>BRZM01000102.1:0-401945 GCA_033238685.1 Lates japonicus | reverse complement strand
GTGGAACAACAGAGAGACAATAATGTGCACTGGCTGATGTATTCAAAGTCTCACCTTATCACACACACTCGTACAGACACACACTCACATGTGCGACTACAGCCCCTAAACACACAAACACCACTAGATTCAGCCGAGCCTCTCAATCATCTCTGGCGGTATATTTGAAACTTCGTGCTGATGTTTGCATCGGACTCAGAGAAAATAGGCTGCTGCTTTTGTTGAAAAAAGACACAGAAATAAAGACATGAAATAAATCTCGCTGTGTCTTTGACAATTCTATCCACAATCACTAAGGATTCTTCTGTCGTGCCAGAATGAAAACTGTTCTCCTTGCTGAGTCAGAAGACAGTTTACAGTATAGTCATGCTGGTTATGTCAAATTATTTATTTATTTTTGACCAAAACTCTACTACTAGAACAGTTTTAGATTTTCCAATGGTTCATCTGAACAAAACCTCACAATAGGAAACAGCTATTATTAATTGAGGTTCTATTCATCCATGAGCAAGGTAAATAAAGTTTGGATCCATTGATTTATTGACTAACAAGCACCATGAACTGTTAAAACATAGCAGTATTGGTTTAAAATATAGGAAACTTCTATTTTACCCATTTGGAGCTTCTTTAACTTAACATCTGTCTAAATGCTGGACTCAAAACTTTACCATAGACTGACACAATAACAGTCTGCCTCTCTGTTCTGTCCTGCTGATACCAAAAATATCTTGTGTTGTAAACAAGAGTCAAACTTTAACCTGTTTGTTGTTGTGGTGCATTTCCATTCATGTGACCATAGCTGCTTACTGTGTGGAGATCAGATTACATCATGTTTTTCCTTTCAGCATGGTCATGGTGTAAGATCAGGTGATTTTACAGAGTGTTACATTCTCGCTTGGCACAGACTAAACACTGGACTCAGGACATGTACAGCTCCCCATCTTACACTACTTGAGTGAGGGAAACTTGATCAATGAGTCGTCAACAATCAACTTCACTGTTCCATGTCACAGTTCCAAATTATCAGGCTGACGTTATGTTGTCTGATCTCAGATTTACTTCAGCACGATTGTTTCCTGTATCGGCAGGACGTTAGAGTCTGAGGATGAGCCTGTTTTGTGTTCGACTTCTATCATAATTTGATAAAAACAGCAGCTTATTTTAGCAACCTGGACATAACTGTGAAGGTAAAGTCTCAAATATAAAAACGATGACGACTTGAGAGGCACGACAACAGCACAGCTGGAAACACTCAGTCACAGTTACAGTACTCGAGTAGCTGATCGAGGCGTACACACATCTAGGGCTTTGGTGCATCATGGGACAATCAGGAGTGTTTTTCTTCAGTTCGAAGGAGCACAGGCGCCGATCTGATCGATCAGTCCATATATATATATTTATATATTTATAACTATAAATCCATCCAATGAGCTATGTACAAAGTATGGCAAAGAAAAATCTTTATTTAAGTTTATCAGCAGATGTCATTGGCTCTTCACTGTGTCTAGTCTGAGTCTCCAGTGATGTGAACGTTTCATGCTTGGGGAAGAGTTTTGGGGGTGGAGGGGTTGGAGTCCATACCGGCAACCCGCAGCGGTCTTCGACATGGACTCATGGACCCGATCTGCCCCAGAGCAAAAGCTCAGCAGAGTCCATCCAGGGCCTGGGTTCAGTCCTATGAGAAGAGGACAGGAGGTCTTGCCACCGAGGTCATGTGGCGTTGACCTCCATGATGTGGTCGTCGGTAGCGGGCAGCACCAGGACCTGTCGCGCGTGGCTGTGGTTGAACACCTGTCCGGAGCTGAAGGGCTCCAGACGCGGCATCGCCACGCCCTTCTGTTGCTGATCGCCGCTGCCCACGGAGTGGACGCTACCCCGGCTGCGGATGCTTGCCGTGTCCCCCTGGTCGTCCAGCGTCTTGTCCAGCAGGGACAGACTGTCGTTCTCCACGCAGCTGTCTAAAGGTGGCAACAGAAAAGCAAATTACTTTGATTACTTATATGGTGCTGCTTTGTGAGAGACTGCTGTGATTCTCTACTCCATTTAAACTCTGTTACTTATATTCAGTTTGTTTGTTAAGGCATCTAAGTACAAATCCTCCCAAATAAACACCAGTCTCACAGCTTCTGTGAAACCTCCAGAGACCGTTTCATAACGTGAGATGACAACAAAGGAAGTTCAAGTCTTCATTCCTTCATTCCTGCGTTCATACATTCAAGGGTTCTTACCAGGGTCTGGCTGGATGGCCACTGCTGCAGTGTGGGGCAGGTACTTCAGCACTTTGATTTTGGGGAAGGGCAGGTGTCCTGCGAACAGAGGCATCACCTCGATCTGCACCTTGTGGGTTGCGTTGGCCGTCATAGGCATAGACACCATCCCCGAACTCTTCCCACACACCGCCCAGTTGCTGCTGCTGTCAGCCACTGTGGACACACAAACACACACAAACACCAGCTGATGTTTTAGGGACAATAATGACTGAAATGTGAACATATTAAAAACTACTCTACTAGAAATATTTGGCTGAGAATACAAACTTGCCCGGCACAGATTTTTCAGTTTTGTCTGAAATTAATTTTTTTTAAAGATTAGACTAAAAATTATTTCATTAATTTAACTGATTAATTGGATTGGATTAGAGAAAAAGCTACAAATAAAAACTCAAGAAACTGGAGCCTGCAGGTAATAATTTATTAAAATAGGTTCTGATTATTTTATATTGATTGACTAATCAGTTAATAAACAAACCAATTCCTTTTGTTGTGGACTCATACCAGTAAAGTATGTTGATCTTGGTATATTTTGGGTCTTTCATTTCTGTAACATATTTTGGGAGAGTTAGTTGAAGTTGTTGTGATTGTTTCAGTTACATTTATCACTACTCATATAAACATTTAGTGTGTATCCCAAATGACCAGGGTTTAGTTTTTAATATTTTTTTTATTCATGTTTAAAACACTGTAAATACATGTTACTGGATAGAAAGTTTCATCAGCTGTTTATTTTGTCTACCAGATTATGTTTATCCATCCACTCAGATGGTTAATCATTCTCCAGACGTACCTTCATACATGAGTTTGGTGGTTTTAAGACCATCGGTGTCGGTCTTGCTCTCCTCTGCCATCTCTCCGTCTGCGGGTTCGGTCAGTCGTGTTATACACACCTCCAGTCCACAGAGGAAACCAGAGCGACAGTGTTGTTCACCAGCAGGAGGCAGGATCTCAGCTCTCACGCTGTACAACGTCTGACAACATCATAACTGTGGTTATTTATGGCCATAATATAAAACTCACAATGTCCATGTGGTCCAAACAGGTCCACATATCTGAGCTGCTGACAACACGATCAGAGGGACAGACACTAATGTTTAAATGGACTTACAGTGACTCTCTCGAGCTGGAACTGGTAGTGAAAGGGTTTGAAGGCAGAGACGTCTTGGTTGAGAGGAGAGAAGTTGGCAGAGAAAACACACTGGAGACAGGAAGGCAGGTCATCCTTCCACCTCACCTCCCACAAGCAGAACACACTGTGCTTACTGCACAACAGCTACACACAGGAAAAAACACAAGATATCAGCATGGATTAATGGGTGACGTAATTTATGTGTTCTTTAAAATAAAAACAGGAGAGATGTATATGGGCAGTCAGGCAGTCTACACTAATTCAGATGAATATGAAAATACTGTTTGTGTGACAAACTTTAACTACGCAACAGATCAACTGCAAAACTGTAAAATCTCTCCCTTCTGTATAACTGTCTTCATGTGGTAAAGATTGGACATATCTGTGTGCTCCTGCCTGAACCAGTCAGCCTCTTTAAAGCCTATTTCCCTCCAGAAACCATTTTTTTATTCATAGGTAGTTGTCGCTGAAGCTCTGAGGCACCAACAACGGTGCTGAGGACGGCTCTCCTATGGTCGCTGACGTGTTTAGTTTCCGCTCACCTGCTGTTCTTTAGTGTTCAGGGACTGTAGCTCCAGTGATGCATGCTGCTTCTCTGTCAGCTTCACTTCTGCCAGCGTGAAGTTCACATCAGACACATTCTGCACACACACCTGGATGTACTTCCTGTTGGGTCAGATCAAAGGTCACAGATCAGCCATGCGTATGAGTGGGATGGGGTATGTACACGGTAAAGAAAGAAGCACTGGGTCTTGTATTCTTGCGGGTTTTCAGGTGAAAAAGGAACTTTTCCATTAATTCCCATGGATTAATATTGGTGATATGTTGATGTGATTTCAGATAATGGAGGCTCACCTGTTACCAGCAGAGAGCAGTGAGTGTTTGGTTTTGAAGGGGATGTAGAAGGTGAGGGCCAGCAGAGTGGAGTAGATCGACCATGGGCAGTCGATAGACATCTGTGGACAGACGCAGAGAGATTTTACCATCAAATCTCTTCACTTATCATTAAACAGCTAACTAGACCGAAACCGAATTTTCAAATTTTTTGCTTGAAAAATTATTTCATTATCAAATAGAAACGTGAAATAACTTTATCACTACCTCCCTCCAAAAACTGAAACTCATCTCACTCTCTAAAACTGTATCTGTGTGTGGGCCTCACCCTCTGGTCGATGGCGGTCATGGGCGTGTCAGGGTGACTGTAGCTGCGTGGTCGATGGCGGACCTCCCCGTTGGTCAGCCTCTCGTTGGCGGGCCGGTCGGACCCGGATGGGATGATGCACAAAACCTCCAGCTGGAACTCCAGGGTGTGGTAGGGAGGGGTCGGGGGCAGACTGATGCTGGTCACCTTATCAGACGACTGAATGGAGAGGACGCTTTCACCCACCAACTCTGAACACAGGAAGGGGACAGAAGAGGAAGCGTGATTATAGATATGCAAATACCGGGTTGTGGTCAGCTTTCTGCAGAAACGTGATTTCTAGATACAAACATGGTTTTTACCTGTGGTCATGCTCACAACAAAGAATTCAGTCAGGGAAAGAACGACACCAGTGAGAGGGATATTAATTTAATACAGTTCAACTAAAACCAAAACTGAAATAATTACATGACAGTCAAAGAGTATCTCTTTAAATTAATGTAACTGACAGGTACAAATAAAGGCTTGAGAATATGAACCAACCGGCAGCAGGGTTGCTGATGCGGGCGGTGCAGCTGGTGGAGGGCAGGATGGGCATGGTGTCTGTGTTGCTGAGCTGCAGAGCATCGCCCTTCTTCACAGCGTAGTGACCCGTCAACAGGGTGAACTTAACCATCTGAGGGAGACCGGCTAACAGCGGCTCTGAAAAGACAACAACCACCACATTGAGCACAGTGTAGAACTGATCACAACAAAGAATTAGGTTTTAAATAGTTGGAAAATACTGAACTTGAATTTCCTCCAGCACTAAACTCCATGCAATGTGAAAAAAGTAGGAACTGAACTCAAATGTTTTAAGTCTCCTCATTGAAAAAACTAAATAAAAAATGCAGGTAGAAGATCCATCACATTATTTTACCCTCACAAAATTTTACATGGCAGATGATGAAGACTCAGCCCAGAATAATTATGTAAATACAAAATATAAGCTGCAGCTATACTGCACACACAGTGTTCAAGCCTCAAGAGCTGCCACATGAGCGTAACCAACTTACTCTAGACTGTCAGACACAACAGAAACCTGAGGGGTTGTGTGTCATGAAAAGCTGTGAGTGCAGCTCCTACTCTAGGTATTTACAAAAACATCATTTTGAAAGATTAATTATCCAGACAAACTGTGACCGATACCAGGACCTCAAGCATTCAGTATCACTCATATAAAAGAATCCTGACCTGAGAGAGGCTCCACAGTGAGCTGGGGCTCCTGAGAATACACTTCGTACTGGACCGATGGGTAGATATGAGGCAGCACAAACTGCACCTGACCCACCGTGGCACACAGCTGACGCAATGTGTAAGTACCTGGTTGCCCACTCTACAAAGAAAAACAGAGAAAGTGACAAAAGTGACAGAGCAAAAGATGGGAAGTAGTAATATAAGGGGGAAGTTATATGAAACCGATCAACAAATTGACAGAGGGAGGGAGAGTGAAAAACTACTTCTAAATGTCAAACACCTATCAAGTGGTTAACCATTTCAAAATGTCACATTTTTATTTAAAGGCAGCAATAAAGTGTCTCTTACTGGTGCTGTGAAGATAATGCTGTTATTCCCGGGCTCTAATTTTATATCCTGCACTTTCAGCATCTGTGCTCCTTCTTTCATGGCAACAGTAGGAGGGCTGACACAGTTGGGCGTGTCTGGCGGTGAGTTGCTGTCATGGCGACGCATGAGCAGGTGAGTGTTTTTACACACCACTCCTGTGGAGTTGAGAGAATTGTCTGAAGGACTCCTGTCCTGAATCTCATCCAGTTCTAAAGAGGGACCCGTGGCCGAGGAAGACGGGGGGCCAGCGGATGAGTTACCCTGGATAAACTCTACTGTCCCTGGGTTTGTTTGTCTCTGAGCTCCCTTTGACCTCCCGTGAGTCCGTCCGTGATCCACGTCGAAGTGAATGCTAGCGGCTACTTGCTGTATGTGCACCGACACGGGCATCAAACATCTTAGAGTGAGCTCCACCTGTAGGATGGCTCCAGAGTGCACAGAGGCCGTCGCTGGGTGGAACTGTAGCCGTGTGAGTTGGGCAAAAACACCCATGCTGAGAGTCACTTTGTTTGCTGTGGAGGAGGAAAATGAAAACTGGTGTAAAGTAAAAAATATGTTGTTAAATCATCATCCATATTAAAAGTGTTTACTGGAGTGAGTTAACTGGTAGTGTCATGTAAGGCCTAAATATTGTTGTTATGATTAATTGTAGTTTTAATATAATTTACACACTGATTTAAATCAGAGGCTGAACTGTTAGCTGGAAATGATCACATACAACAACTAAATGATCCCTGCAAAGCACCGAACATCAGAGACTTATGATATAGAATATAAATGAAGCTCTTTTCCTTGTAAACATGCAGCAGTAATCAACCTGATTACTCACAGTGATCTCCAGACTTGCCAGCGAAGGTCAGAATTTCCTGACAAAAGTGCTTCCTCTCCTCTGTGGTCAGATTCACATCACCGGCCAACAAGGCACTGGTCTGCAGGTAGCTGTGGTGGGTTGTAAAGGAAACCAAACACTACACAAGCACTGAGAATCAATCACCGGTATCTGTATCAGGTCAACACGGGGTCTTCTGTTACCTTTCCAGAGACGTAAGACAGCATTAAATATCACCAACGGGTCAGCAACAAAACCCTGATTAAAAATATTGCATCTGAATCTTTCAAAGTGTTTCAAAGTGTGCCAGTCATCATCAAATAGCACCGGCATCATCCTATCTTCCTTGCATAAAAACGCACAGAACCATTTTTTTTACCCTGGATGACGGTTCTTTCCTCTTGTAGCCAAGAGGGAGTTGACATATTTGGCTCTTAAATAGCTACAGGTGACCAGTGGGACACTGGTGCTTTGAAGGATACTCTTCAGTTCTGCCCAGCAGTTTCTGACACTCAGCAATCTGTTTCCTGGTGTGAGTGACAGGGAGGCTCCACCCCTCTGACACGTATGACTTCAGTGCTTCCTGTAAGAAGGTTTCTGCCCGCTCACGATCCCCCTTCCTCCTAAAATACACACACACAGAAATTAATCTGCTTTGTTTTTTAAATCTGCAGAAAAGAACACAACCTGTACTTGACAAGACATATTTTTGAAGCTACTTAGAAGTGAAATAAATTTAAAGGTAACACAAGACAAAAAAAAAGCTTGCAGCTAGGGATATTAAGTGAAATTAATGTTGTCTATATTGGTTACACCATCCATATGTCAGCAAATAGCCGAGGGACAGTTCCTTTGTTTTTGCAACGTCACATCCCTCATACCACATTAGAGCTTTCATTTATTCTGCCTAATCAAACCTCTTCTTAGGACTGTATGGGTGCTTACAATTAGTGATTGAATGAGTTCTGGAGAAGAGAATTATTCAGCAAGAATAACTGAAACTATCGGTGTGGACGTGCAGTGTGTTCAAAACAACTTTGACACCTGCACACAGTACACCCAGCAACTTTGATCCTCCTTACATGTAGAACTCAGCCAGGCTTTTTCCCACCAGTCTGGCAGACCGCAACCGGCCAATGGCTCTGTACATCTCCATAGCAGCATGAGAGAGTTCCTGATGCAAGAAGTGGCCAACAAGGTGGTGGTGAGGGCAGGAGAGAGGAGAGACATAATGAGATGAACTGCTTGAAGTTTACGAGAGATTACGTCAGAAATTATACTGATTAAAAAAAAAAAAAAAAAAACTGGTACAGGAATTCTGAGAATGTGTGTTAACTTCCTGCTTTGCCACCCACTGAAGTACAAAGCCAAAGAATTGACTTACAAGATAGTGTCTTTCAAAAGCCTCTACAGATGACAAAGCTTCTTTCAACTTTTTGTAAGGGCTCTGCAAACTGTTAACTGTGGAGAAAGACACAGGAGACTTAAGAACAAGGAATACACTGTTAATTATTGTCAGGCGTCTTCACTCAGCTGTAATCAACATGCTTGGCCAAACAAGCTCTCAGTGTTGAGGCAATTCAAACCCCAAAGGCCCTGACACACCACACTGACTTTGTGCCCAACCAGACAGGCTGCTGTTTGGACAAGACTACAGTTAAAGCCTACATATATATACATTTTGTGCTTGCATTAGATAAAATACAGATACCAGCGAGCCCTATGTGTTGTTTATCCAAAAAACATGGCAGAGACACATGAAAAAAAGACCACAAGACAGGTACGACTCTTAAGAAGTGGCATTTTCAGCCAACGCTCATCTACTTCTGGAAGAAAAAAAAAAACAAGAGGAGGAGACAAAAACTAAGCTGAATCAGGTTGAGCATCCAGTCAGTCTTGAATCAGCTGAACTGGCGCTGAGGAGGGTCGATCAGGGCTGAGTAAGGCCCAGTGGTGCAGGACACATTACAGCTTGGTGCGTCAGGGCCCTAAATCAAAACCCACGTTTTTAAAGTCATTAATGGAAAGGGCTGGTGTTCTCAGTACAAGCCAGCAAGACTCACCAGTCTCAGGCCTCTCATCCCCCAGTCCGGCCAGCAGATCTACTGTCCTGTTCAGGTCCTCAGATGTGGGTCCCTTCTCTGACACCAGGCCACAGAGTTCCCCAAGGGACTTGAGCTGGAGAACAGGAAAACGATTTGTAATTGAAAACATCATTTTAATCAAATATTTACTGCTCACAATTTCAGTGAGTGCGGAAAAGAAGAAATAAACAGTTTCTCTCTCAAATGTCAGAGTCAGAAATGTATTCACGCACCAGAATAAATATTTTTGGTGGAAAAAAATGTTGACAAGTGATATTAACTGCAATGCACATCAGAAAATCATGTAGGAATGATATGTTATTAACAGTTTGATGGAGACAGATGGAAACACCCTGGAAGTTACATAAGTGATCAAAGCTACATTACTAAACATTTGTGTTACCTTGTCGGTCGCGTAAGCCCACAGCCCGACAGTGTGGGAGCAGTTTGCCGCTAACTGGGCCTGATCACAACAGCCCTCAATTCTGTGCAAAACCTCCAAGCAGCTGAGGAACACCCAGCAGTCCAGCGCCCCCTCCAGCACTGACACCTTAACAACAACAACAATGTACAATATCAGGATGAGTGACATATTCAGTTCAGTTTTTGTCCATCCATTTACACATGGATAATGATGATTCCTAACTATCTGGGTCACCCCTGACCACTCATCTAGGTTATGTTGTTCAAGCCAGAGTCTGAGAAGTCGCTTTACCTCGAGCAGGCGTAGCTCCTGGACACAGTTGTGCAGCAGTTCCAGCGCTCTCTGGGTGACCTCCCAGGGCCTCTGCAGGAAAATGAGTAAGGTGCACTGGCGAGAGAACAGGTAGCTCCTCAGATCCAACAGGCTGGCCTCCCCTCGCTGGATCCCGTCTCTCTTCTCCATGTCGATGGGCCGCCGAAGCAGAAGGCCACTCCAGCTGCGCACCGGGGCGCAGAATGAGCCAAGCCAGTTAGCTGTATCTGTGGATAGAAACAACAGCAAAACTAGGACCTTTGATCTTTGAAACAGAAAACGCATGCATTTATTTTAGTCGAGGGGACTGCCATATTGAAACAAACTATAGCATTGGGGAGTGGCTACGTACCTCCAGCTCCAAAGTTAAGGACGTATTGGGTAAAAAGAGCATCTAGTTCATCGTACTGGACCAAGGCGTCCTCAAACTGCTGCAGCATCTCAAAAACAAAGGCCAGCTCCTCCTGCACAGTCACACACACACACACACACACTCATGTGAGACACAACTGTACTTTGACATTTAAACATCAGAGTGATGAATTTGTTCTTAACTAAGCATTCTGTGTTTAATGCAATTATCTGTATTTAAAGACAGAGAAACATAAAATCTGTAGTTTTGGTGAGGTAGTTTCAGTCATAACACAAACTCTACTTCTTTGCAGATAAACCAGTCACAAAATCAAAGACCACATGCCCATTGGTTTTCTGAATACCTGGACCATGAAGTATTCACAGAAGCTCCAGCCGGGCTGGGTACGTTTCTCTCGGAGCGTACGCATGTCATCCTCAAAGCGGCCCAGGTTCTTGGTGAAGGACATGAGGAGGAGAGTTCGCAGCTTGAGCAATAAGGAATTCCAGGATTCCTGAGACCGAGACGAATCCTTCAGAGGATCTGACAGCACCACGCACCTGCATCAAAGGACAAAAACCTTTGTTTACTCAGGAAAAATGTAATGGTTTCTTATATTCAGCAAGCATTTATTATATTATCTGCTGTGAAAAAAATGGAGGCAATTTATTTTTGATTAACTGCTTTACTATTCAGTCTCAAAACTTGCTTGGTTTGTCTGACCAATAGTCCCAAATCCAAAGATTCAATTTAATTCAATTCACTAAACAAGGAAAAGAAGGAAACAATCACAACAGAGAAGCTGAAACCAGAGAATACTGACATTTTTGTTTGACACATTAAAAGATCATCAAAATTACTGTCAAATATTTTTAAGTCTGTCAACTAAATTATTAATTGACTAATAATTTCAGCATAATATGATCATATTTCACATCATCTTCTTGTCTTCTGCCTATTTCAACTACATCATCTTGTTTATAGGGAAGGAGCCTCCTCACCTGTCATTCTGTTTGTTGCAGAAATCGCTACGGATCTTGTCCACGATGGATGACCGAGGCAGGATGTTGGTCTTGTTCTTCTTCTTAGTGTCGTTGGTCTCCACAACGATGATGACCCAGTCTGCTGAGCCGTGGGTTCGCAAGCTGTTCTGCCAGCGCATCATGTCCTCCTTTACCGTGCTCTTATACGCCTCTGTATCCTGCAACAAAACACAAGCCATTTCATTCATTCAGGCCTTCTCAGGACATTTACATTTCCCATTTAAAAAATGAAAGTGAAAAGGTATCCCAAAATTCACAGTGTACTATGATACAATGTGCTCTTAGTATCATAAATAGCAAATAATTTTCATCATATCATCAAAGTGTTAAAGGGAGGTGTTATTAAGTTTCATGAGCCAAGAAGTCAGTTATGGAAATTTGAGAAAAAAAACAAACAAACAAAAAAAAAACATCACAGATGTATTTCATATCAACAGGGTCATGTAAAAATTACAACTGAATAATGAAGGGAAAAGATATGTGTCCTTTAAATGCATGTTGTACCCAATCAGGATGTTTCCACATATCAGAGGACAGAAACAACAAAAGGAATGCTGGCCAGCAAGTTTACATTTTATAACTAACCCAATAGGACACTGACAATGACTGGGATTTACTGTGTGACCTCTGTAAATGGCTGCTGACTGAGGGTAGTGTTTGTTGTAGATTTCCTGGAACTGAGTCGAGGTGGGATATAATTTGTTGAGCCACTTATTATGTAAGTGTCCATTGGCAGGGAGAGGAACTGAAGCCTTGGTTTTACCCAATGTGAACCTGTAGTTACAGTTTGTAGGATCAGTTCTGGTCATCAATTGAATGACTGTATGCACATGCAGTAACACACTGAGAGACACTAGTACTTTTTAAACACCTTTGGTGTGTTTTCTTTGAAGCAATTGCTGTATTTAAATGTGCCACTGAAGGTTTGACTGGATGGATCCATTGTCTTTAATGTTCAAGACAGGTCAGTGCAGAGGCAGTACGTGAATTCTTTTAGCAGTAAAATAACTGCCTGTAATTATATCATTTAAATACAAACACAGATGTTAAGTGTGTCTATTTGGCACACTGCGGTTTTAGGGCCTGTGCAGGTCACAGCGCACTGTCTGAACCTTGTCTACCGCGCTGCCCACCTGTCCTCACCACCTGTGATACTGTCATGTTGCGCGCATGGGATTTGCTGCTCTTTATGGAAAAAGAAGGGGAGGGGGCAGCCCTGCTTGTCTGCCATGTTCAGTCTGCATGTGCTGTTAACACTGTGTGGGTGCATATAGGCTGTTTTCGACTGACTTCTCCATACCTCTTCATTTAGCTTAGTAAGCTAAAACTAAAGCGTTTCCAGCAGGAAACCTTTTTACAGTTTACACCTTTTAAAACACATCATTGCTGCGACTGTGACACCATGAATGTGTTGTCCACAAAGCTCTGTGTAAGATTTAGTTGTTTAAGGTAAATGTGACAGATAAAACTAAGAAATCTGCTGCTATCATTTACCTTGGGATATCCCATGATGTCTAAATATACACTGAGCCTTGTTACAGCTTTATTGTATTAAAAGCTAATACTGCACAGGCGTTACTTACTGTTACTGTGTCCACACTGCATGAACACACAGGCTTGCTACTCCCACACTAGAGGCATAGTCCTTAGGAAATGTCATGAGTCACAGGCTGATGACAGCACTTCCTTAAACTAACCAGCTGCTTCGTCAGCAGCAGCAGCTTCCTGCTTCTTGTTTTTCTCCCCTATGCTTTCCCAAAGCAGTCAGCCAAAGCAGATGTCAAGTTCAGTTTAACCTGGTGACTCCAGGCTCTTAAATGTGCATTAAGTAAGAACATGTGCACAATAATGCAGATACAGTTAGAGACATATTCTTCTCTTTCCACAAAACCAAGCTCTTACACGATGCTCTATAACTTATACATTTTAAAATGCTATTTCACACTGATGTGTGCCTGTCAACCTTTCCAGGCATGGAGTTATGCTAGCATTGTCTTATTTCAGTGAACTTGAATTCCTTATCTTATTAAGAGTTTGCATATCTTGAATATGGAGCTGTCTGTGACCTATTTTTGTCCAGACAGGATAACAACAAGCTCTAACCTGTTCTTAGAGGGTAGACAAACAGTCCCTGCCTATACTGCAAATACATGGACTAAAAAAAAAAAAAAAACTTTATCAGGATTCTGATTTCAACTTCCTGGACAGATAATCTCCTCAAATTTCCAAATTCTGTCTGGTAGCAGCAATATCAAGAACCTGGCTATGGGCTGACTCATGTTCTCTCTGTGATCACTCATTGTATATGTAAACATAACTAGTCACACAATACAAGTGTTCTTGTTGATTTGTCTTTACAATTATGGTGTCCTACAGCTTAAAAGAAAAAAAAAAAACAATAAAGTAGCAGGAGAAACAGTAAAATAATAATTTAACCTCTCAAACCTGAAGCCAAGGAATTACCAATAACTGGAGTTATTGGGTAGTAATTATCACCACAACAACACTGGCAATGAGTTCGGTTATACTGATAAAATAACATAGAGTGGGAGAGAAAACAGCAACCCTGACAACATGGTAATGATTCAGCCCCACTCCCTGCCAATGTAGGGCAAATATGCACCGGAGCGAGACTGAAGAAATGTATTAATGTGCTTTCATTGCACCTGATCTACCAGCAGGATGAGTGTTGTGACATTTTTTAACAGGCCTCCCATGTGTCTGATGTTGCACAATGCAACATCTCATTTTCACTGTGCTGTCGGTTAAAGATCTGAGTGCCTGAATGATTGAGGTTGTTGAGCAGGGTGTGTGTGGGTGTGTGGGTGTCCGTGCTGTGAATCTACTCACACAGCAGTCAGTCCAGTAGATGTGGAGGAAGGGGAAGGTGAGGAGAGCCTTGTTGCCCTCCTTTGGGAGGAGCTCCTCTTTAAACTGGACAAAATTAGCCTCAAGGTGGATCATTTTTGGAGCTCGGCCATATGTCCTGTACAGAAAAGAAAGCAATTTTACAAAATGATAATCATTATAATTATGGTGTTTACCATTACTAATATTTTTATTGCCCCATGACAAAACATAACTATATGATATGTGGTAAACTCATGTCTGAATCCTCTACAGATTTAAGCTCCACATTCAACCCATAAATGCAGTCACACTCTAAAATAAACAATGAAAGTGTTTAAATGAAAATTCAATTTCTTGTCCTAGTTCTGACTCATACTATCCTTTATTAAATCCAACTAAAGAGAGAACAGGGCCTTTATTTGAGACACATTAGAAGGGAGTATTTCCAATTCCATTTGTCTTAGAAGTGTATTCCTTGTTTGAGAGAAACTAAACTAGCTGTTTATTTACCATGACCAGTTCAGCCCGGTCATGGTAAATAATCCCCCTCTGATATGACTCAGTGATCAACAATGACAGTCATCATGGTTTCCTTCACTGACTCATTCCAATTTCTTGGCACTTGTAAGTCATTATATCGATACGGACATCATATTAATTATTAATTATTATTATTATTAAAAAGCCCAACAGAGACTTAAATATCTCCTGCTGCTTTTCCATTCATAGAAATTATCTAGAGCAGCGTATCATCCAAAATCAGCGGTACTCCCATCCCATCATTAAATGAAAAGAGGATAGTAAAGGGAATGAGGCACATAGTCTCTGACCACTACTATTAAAACTCTAAACACACACAATGAACTATTTTATATTTATATACATCCTGCACTCACTGCTGCCTAAATGATACTCATCTTTTCCTGGAAATGTTTCATGCATGTGATGTTTTGACTTGATTATTGTGGCTATGTGAGATTGTGACGTGAGAAATTAGAAATACAAAGTATAGTGACGCTGAACACTGGACCACCTGTACTGAAAACATGCCCACTGTTATTAATGGGAGTGGATAAAAATTCAAGAGCAGCCCCCTCAGCTACATCCTCCAAAATAAGCAGACCTCAAAGCTTTCAGCAGGGCTGTACTCACCTCCTCCACTCCATTGGCTCCCTGGGAAGTTGCTGGGCCAGTGACGTATAGAGAGACGTAAACAAGCCCTGGTCTCCGGCACCTGTGATGAGAGGGGGGAGGACAACGGAGGTTTAGAAATCAGGTCAGAGATGGAGACAGAAAACAGGAAAACTTAAATCTGATATGTCCTCATAACAATAATTGAGCTAAAGATATGGGATTCTGATGAAGTGCCCACCAAACCTCTTGAGATTTGAGCACCAAAAAGATGTATAAGATAGTTAAGAGACAAATCAAGTTTACACATAAGCACTTGCATTTGCAATCGTAACAGTTTAGAGAACAAACATCAAAAACATCTAAATACTTAAGTGAAAAGCTGAAAATTGATCTGACAAACAGGAAATTTAAGAACAAAATGCGTTCATTTTTGCTCTCCTGTAAAAAGAGCATTTATGACACTTCACTCAGTTATCCTAAAGCAGCAGTAAGCCTGGAGGAAACGAGATGGTGTGATTTTACTGGATAAGTGAACAGAAAGTGAACAGAAAGTGAACAGTCTTCCATAACACCTCTGACACTCATCACAGACAAACAAATCCGGCAAACAAAGTGAGGCTGAGATGTGGTTTTGATTTGTGATGATGTAGTAAAGGACGCTGAGGCTCTGCCAGGTCAGTCTGATTTGAGTGCATCAGACCTTGTGTGGGTCAATGTCCTGTAGTGCTCTCTGCCTCTTCCTCTACTCTCTCAGCTTGTTAAATGAAGATGAGGTGTTTCCTTGAACAGGTGAACTTGTTTAACCACTGAGGGAGGTGCAGATAGAGATACTTTTCCTCTTTAACTTTATTGAAATTACTACCTCTCTTTTGTATGTGATGGGAACCACGTTGTTGGTAATTTTGTAATGTTATTGTGTAACTTTTTTTGATTTACTTGTTTTGTCATTTACAACAGAATGAAGGCTCCAGACTTATTAACTACCTAACACCGTAAGCACCAGGCCATTTGGTGTTAAACACAGGACAACACGATTATAATACGTTTCATCTAAATTACATTAATGATTATTCACTCTAAAACTGACTAACTGCTTTCATAAACCCCTGGATATTAACTCTTTCTTGCAATCGACTCACATGTCCCTGCATATTCCATGCTTTCTACTGTTACAGCTCTTCAGGCTGTTTCACGCTGGAAATGTGTGACCGCACTGACAAACAGTTTTCTGCACAGAGAACAGAAAACAGGCACACATACATATGATATGATACATCTCAACATCTGTGATGTAGCATACACATCAATATTCTTAAGAAGCAGGAGTCAAACCTGTACTGTATGATTCACTGTCAGTTTTAGAGGTCAAATGTCAGCACCAGGCAGTTTATTCAAATATAGTCTATATATGAGTGGTGATGCAACTACAGAAACATGACAGTGCAAATTACTGCAAAATAAATAAACAGTGTATAGACACCTTTTGTCACAGTTCAGGCCGACACAGCAGCGTCTCAACCACATAAACTGTATCCGCCATTTCCCTTGGAAAGACAAACATCTGGTCTTTTTCACCAGATTATTTGCTGCACCTCTCACACAGAAACGTGCTATTTTTAAAAAGGAAGTCATAATTGGTGTCATTGTCAACTCTGCTTTTCAGTGAAAATCCACCTTCTGCTTCTTAAGTATTGCAGTGTTGTTGTGGTACTGCACCGAAGGACATTTTAAAATGAAAATATGACTAAGAGAAGGTGTTGGTGCTCAGGTTTATCTTGAGTGTTTTTACATTGTAGTAACTCAGCTGGTGAAATTGTGTAAATGAGAGTCAGTCAGCCCTTTGCTGTGCAGATCCACTGTAGGAGGTTGATCCATCCACCAAATCGTCACCAAATATGTGCACCAGGCCTGGACCACCTGGCTTCCTATGACTGGTACGATCCCCAGTCCAGCTCAACAATAAACTGAATTAAACTCCACAGCAGGTGCCTCATTTCACAAATGTTCAAACTGTCATTCATGGTAGCTGAGTGTGTGTGTTTTTTTTTTTTTTTTGTTTTTTTTAATTAACAGTGACTTATCAGGACCAGGGTTTTTGCTCAGACTACACTGGAACTGGGCCATCACATCCAATGAACTATATATAATACATATACCCCCCAGGTGTAAAAAGCAGGGATACTGATGTTACTCTGTTCACACAGTGTCGATTTGAACACCCTCAAACATCCTGCAAGAAGAAACTCAGCAATTTCACTTCACAGTCAGTTTTAACTAAATCCAGTGTACTGGAGCTGGGCCAACACACCTGACAGGCTGATAGCACAGTAAACCAATTAGCCTTGCTGCGCACTGTTTGACACCTGGACAGGTATAAAAACTATTATTAACTATTACATCATAAGCCTTAAGTGAAAAGATTTGAGCAATTTGCACGCACAATCAACACCCTAACAAACTGACTCTTTAAATTCTTGGCAGTAAAAAACAGTGTCATTTGGCGACCTTTTAATTTGTCATGAACCAGTGTGATTCCATGTGAAACTGAGAGCTGAATGCCTTGAAAGGTATAGGTAAAGGTATAGCTTAAGCATCAATGTGCTTTAGTTTACAGCATTAATCTCTCCAGTGTGCTCCAAACAAAACTGAACTTTGAATGTTCACACAGGTTATGTAAAGATGCTATCAGAGGCAGTCCTGCAAAACAAACACCAGTAAAATCCCTATGACTGTGTGAGCCAATCATACACACAGGGTCACATAATAAGTACAAGTACAACACTGCTCATCTTGCTGAGATACCTGTAAAAGCAGAGGGAGCAGGGCACACTCATAACACTGACACATTTCTTCATAAATCTATAAATCAGTGTTTCAGCATGTCCTAAATGTTTTTTTAGGATAAAACAGCATATCAGTTGAGTGGAACATACAGTCTGCAGAAAAAGTAACTCAGTGGTTTCACAGAATAATCATCACACACATAGAAAGAGAGTGCGTAGAGAGGTCATTCGTAGCCAAGAAAGCCACCTAACATCTGTAACCCCCCACCCCTCACAGAACACTGATGTTTTCTGAATCCAACTTTACGCTGCTAGTGGCTTACACAGTGAACTACTGTGAAGATTTGTGGTTAAGAAGCATTCAACTTCCAAAAAAGAATCCCTCCACAATAAAAAAACATTTTAGCCATCCTTGACCAAAGTTAGCAACTGGAAAACGTAGCTGTTTGCTTGTTTGAGATAAGAGACAGGAGACTTTAAAGAAATGAACTGAAAGTCTCCATCACTGACCACCATGATTACTAGAGCTACAATTTTTGTCATCATCAATTCATCTGCCAATAATTTTTTTCAATGAATTAACCAACTGTTGTTCTAAATAAAAAGACTGACCAAATGCTAACACGTATTCAGTTTATTCTGTCATAAAACAGAAAAAAGCAGCAAATCTGCCATTTGAAAAGCTGGAACCAGAGAATATGTAACAATTCTTAATATATAATTTAGCTTGAAAAATGACTGAACGGATTAATTAATTAGCAAAACAGTAACCTATTTTACCTATTTTTCTATGATCAATTAATTGAGTGATTGACTAATTGTTACAGTTCTTATGGTTACAGACTCTCTGCAGAACATGGTTGGTTCTTATGAACACTAATATTTGTTACACAAGCTGCAGGGCTCCCTTTGCAGTTTTGTATATTATCATCAGTGGAAAGGTCATAAATGTCAGAATGATTATTTTAGAGGCATACATCTGAGTCAGGACACCTGAACCCCACTCCCAGGGAAAACAGGTGTTTCCTAGATCCCACTCTGGGCAACCTGTGACTTACATTTGTAATCTATTTCTACTGCCATACTATCACATCTATGATTTTCTTCCATATCTCGACTTCCCGGTGCCAGGGTCTAGTCCTGTACTGGAGAACCTTAGGACCACTCTGTCCTAAAAATGGGGCAGCCTGCGGCGTGAGATGAAGCTGGCACCCACTCCCAGAGACGGCTCCTAAAATAACTCCTCCAAGAAGCTTCCACAAGACTCCAGGGGATTTATGAATGGCGAACGGACCCCACCGCCCAAACATCATGTGGCGACTACTGTCTGTGCTACGAACAGAGGAAACGGTGGCTGTCCAGTGGGGAACAAGGTGACAGCCTTCCCCAAACTGCAGCAACTAGCCGTGACGTTATATCGTTAGCTCGGCCTGTTAATCAATGTAGCCACTAGCTAGCTGACAGCGACACCGCTTTCCGTGTTAACGCTTAGCACAGACAGCGGTGTAGTAGATAACAGTAAAAATATTACAGCCCTGACAAGTAAGAATTAACCCCCCAATCACTGCACAACAGACACATGCAACATTTCCAAGCTGGTTAATATAAGTGTAGCTGCTAGCTTAGCTAAAACGAGCTAATGACTATAGCTAGCAGGCTAACTGTCAAGACCAGAAAAAATAAGACTGAACGCCTCGTTTTCATAAACACTCACATGTCACAATCGGCTTGTTTTCCATAGTATAGATGATTGGCTTTTCCTCTTGACACTCCATATGTGTTAGCGGTGGGACTCCATGAAAATGACATACAAACAGAGCTTTATTATTAGTAAGTGCTTATGTGTGCAGTTGTGTTGAATCGATGGGGCCTGTGTCCCCCCCCCCTGCACTTCCGGGAAGTGCGTAAACTGTGCGTCATTAAAGGGCCGACCTGAGCTCTTTTAAATTACAGGTAGAGCAAAAAAAAAAAAAAAAAAGATACATATATCTATAGATTATTATTACTTATGCATTAATATTTAAGCAACTTTGTAGTTGGTTGAGATGGAGCTCAAATTAAATATATTTCATATTTTATACACAGTAGGGTTACAACTATTGATTATTTTAATTAAGGATAAATCTGCTACTGCTACATCATATCTGAATCATTCTTTATGTTTTGTTTGTAAAATCCTAACCCCTGAGATCAGTAAAGTAACTATAGCTGTTAGATTAATGTGGTGCAGTTGCAGTTGTAGTGCAGTTGAGTAAGCATATAAATATAATTTATAAAATAAAATACTCAAGAACCCCAAAACTATACTTAAGCACAGTACGTCGGTTACTGTACTTAGTTAGGTAGTTAGGAGTATTCAGATCTTTAACTTCAGTAAAAGCAACAGTGCCACTTTATAAAAGTCCTCAGTTACAAGTTAAGCATTTAAGTTAAGTTAAGCAAAGTTAAGCATTCAAAATTCCATCAGCTAAGTAAAAGTACATAAGTATTATTGGTAAAATGTACAATCAAATGTCAAAGTCATTATACAAATGAATGGCTCCTACTGTTGTTATATTATCAGATTATTACTGAAACTGATTCCTTTTTTGGTGGTGGTGAGGCTACCTACAAGTATGAAGAGAAAGCCAATACAACTCCTGCAGCAAATAATCACTAAAAGTAGCATTAAATACAAAACATTTGTTAATTGAGTATTTCAATCAAATTACTGCTCTCAATGACTAATATTTGTTCAATTAGTCAAATCAAAATGAATAGACGTTTTACAAAACCTCACATAAAGGTTGTACATTACATTCATTTTAAAAGTATCAATTTACCATTCAACCTTCAAAAATTGCCTGCTCAGTATTTAACAAATTAAAAGGAAAGAAGCATAAAAGTAATATAAATTAATGTAAACTTCAAATACCTTCTGCCACGTAGTTTCAACAGTAACTCTTTCAGATTTATTCACAGTGGGGGATACAATGCTACCATCTAGAGGTACAAAGTTGTATTGCAGACAGTTCATCAATAGTCAAGTTTTCAGTATTTTTATTAATATAAAACAGATAAATACACAGATTTTTAAAGCTTTGTTCTACTTTTCAGTTATTTTGCTTTATTATTCTTTTTTTTTTCTTCTCTTCATCTTTCTGCCCCTCTCCTCTTCTTTTTCCTCTTGTTCTCTTATCTCTTCAGTCTCTCTCTCTTCACTTTTCTCCTCTTTCTTGTCTTCAGGCTCGATCTCAGCTCCATCCCCTTTCCCAGGTCTGTCATCTCCTTTGTCTTGGTTTTTCTCTCCATCGTCTTCTTTTTTCTTTTCCTGATCCTCTGGGTCCTTCAGTCCAGATTTATCTCCTTCAGCCATCCTTTCCACATCTTCCTTTGTGCTTTTAGTGCTCTCTCCATCTCCCTCTTTGGTCACTTCATTACTATCCTCTCCCTGTTTCTGTTTTTTCATCTTTGCGTCTGAACCCTCCTCTTCCTCTCCTTCTGCCTCTTCTCGCTCCCATTCAACTTCCCCTCCCACCCCCTCACCTCTTCCCTGCACTCCCTCTCCCTCTTCCCCATCTTCTGGAAGCTGAGTCTCCAGTGCTGCCACCTCCCACTCCAGCTGCTGCACCCTGGCCTGCATCTTGTGATTGCTTGACTCTAGTTCCACCATGAGTCGAGCTAGTTTTGTTTGCAAGATCTCCAAGTTGTCCTCTAGCCTTTTTATCTTGGTTTCGATTTTCTCTGACTCTACCTCCTCTCCCTCCCCGCTCTCCTCCAACATGCCCATCTTGGTGAGGATCTGTCTGCCTTTCTCCTCCAGGTGATGTTTGGCTGCAGGGAACTCAGATAACACGTCTGTCAGGTCTTCTTTTGACAAGCTAAACAGGTCAGAGTGGCCAATGCTTCGGATGTTGGCGGTGCGACGATTGCCTGACTTGTTACCTAGAAGAAAATTTTGATGAGATTGAAAAAACAAAACAAAACAAAACAAAAAAAACAATATCAGTAGTAGTAATTCTCCATTATCCAAGATGAGCCCATTTCAGAGTTTAAAGGAACATGAGGGAAATTGTAGCCGTCTTAAATCACAAAGGTCAATAGTATTAATATTTAAGTATTCATATTTTACAGTTGTGTCTCTCAGCTCTGTGCTGCATAATTTATGTGTTTAGAGTTTGGTCCAACTTTGTACAAAGACTGGAAGCAGCAACTCCAGACTGTCTTACTGATCTGCTGCTGATAGACTGAATAAGCTAACTAACTTGGCCTGAAGCATGTCAACCATATAGATAGTAGTAACTATGAGGAAGTACAGCCATATATACTTTAAGATTAGTCTTAAATTTGAGTTCAATTACAAGCCATAGGCTGTCAGATTTTCCAGTCCTGATCAGTCTTTGTACCATAGTTGGTACTCTGTTCACTTCATTTGTAGTGAATGCAATAGCAAGGACCTAAAGAACCATAGAGAGATGGCTCTTCTCTTCGTACCAAATCATGTTTGTCTGCTTGAAGCATCTGTAATAGTCTCATACTCTACATTTACTCGCAGTGTTAAACACTGACTTACCTTTGATGTTGAGGATACTAATTTCTCCAAAGAAATTCCCCTCACTCAGCACAGCAAACTCTGTGACCCCATCATCTGCTACAACTGCAAGTTTTCCCTCCTTGATGATATACATTTCATGGCCCACATCTCCTTTCCTGCAGACGTACTCTCCTGGACTGAACACCTGCACGATGAAGACATAACAATTTAATCCTTAACTGTTGTCTGAAAGCATTTCTGATGTGCTAGATAATAAATGAGGCAACAAAAATTTGCCACTGAGTCATTGAGTACTGAACCTGGGAGCAGCCGGTTCACTACAAAAAAGGTTGAAACAATTGAGTTTTTAAAAAAAAAACAAAATCACAAATTCACCTGCCTGCTATTTCACTTTAATTCTGTTTCCATGAATTACACAGGGGCTGCCAACTGCTGTTTCTTTTTTCTTATTACTTTATTTTGATAATTGATAGGGGAGATGACTTCAACTTTTGGATGATGTATTTCTTGTTTTCATACATCTGTACAGTATTTATTATTTATTAGACTGCTGTCTATAAACCAAATTTAACATCTACTCTACCCCAAAAAAACAGAGACTAAGATGAACTTTTGACAGATTAGGGGGAGATATGTCTTGCCTGGTTTCAGTTGATATATTACTATTCACACCCAGCCATGTGGCTTTTGGTGAAGCTAGCTAATCCTGTCGAATCCCATCTCCATCCTTTGACCCAAAATTCCCAGATTTGCCACATTAACTGTTACAGTCAGGTCAAAATGTGATGTTGGTGCTTTGAATCTCTTTTACATGTAGGTCTCTCAGCCCCATAATGAATTTCGATTTAGACAAAGAAAGACGCCTAGAGTATAAACAGAGTTAGTTATAACTGACTTTTAGTGGTGGGGGACATTAAACAACAGCTATCACAGTTCATCTGAAGGGAGAGAGCCACCTCTCATATAATGTCCTCTGCAGTACATCAACAATATCAAGCAGAAATTGATAAAAGATAGAGTAATGTCATGTTACGGTTGACACAGTAAAAAAGCAGCTCCTTCATTTGCCGCAACGTGATGTCATCTGGCAGCACCCTGCACTGGCCAATCAAAACTGTCAAAACATGCGTCCCTGGCAGATTACTGAAAAACATGAACAACATAATTAGTTGTCCTGTTTACAGTGCATCACAACCATTGTGGAGGATAACATGATGGTCACCACTGGAATTCATCAAATATTTTTTGTTCTGAACACATACATACTATCAACATTGCTCAACCCCAAAGTCCGCCTGAACTCCATGAGCAAACCAATTTCCTGACCTGAGGTGTTAGCTTAAGCACCAGCTCCTCCAGCAAGCTTTTCTCACAGCTCTGGAAGATGGTGACTTTGGAGAGTGTGGGGACGTGAACGCTGACAGCGATCTCTGTCCTCAGGTGAATGGGTAGCTGCTGCAGGATTTCATTCTCTCGCATGATCTTCTTGTTGATGTGAAGGTGCTGGTACCAGTTGTCGATACGCTGTCGAAGCTCCTTGCTAATGTGATGGCTTCGTAGGTATGCCTTCACCTGAGAGAGGAAAAGAAGAACCTTATCTTCCACAACACAAGAATGATGTAATCAAACATGAAGGCATCTCCCATTAATTTCTTTAAGTTGAGTTTAAGTCATACAAGAACATTTCCAAAATCAGTCAGAGAGAAGACTCATTTCAGAAACAAAGAGTCTTATTTCTGACCATCTTCCAGCTTACCAGCTCATGGTTTGGGAAGAAGACATTATCACGGTCACTTAGGTTTGAGATGACATTACCAACGTTGCCAACAACTGATGCAAACACCAGCACGGCAATGAGCAGGTCCGCAATCATGAACAAGTATTCCTCTTCCCTTTTCGGCGCGGGGGTGTCTCCTACTGTAGTAAAAATCTGAGCAGAGAACCAAAAGGAGTAGATGTACTGACGGCGCAAGGAGGCAAACTCTGGTTGGGTGATGTTGGGGTAGACCCATTCATCACTTCCAAAGCCAATGTAGCTGGACAGTGCAAAGTAGAAACAGGCATTCCAGTGGATCAACACAAAGATGTAGATCATGAGCTTGGAGATGCGGAAGGTGTTGGGGTAGGAGGTTCTTGTCTCCATGCGATCTAGGGCCTCATTGAGTCTCGGCAAACGCAGAAGGCGGTTGATCCTCACCAGCGGAGTTTGGATGCCAAAGGCAAAGTAGAGGAGGTCGGTGGGGAGCAGGGATACCAGGTCCCTTAAGAAACGTTTAGAGTGGAGGTAGCGCTTCTTCAGCTGAGCTAGGTCCTTTATCAGGATGCCCTGATCCAAGTAACCTGGAAAGGGAAGAACAAGGCTGAAGAAAACCTACACTGGTACAATGACCTGGCTTTAAGTTTCAGGGAGTGTTGAATTGACTTGACTTGTGGGAGTTAATAATGCTTTGACACAAGATGATTGTTTGGTTGCAGTTTTAAGATGTATTTGGGGTTAAAATACTGTGCATGGTCAACATGGCACGATATTCACAGATATATGGGAGGATTCAGAAAAATCTGAGTTTACAGTATCAGTGACTTTTGGATTTGGATGTTGATGTGATCGGTCACAATTTTGACTCGAACATGACATAAATAATAACCCAGTCATGCTTTGATTGATGATTTTACAAAATACTGTCATTTTACTATTGAATTATACTTTAATTATTTTTAATTCATGTCAGACAGAATAAAAATTATTTCCTAAAGGAAAAGAAGAATAACAAATTGGCCACTTTATCTGTGAAGGTTTCTGGCTCTGATTGGACTATTTGGATTGAAATCTGGAAATGTATAACTTTATAAATTTATAACTAATTAACTAACTAACTAACTAACTAAGAATATTACATATGTAATCTATGGTCTGATTGTTCTAGTCCCTCTTTACCACTAATGCTTTCTTCTGTATAGTATTCCTTTATTCATATGACTGCATATGTAACAACAAATTTGAATCTGAAGAATTATATTATATTTCAAAGACTCAATTAAAGCCAAAAAATAGAAGCATGTACCTGTGTGAACAGTGACGACCACGTCTGCTATATACATGAGGTCTACCAGATAGTCCAGAGCGAGCCACACAGGCAGGTAGCTCAGTGCAATTTCAGTAAAGCATGTCCTGTCAAAATATAACCAATGAGACTGCGTTTCAAGAGATATCAAATAATTATATACATATTACATATTACACACACACACATATACATATATAATCTGACATTCATAATATTCCTTCTACCTTAAAATGATGATCACCCAGTTGTAGACAATAGGAAGGATCATGACCTGTAGCCAGGCATAATAAAACTGCTCTGCTGGATCCACCACCCACTCCCTCCAAATGAGAAGAAAATGATGACCGAGAGAAGGAAGATGGAAATAAGAAGAATTTACAACATGATCAGTGATACGCAAGGTAAATTGGCATGTAGTGGTTCAGTTCTCATGTCTGAATGAAGTTGTTCAGTTTTTCAAAAAACTATAAATAAGATATTTGAAATCATATCTATAGATTTGACATCAATAGGATTTTTTTTTTAGAAAATATTAACCAAAAGGCTCTGACAATTTTTATACAAAAAAAAATATCAATATTGAGATAATACTGTAGTAATGATCAGAAAATTCATTTTGTCTATATTGCCACCTATATATTTGTAAAGACTACATCTGCCTGTAATTTAAAAAGGCTTAAATTCCCAATGCATTAATACATAAAAACAGTGCTGATGTGTATAAGTGAACAAATGTTCTTGTTATGGGTGAAAAGAAGCTTTTAAGTAGATTTAAATAGCTGGACTGCAAACATGCAGTGTACTGAATAAGTCTACTATGAAAACTACCATGATCCCATTTACTGGAAAATATAGACTCTTCATAGAGATTACTCACTTAACTTCAAACTTCAGACCCAGAATGGTGTTACGTTTCCCTTTGTCCTTGACTCCATCCTCTCCTTCCTCATTCACTTTCTGGCCCCGATGCCACCTGAGGAGTCGCTGCCATTGGTTACCTCTAATACTATTATCACCTGCTTTATCCATTCTCCAAAGTTTAGTGTCGAACTAGCACATTTTTTCTAAATGAAGATGACCTTTACTCTTCATCTTGTTCTCTTCTGCTTGACTGTCTTGCAGTATGGTGTGGTTCTAACAACAAACCAGGTCTATCTGAGTGCTGCTTGGTGATGCTGGTCTCTATGGAAGGAAAACACAACAGATGTCATGTGTCCTCTGGGAATTTTTCCTTCTCCTAGAAAACCAGAGAGGTCTTCCTCTGCACATCCCAGAGGCTGCTAGAGACAAACAATGACTGGACTATAGAGCCATTCTCAATATACACATACAGTATAGCTTTAAATATTGTATGCCACATTAAAGAGAACTGAAAATTAAAAGAAACAATAATGTGTTTTTTGATCTAATAATGAAATCTGGACAAAATTAAATGTTCACAAAAAAAAAGAAAAAAAAGAATATGATATTTAAATTGAAGAATGTATACCTATAAACTGGAAGACTGTGAAAGTGAAATTTAAAAAAAATGAACTGGGAACGTGGAAAAGTAACAAACATGTTAGAGTGAAAATACAATAAAAATAAAAATAAAAATAAAATACCCATTTTCAGTGGGTGTTGGATTCCGCAAAGGTTGTCCCTTGTCCCTGATCCTGTTTGTGACATTCATGGACGACAGGATCTGCAGGCACAGCCGAGGTGAGGAGAGTATCTGGTTTGGGGACCTCATCTCTTTGCAGATGATGTGGTTCTGTTCGCTTCGTGATCTTCAGCGCACACTGGGGTGGTTTGCAGGCAGTGACGATAGCTCTAAGAGTATGAGATGGTATTTTAACTAAACCTCTAGCAGGTGAACTGCAACACTAAAACTCTTCTTTGTATTAACTGAAAGATGAACAGTTTGCTTCTAGCTTTACACTTCAGTGTGAATCTGGTATTCTGACATTAAAGCAAATACATAGGAAAAACAGCATTTCACTGCCCATGTTCCTTCAGTGTATTGATCACTGTGTACACTGCTATCACTCAGACTGATGATGCTCATAGTTACCCTCATCAATTTGGAATCAGTCTAAATAAGGAGCACTGGAAAAAAGTTACAATTATGTCAAGTAAGTAGGTTTATTTCTATAGCAGACCACACAGAGCATCTTCTACAACATATGTTTGAGTTTCAACTTTCAAGCCTGAACCAATAAAATAAATGTACAAAGTTGATCCAATCAAAAACACGACTAGAGGATTCCTCATCTTCACCATCGGAGAGCTCACAAACCAGTCACATAACTGAGGTAGTGTATAAAAATAGTAAAATAAAGATCTTTTAAGAAATCCATCATTTACATTTTAGGAGGTCTAAACCCAGTTTTTTTTCTCCAAGATTCAGGAGATAACAAACAAAAAGAAATATGAGTAACACAGTCATATGAAGGGAGAAATGAAGGAGGTTCAACAAAACCTGATACCGTTGCCAATGTACAACGTTAAACTAAAATACTGTGACCTCTTCTTCTACTGTAATGGCGGCAGCTGGTGCATCCTCGCCACCCACTGGAGGAGGGGCCACATTCATTTCCATTAGGACTAGTTGACATGAACCGAGTTTCTTTCAGTCTGTCTTTAGCTCCTCCCTATCTTTTTTTAAACTTCAGATTCAGATCGACAGATTATACCTTTAACTGTTTCTTGTTTCTTTGTCTATATTCACATAGGCCTGGTGGATGTTTCCCCATTAAATACATTGTTTTACACAGCAGTGTGTGTCCTAATCCTGGTCTTGATGTGACTGTTTGCTCTCTGGGTGTTTTCCTATTAGTTTCACACCTCCCACTTTTTTGCTTTATTCATATAAATAATTTATTTTGTTTCCTTCATTCCAGTGCTTTTGCCAGGCAGGCCTACTTGTGATATTCAGTTACAGCTGGGTGAAATGTAAACAATATGGTCACATGACTAGAACAGAAACACTACCTTTACATTTACATGTACCTGCAGATGTCAGTGTTTCCTCTCATATCACACCAAGCACTTTATTCATGGTTCTGATATTGTTAATTGCAATTAACAACCCCTCCTCTGTCACATAAATGCCTCATTGCTAGATTGGGAAATCCTTGGTTAATTTACTGAAGTGATAAAGACCCTCATGTGACTGGTTAGTGAGACTTTGTTTGTTAGGTTTAGCCAGATAATGAAAAGATATCCTGGGTATGCTGAACTTGATTTGTGTGTGTGTGTGTGTGTGTACATATATATATATACACACACACACACACACACACACACACATATATATAACCATTAATCCCCTGATCCATCAAATGTTGTGCTTTTGACTACTCCTTTTTAAATCTGTCTCATGTGAGTCCCACATATTTATAGAGATTAGAAAAAGAGGAGTTTGAGTGTGGATTATTTCAGTATTATGGTCAGCAATGATGCTCAGTCAGCAGTCTGCAGTCCTCAGCAGCAGTGAGGAGCAGTGAGGAGAAGTGAGGAGGAGCAGTGTGGATGTTTGAAAAAGAGGACTTTGGGTTGGGATTGTTTCAGTACCTTGGTCGACAATGATGCTCAGTCAGAATCTTTGTTTCTTGTGTACTGCAGCCAAAACCCTGTCAACATTAGTACAGTCTTTATATACAGTCTATGTACACAGTAGATACTGGACAGTGTTAGTACAGAACTGGGTCACAGTGTTAGAGCCCTTCATACAGCAGTGTGGAGGAGCAGCAGTGAGCATCAGTGAGGAGCAGTGTGGAGCAGCAGCAGTGAGGTGGTGTAAGTCACAGAGGCCGTGTAGGAGGAGTTAAAGTAAGATGGCTGCGGGAAAGGGAAGAGTGTCTGAGAAATCACCGAATGGGATGTTTATCTGTCGCTAACAGGATGCACAGCAGCCCGAACGAAGGAGTGGTTCATCTGTCAGCTCCCCCGGCTCAGTGTGGTCTACGCCGCCGGTCGTCTCCACGTTACTCTCGCGCCGATCGCCCATTTACTGCTCTGACATTGTGGAATTCATTAGCAGCTAGTCGTTAGCAACCTATCAGCGCTAACTCACTAGCAACCAGCTAGCAGGTATCTGTGGACATCAGCAGCTCGCGACAACTGTTGAGACAAATACAAACCTCCAAGGCGAGTAACCTCTGAATAACCTAGCATTAAAGAGCCTTAGCACGTCAAATAGATACATTAGCCACATGCATGGTTGACATTTCTAAACTAGCTAATTGCCTTTGCACTACCAACTAGCTTGCTACATCATCTCGCCATTGAAATGCATTGATTGTTGTTTTCCGGCGGACTCCCAACAGAAGCCGCTTCGGCTGGATAGCGTGAGCTCTGGTTCATGCAGATGATCAGATGTAAAGCTCAAATGTTAATGAGACAACGTAAACACACCGAGCAGTTTAAAGGCAAGGTCGTACTCTTTGACGGGTGCATAGCTCAAAGCTAACAAGGTGCGTTAACAGTCAGTCAGACTGAAGGGGACACATGAGCCCAAACACCGCAGTGATTGATGGCTGTCTCTGTATCGTACGGTCCGTAAACGATGGCATTCTGAAGGAAATACGAGGAAATTATTTGTCATGAAACTCAGACACAGGTAGCGCTTTGGAGGTAATCTTTAGCCTCTCTAAAGCACTGGACTCCTGTAATCTGTAATCCAATGACATTTCAAACTGAGCAGATCAGTTCTCTTGATTACAGGCAGGTGTCTGAAGTTGTACTCTAAGTAAAAATTAAACAAAGACAGGTAATATCATTGTAATGATTGTATGAATTCACTTGAGTACTGTCTGAGCAGACACTCAGTTATGTTTCTAACACAGTCATTAAGTAACGAAATCAATAAATGCTTAGCCAGACTCAAGTATTCTTTACTTACTCTTTGATTACACACTCAAGGACTCAGAGTTTTTGTAGTATGAATGTCTTCATTTAAGGTCCATCTACTATTGCCTTCAACCATTTCAAAGCCTTAGTCAGCACTTTTTCCAAGCTCAAGAATAAACTTTGGTGCTCATAAAATTTGGCTATTTTTAGACTAAAGTAGACTAATCAACTAACTGACTGCGAAAAAAAAAAAAACAGTCCTGATAATCACAGTTATTTTTTCAGTGTTTTGCAGATCAAATAAAATAAGCTGCTGATGCATTAAAAATGAAAATGATAGCCCTGTATTGTGTGTAACGTAGGCAACCATCTTGCTCAGCTGCTTTGTATCACGATTAGTGTAAACTGTATCTGTCAGAGCTGTTGTTCAGATCAGATTTCAATCACACTCGCCCGGTCTGCTGTGAGAGCTCACTGCCTCCGTCACTGCAAACACAGATGTGTTCAGTGTGGTTCAACACTGAAAAAACAGATAATGACAGATGTAGAAATGTGAGGAATGTAACGGACAGAATCAGCGGAGACCTTCACCTGTTTTCACACCTGAACATTTCCTACAGACTGCAGGTGTGGTTGTTTTCAGCCAATCACAGAAACTTTGGGGAAAAAAAGCTTTTGTTCAACTCGCAGTCTGTCTGAACCTCTGAGAGTTTATCTTGACCCGTGGACTTTGTGCTCTGAGATCAGTCAAGACAAGCTGTGGTGTGGTGTGTTTGATCGCTAACCTTTGACAAACTCCCGAGGCAGCCTCCCTTTAGTGGAATCTGCTGTTGAACTTTGAACTCATTTTATGGGTGTTTTTATGATGCGGTGTGTGTGACCTGAAAATGAAGCGCATTTTGAATTGCAGTATGTGGTACAGCTCATATTAGATGGAAATGCTGAGGCAGACTGGCTGACGTGAGTTGAAGGTAATTGCATTTACAGTGAATCATAGGCAGACTGTACTCTCAGTAAAGAGCTTATTCACGGGGTCATTTTGCTGTAGATGTCTCCGGTTTGACTCTTAGTTCAGTTTGTTTCTGCTTTCATGACTAGTTATAGATTCATTTGGTGCTTTTAAGGAAAAGACTGAAGTAAAATGAGTATCGTTAACTTTGACTCAGCTGCTGACGGCTTGTGAATCACTAACAAAAATGCGGATGTTACATGTTACCTGCCTTTGATAGGGTTGTTGATACTCATACAGCTGCTGTATTAAGAAAAGCACGGTGCCTTATTGATTTAGGGAAGCTGAGCCAGAAGTCATCAGATCTGTTACTCAGTCCAAATCATGTGACTTAAGTCCACATCATGTGGCCGCAAATAATAACAAAATATGTTTGTAATTCCCTTTTACATTTACTTACGTGCTCTTCCTGTCAATCTATGAATGATCTTTTATTCTAACACTTCAGAGGTGAAACCAAACAGTTTCACACAACTAGATTTCAAGTTTCAGGGCTTTTGGCATTAACTTTGAACTAAAATGCATGACAGTGAAATCAGGTTTCTCCAGCAGAAACCTAACTTTGATAACACGATTTCTCTTAAAGGAATACCACAGCGAGAATCAAATCGTAACGGCAGGAAAAAAGGCATCAAAACATCAAAACCACTTCACTGCAGCATAATCCACCTCTCTACTGTGGATCCATCTGTTCAGTCATTTCTAAATAATCCTCACAATAAATCACTAAAAACACTCCTCAGGGCTGATATGTTTGGAGCTGTGAAGATGTGAAGTAGTGTATTTAGCTGCTGACTGTGGTAGAAAAACTAAATGTTTTTAAAATTTACGAGTGGAGAGTATTTGATACTCAAAAGTTTCTGAAAGTTCTGAAAAAAAAAACAAACACTCAGAGTGAGGCTCTTGTCTATTAAATTAATTATGAGAGCGGTAAAGTAAGGGCATAGGGACTTAAGTAATAATCAGTGGATGAAGTCTACAACAGTGCGACTTGCTGAGCCTCCATCTCTTCAGTATAACAGTGTCATGTCAAAGGTATCCCTGATTAAAAAAGACACGCTGAAGGCTTGAGTTTGCCAAGACTGAAGTGTGGCTGCTGCTTCTTTTATCTTTGCTCCCCTGTGATATTATGCAAAACTGATTAACATACAGAGAGCACATTTACATACAACCGTGTAGAGTCGCTCATATTCTCAAATAAAAACTATCAAGTCTTCACTCTGGAGATCTGGGCAGACAATTTTATGTTTTTACCCTACAAGCTACAACCTTGATGCAGAATGGATTATGTTTTTTTGGTTTAAGTTCCCTGCATGTAGAGTCTGATCGAATTTATACCTTTCAGTAAAGCCAATAAAATGTTTTGTTTAACCTTCCTTTTTGACCAGTTTGTTGAGAAGAAGTTAGTGGATGGTAATATTTCAGATTTTAATAAATAATTTAATTTAAATAATTGTGGGTCAAATAACTGACATGAGTGAGAGCGACATTTAACACTGACTTTCATGTTCTTATTGGCTTTTAATGATCTCTCCGTCAGTCGGTCGGTGAATAAAGCAGCAACAGTGGGTGAAATCTGCATCCATAACAGACAGACTGGCTGTAGGTGGACAAAATGGTTTCCGTGGAAACAGCATACTGTAGAGGCTGACTTATGTTTGTTTAGGGAAAACACAGAAAAAAACACCAATGATACATTTCAGAATGAATGGGTGTTTTATAGGGTTGGAAGGCAGAACAACGCACGCTGACAAGGATTTAGCTGTGAAGCTGTCACTTCAATATGTCTGGCTGTATCATCCCATTCTGTGAATGAGTGGAAATGAATGAATGGAAATAATGGATTTACTATTTTTTCACTATTTATCAGTGTGATTAAGTATCTTGATTTTTTTAGATGTTCCCATCTGGTTATTTTATATTCAAATATGTTCAAGAAAACATACAACTTTACAATGTATATTAATGTAGTGTGATTATAAATCGACACGTACTGTGATAGGATATTTGATCCATATTGTTGACATTAAAAATACCCTTTCAGGACCTGTATAATTGTGGGGTATAACACTGCAGTAGCCCATACTAATCCAGTTTTAGGTTTGGTGTTAAAATGAGGAAAAGGTTAACACGTGTATGTTGTTTGTTTACACAGCACAGAGTGCCCGTCCTGACTGGCTATGGAGTGGTGTTGGCTTCAGACTGGATGACAGGGTCTACAGGGAGGACAGGGTCACACAGTTTCTGAAGCAGCAAGCGGGCTTTTCCTAGACATACACTGACTGGCAGCGACGGCCCGTTCAGCCAACCTCCTCCGCCTCCTTCTCTCTGTTTCGGATACGCTCTCCCTCCCCTTTATCCCCCGTCTCCCCTCCCTCTCGCGATCTCCTCCCCCACATCATCTTTTTCTTTTCCTCTTCCCTCTTTCTGCTTTCTGTTTTACTCTGACCTTTTTTTTTTTACTGGAACTTCCCTCCCTCCTCTTTGAGCTCTTGTGACTTTTGACTTGCCTCCCACTGGGTCCAGTATGAGCTGGCTGAGCAGGTTGAACCCGCGGGGTCCCGGGAGTCGGTCCAGCCGGAGCGCCGCCCCCTCCAGCCCCTGCACCGCTGACCCGGAGACCTGCCTCATGGTGTTTGAGAACCACTGGAGACAGGTGAGCTGGAGACATACCTACTCTCTTTAATTTCGCTGCAGTGACACACACTGTCATGATAATGACTGTACACGTTCACGTTTTACAACCTTGATAGTACTTTTGCTGATTTACATTTTACTCACCAACTTCATATGCTCCCCTTCATTTAAGTAGTTTGGATAATTATGTCAGCAGCTCCTGTAACACACAAAGCATGGAGACATTAAGGTTAAAACCCTTCATGCCTTAAATCTTACTTCTCAGGGTGAAATCTGAACACACAAATATGATTCAGTGTTACTTACACAATCTGAGGAGGATATCACAAGATGTCACACAGGTGTCCGTCATGAATAAATGTCAGTAAATCAACTCCCAAGTGTAACTTCAGCTCTTACCTGAGAATCATTACATTTTTAAATTTTCTTCAGTATCCTCCAATGATAGTTGGGTACATTAAAACAAAAACCCCTGGGCACATCACATAAAAAACTTTATTTCTTTATAATCATTTGGTCTATCTGATACACCAGATACCAGTGAAAAAAGTAATGATCGCAGTTTCCCAGAGCTCAAGGTGACATCTTCAAATTCTTTGTTTTGACCAACTTAAGATATTTTGTCCAACAAACCTATTCAGTTTACAATGATCTAAACCAGAGAGAGGCAGAAAACCCTCACACTGGAGAAGCTACACTCAATTAATATCGGTTGATATGTTTTTTTCATCAATCAAAAATATGGTTTTCTGTTGATCAGTTAACTCGTAATATGTTAGGCATTTATTGGCATGTCTTGCCCTCTCTGTTGTATGTTGAGCAGCACACAGTTAAAATTCAATGTTCACTTTTTGTTAAGTGGAGAGTGACCAGTTAGAATTTCAAGGCTCTTTTTAGTGAATAATTATCTGTGGATGTTCACACACTGAGTTGGCTGTGCCAGTGTTGATGAGAGTGGTCAGTTGGTCTGTTTTAACAGTGGACTGGCTCACGTCCAGTCATAGGTTACAGAGCCTTATGTACATAGCGGAGGTAAACTGGAGCAACCAGTCATGTTTTATGGTTTTTAAGAAGAGGAAGGCAGCGGTGGACAGTATGTTCTGATTATTCAGTTACATGTGAGAAAATAAAAGATAGAGGTTTTGTGGGAAAGCGTGTTTATACACGAATGTGTTGTGTAACAGGAACACGTTTTTCATTGGGCCCTGTCTCTCATCTCATACATTTACCACACACTTCAAGCTGCTAAAACACAAAGATGCACATCTCTTATCTGCACAGGCAGCACACAGATCTACACATTCATCATTGCTGTTGTCATGCTGACTATTAGACCTCTTGATAAATGTTTTGAAATCCTGGCTTGTCAAATTTGTTTCGTTTTCTTTCTGTCTTTTTTTTTTTTTTTTTTTTTTTTTTTACACAATTTAGTTCCATCCCAACATTTTGACTTGTCACAGTAGAAAAAGCACAGGTGTTAATGGAGGCTATGCTCCATGTAAGCATCCCTGTATTCCAAGTTGGCAGTGTCCCAAATCATCCCCTTGTTCACTCATTCACCTCTCCCTATATTGGTTTGGACACAGCCACTGTTACATGACATTCAGCCATCATTATTTTTATTATTTACACCTGACTGGATTGATGACCTAAATAATCACACTTAATTCAAGGCTTGTTCAGAGCTCAACTGAAATGCCCGTTGGAGGTTTTACTTGTGGTATTTTATTATGTAAGGATGGCAATGTTAAGAGTTCAGTATCACACTAAAACACTGTTCCTTTATGCAGGTCTCTTGGGTGTTGGAGCAGCATGAGCCGTCATCATCCAGCGACGACCTGACTGCGGTGAGGAATCACACAGACCAGATGTTATGTCTGCTGGCGGAGGAGAAGCCTGCTGAGAGCCCAGAGGGAGGTGCCGGCGTGCCGCCCATGGGCCCCATACTGGAGCTGGTGGTCACCGAGAATATTCTGGAGTGCCTGGTTCAGTGGCACCTCCGCCGCGGCCTGGACCCAGACAGCCAGGGGGCACTGCTCAAGCTGTTCGAGATGCTCATCGGCCAGTCGCAGCAGCCTCTGCTGCAGCACACAGCCGTTCTCCACCCCCTGCTAAGGCTGCTGGGAGCCTGCGCTGACCCAGAACTTGGTTGTCCTTCAGTCCTGGAGAACAGCCTGGTCCTGCTGCTCAACCAGGTACACTCATCCCCAGAGTTCCACTGCTCTAATGCATGTATAGGTACCTACAATTTGAACAGGAACTTACTTGTTTGTTTGTAATATTACGCAGATTTTCTAGTCTACCCACCAAAGGCTAACTGTCCTATTTTACACTGCACTATCTACAGTTTTTTTTAAAATTGTGACTCTTTAAATCCCCACCAGGTCTGTGTGACCATGGCCCGACAGCCAGTGGTTCTAGAGATGTTGTTTCGGGCAGCGCCAGCCCAGCAGGGTTCCACTAACCTGCTGATCTTCTCCCTCCTCGTCCCCTTCATCCACCGGGATGGAGCCATCGGACAGCAGGCCCGAGACGCGCTGCTGCTGGTCATGGCGGCCTCGGCCAGCCACGAGGCCGTGGCACGCTACATCGCTGAGAACTCCTACTTTTGCCCGGTAAGGATGGAAAGTGTTTAGGTGGGGTTAGTTTAGATGATGTGGTTACAGGTGATGCTGTGTCCTGTGTCAGGTTTCTTACTTTTTAAGTAGGGCTGGGAGATATGGATAAAATATTATCCATTCATAATTTTATTCATATACATGTATAATTTTCTTTTGACATTGATCAACATTGACAATTATCTCTCTCTCTCTCTCTCTCTGTGTATACATATATATATATATATATATATATATATATATATATATATATTTATTAACATCCTTAGGATACGTTTTCAGTTTCCATCCACTGAGCTTCTTCTTTTCTTTGACTCTGGTTTTATTCCACTCGTCATAACTTAACTCTAATCCATCTTCCCATGCAATACTACACATAAAATACCAAACTCAGTTCTATTATTTATGGTCAATTTTGGGTCTCAGAAAAGGGCCATCAGTTGGATGAACACATGAACACAACCTACTCTTTAATGATGTGATAGCTGAGGACAGCTCATAATGGGGATCCTGGCTTGTTTTCAGCACTGCTTTTAAGACTGTGTGTGTGTGTGTGTGTGTGTGTGTGTGTGTCGTCTCACTCTGGTGCATCAGTGATGGTGTGTGATAATGGAAGGGGAAGGAGATGACTATGCATTCTGACAGACCATTCATCCTTATCTACATCCTATCAGCCCTGTCTCAACTCAGACGGCCTTCCCGCAAACGTCTTAAAAAATAACCACCTCACCCAACATCACACGTTAAAGTTACATGTTTAAGATAAATACTCACATTGAAAATCATCTGTGTCATACAGACTCCCCCCTCTGCTGCTGCTGCTGCTTTATACAAATCAGTAAGGTCTAAATTTCCAGCAAGGAACAAATCTAAGTGAAACTTTACCACAGGGCAGCTCACAGAGCGACACAGATAAAATAAATAAATCCAGATGAAATTAATCATGTTTTAAAAGAACTGCGATTTAAAAAAAAGTTAACTGAAGACTGAGGTTGGACTTTCTTGGGGTGAACTTTCAGTTTTAAGTAAAATAACAACACATTTCGTTCTTATGGATTTTCACTAAGTGTAAATAAGCCAAGCCAAGTAATAGGAGTGTGTGTAGGAGGGCCAGAGAGCTGTCTCTATCTGTTTTACTGTAGTTTCCTACAGCTGCCACTAGATGTAATTAAAGAGCCATATTTTTTTTATGTGCAGTATATTTATTAAATAGGTAACTACCCACAGGATTTCATTCTGATGGTGACTCAGTGTGAGGTGAAGGTGTGTTTGCATACATTTGAATATCAGGACCATCGCTCTAAATCCCGTGTCGACTGCCAAAATCTGGTCACAAATCACGGCGACGGTGTTGGGTGATGTTTACGTCTGGTTTAATGCTGTGGTCAGGATTCTTGTCCTCTACATTTTCACCGTGGTGCTGTAAGAGCTAGCTCGGCTATTTTCTGCTCGTCCTACTTCCAGCAGGCTTCAGTCTGACCTAGTTACAGGCTGGAAGGACCAGTGGAGGTGGCATCAAGGACCAAGCACTCCTCTCTGTCTCACTTCCTGCTGTGCATTCTCACACATTCTTATTTGACATTTTTGGAAGTAGAAATATATATTATTGCATAACTGCACTAACCCTCTTACTGTACAGCACTGTAAGCAGTGCTCTTGTTTCCCATCCTGCAATCTCAGTGCACATCTCCTTTCAGAAGAACTCTGATTGATGAATTGTTTAACTTTAGTCAGGGCTCAATTATATATTTTCATTGGTCAAGACAGAAAAAAAAATTAAGTTTCATAAATGTCTTCAGCAAGACCCAGTCACTAGCTTGTTTCACCAGGCACAGTTTGCACAGCTGTAGTATCCTTTGCCACACAGGTTTTACAGGCACCTGGTGGTAACACCTTCTTCCTCTTTTGTTAATAACAGTTGGCACACAGCTTTGTTACATTACCGCTACCTTGTTTCTTACTGCCAGGCGTTAGTAATAACAAGTGAAAATGAATTTTTTAAGACAATAGTCATCTAAACTATTGGATTAGTGACTATTTGTAAACTTGAAAATCATGACCCACCTCTAATGTCTATGCACTCTGGGAAGTCATTTTGCTTATCCAAACCCAGTTATCAGTTATCATGTATATATTATAAACATGCTATCTCTGGACTGAAACAGGGAAGGCAGGGTAGGTTATTGTCTGTATTTTCACACCGGTCTTATTGTTATTGTGTGAATTCGATTCAACTCGATTCAATTCGATCAACGATTCATGAAACCATTTTGACAAAATCCTAAATGGTTAGAATGCAGAGGATGTGTTATGGAGCTGCAAGTTACTGATACCTCAGATTCTGATCATTTTAATTGATAGATCATTTGTAGTATGAAATATCAGAAAGAGGTAGACAAATTCATTAAATCATAACTTCCTAAAGGGCACGCTGATATATTGTAGGTGCTGGTTCATCTTTGGTCAATCTGCTAATCAATTAATCAACTGTTTCAGTTCTTGTTTATAATTTAGGGTTGGATTAATTTTTTCTCAGTTTTTAAAGTCATTGTGCTTTAAGGATACAAACAACATTCCTACCTGAGAGGTGTCCAGCCTCAGCCACCTGCTGACCCACTGGAGCTGTAGAGAATCAGGAATCTGATGTGAAGCCTCTCTGTCCTCTCCTCAGGTGTTAGCGACGGGCCTCAGCGCTCTCTACTCCTCCCTGCCCAGGAAGATCGAGGTTCGAGGAGACGACTGGCACGCCCTGCGGCGGGAGGACTGGATGGGCGTGTCGTCGCTCGTACTGTTCATGAACTCGCTGGAGTTCTGCAACGCCGTGGTGCAGGTTGCTCATCCCCTGGTCCGGTGCCAGCTCCTGGACTACCTCCACAACGGATTCCTTGTACCCGTGATGGGCCCCGCCCTGCATAAGGTAGGAAGGGGGTTGGGTGGCAGAAATAATAATCACAGACCTCGACACAGGAATTAGTTTTACAGAAAGAAAATGTTCTACTTTGCGAGGCTTGAGCACAACAAACTATCTGCATGACTAGACGCCATTGAGGGTGTGTGGGATTGTTTGTGATTTGGGTAAACTGGCTGAGGTGGAAATGAACCACTCGTGGCTCCATGAGTTACTGGAATACATTTTTCTCATGTGTTTAAAGTGAATTAGCGGGAGACATAGAACAATTGTGTGAACTGATTTGTTTGCTTTACTTTCTTTAACAGATGAGTCAGTCAAAGTTCTTTCACAGTGTGTGAAAAAAAGGTCTCATTGCCTGTTTTTAATCTCAGACTTCGTATTATTCATGGGACATTTGTCACAGTGCTCTTTTTTGCAGTTTTCATACAAATTTCTGTGTGTGTGTGTGTCTTTGTAGTCGTCGGTGGATGAGATGATCGCCAGCACCGCCTACCTGGACCTTTTCCTGCGTAGTGTGACGGAGACTTCCCTCCTCAAAACCTTCCTTCGCTTCATCCTGCTGCATCGCCACGACAATGACACCATCCTGGACACACTGCTCACGCGCATTAGCAGCAATTCAAGGGTCTGTGTATATACATATATATATATGTGTGTGTGTGTGTATTTGTGTGATAGAGCCTCATATGATCCCTACTGTGTGGGTGGTGAGTGGGCTGAGAGCAGAAATTGATTGAAAATGACTGCGGCAGAATACAGAATGATTTGTTTTCTCAGAACAAACATGGAAAGTAAATGTTATCAAGTCTGCTGCATCTATTGACTGTCGTGTTGCATGTCGTTTTCAGTTGGTAAGCAATCCAGGGTGTTCACAATCTTCAGTTTCATACACTCTTCATAACCTCAAAATAAACACATTCTGGTCTCTGGGAGACGATCGCGGTGTTTGAGAAAAAGAAACAGAAACTTCTTCATTATGTCACTAGTTTCTCCCTTTGAAATCTGTGACAGAAACCGCAGTCCTTCACAAAGACTGTCATCTTTGTTGTAGTCAAAATATCATTTTTCAAAGGGCTGTAGAGAAGAACAATACAAACAAAGCTCAGGGTATTTTTTGTAGTATTGGTCAGAACCGTTTGTCTGTCAGAAATCCTGCGAGCAAACCTCTGAATGCTGTACAAACCTGTAAGCCAGCTGTTGCTTGAACCACACTTGATAAATATAAAATGCTTCATGACAAGTACAACTACACTGTGACAAAAACACGATGAAACAGAAGTTTATGTATCCATTGTTTGCACATGGTTTAAATTGAATCGAAACCACAGGCAGTTACAATTGCCTGTATGTAGTGTCTCCATTTCAGTAAGTAATTATCATTATGGACAAAATTCCACTGTCTGCCCGTGTCAGTATACATCAACAGTGACAGAAACTACATGTCTCTGTACGATGACTGTTTTCCAACTACTTTTCTAAAATGTGTGTGTTGCAGCTCTGCATGGTGTCGCTGAGCCTCTTCAGGACTCTGCTCTCTCTGCACTGTGAAGACATCATGCTGCAGCTCGTTCTCAGGTATGTCTGCACATCTGAGCATCTTCTCCCATGTGTTTCATTTTAATTTGGCTCATTTAATATGCAAACACAGATCTAGTTGTAAATATTTTTCGTTCAGATTAACTGAAGGTTTATTTACATTAGGGATGCACCGATACTGATACCAGCATCGGGTATCTGTCCGATACCCTGTTCCTGTACTCCTACTCGTATTCATAAAAGTGTCCCGATACCACAGCACCCGATACCACTTTACGGCAGCGTGACGTTCAGTTGGGCGGTCAGGTGCTAATTGAGAGCAAGGAGGAGCAATGTTGGTGGTGTGGAGGTATTTCAAAGTGGATGATGGTGACAAAAGTAAAGTGGACTGTAAATTATGCTCTGCAAAGTCAAGAGGAGGGACGAAAGCGAGTACTTTCAACACAAGCAATCTGATAAAACATCTAAAAAACTAACACGATGTCGAGTTCAAAGAGGGTTAGGGTCAGTCACAGCAATTTCTTACAGCCAGGAAACAATATTTGATGAAAATAAAACACGTTTTCAAGTAAATGTATGAAGTGTAATGGCATTAATAAGTACTCATATCGGTACTCGGTATTGGCAAGTACTCAAATGTAAGTACTTGTAATTGGATTGAAAAAATGTGGTATCGGTGCATCCCTAATTTACATGTCACAGAATATTTCTGCCCACCCATCACCTGTTTTTAGTCGTACTATCTGTTAAGGTTTCCAAATAATAACTTATGCTTCACAGCCTTAAGATGTGAATGCAAATGAATCGGTATGTGTGCTTACTGTCAGGTATCTACTGCCCTGTACCCACGTTATGTTGAGTCAGCGTCGTGCCATCAGGGAGACTGACATCTATGGAAAATCAGCGGACAAGTTCCTGTCGCTGATCCCGGAGTGCTGCCGGATGAATTCGGCGCCCTCTGCTGAGCGGGATGACGACAATGCATTCTGGGGCAAAGGTGAGCAGCAAACACCTGTGGAGAAGGAACAATACACACTCAACATTTGTGACTGTAAACATGAAGCAAACAATTATGGCCATTCAAACAGTCAAAACATAGTCACTTTTTTCCCATCCACTGTGTGGAACGGTACGTGTTTCTCTAACTGTGCAGCGTTAGTGATCTTTTTTTCCTTGATTTGAGGGGGCGCCATTCGACATTCGTCAGTAAGGGAGTAGGTGCACAGATGAATCATTTTAAGAGCATAAACTATGAATGTAAATGTTTTTGTGTCATGACAAATGCTGGGCTCTGTAGAAAGGGTTGTGCTCAGGATTGTAAAGACAAACATATTTTATATGATGGCAAGTTACTTGTCAAAGCTTGTTTGTATTTTGTCATCCTACAGTGCTGAACAGTCCGAGCACAGAGTCACCGGCCCCGCACAGACCCAGTACCCCGTCCCGTTTATCCTTTTTCATCCGCCAACAGAGCAGTGGAGGAGGATCAGGAGGAGGGGGTCCTTCTACCCCCACCAGCATGGAGCCGCTGCAGTCAGGTCCCGCAGCTCCCACCCCCTGTCCCCCGACAGCCCGATGCACCAGCAGCAGACACACACAGAGTGTCTGGAATGGGACTCGGGTTACCTGGAGTACCTCAAAGATGCCCGGCGGGGCATCGAGCTCTGCTCCTGGGCATGTCGTGACTGGTCGGCACCGTACGACGGAGAAAACCCCTCCCCGAGCACGGTGCCTCCTCCACCGCCTCCCCCTACCTCCAACCCCTCCATGGTTATGTTCCCTGAGCACTTCTCTTTCCAGCAGGGAGGAGGCGGTAACACCCCTCCTGGCCAGCAGAGGGCAGCCATTGTGGCCGCAGCGCGGTCCGAGTGGAGCAGCTCGGAGCGGGACAGCGGCGAATGGGACGTTACGATTGGCAAAAACAGCTGCATCAGCCTCACTCCGCGCTCCAAGAAACGCAGCCTGCAGAGAGAGGAGCTCCTGCCAAAACCCATGCCTCCTCTCGTCCCGTCCTCCTCGTCTTCAGCCGCCCCTCTATCAACTCCCCATCCCGCCTCGTCCCCAGCTCCACACATTCCCACCTCTGCCATCACTGTCAGCTACCAGGCCATGTATAACGGAACGATGGGACAAGGGGACGGCTGCTCGGATAGTCGGGACAGAGGCCTGGAGGTAAAGGAAAGTGAAGAGAGACTTGGGGGAGCAGCAGTATTTAGATGAAAACGCAAATCAAAACGGATCCCTCGTCACGTGCCCCTCCCAAAGCTGCACCACTCTCCCACAGTCCATTTTTAGCAACAGTGATATCAGCGATGCAAAATCTCTTTGCCCTAACCAGATCCCCTCACAGAGCTCCATTCCCCCGCCAACATCTGACACCAAACTGCTGATCAGCGACACCTCAAACCTGCACAGCACGACCTCAGATCTTCCAGAAGCCAACCAGACGCAACAATCTGTAGAGAGTCTCATCGAGGAGCTGCTGGAGCAGGCGCCAGGAGAAGACCCACAGCTCCCCGGAGACTCCAACGGTCAGGGCATCAGCATTGAGGCCTTCACGCAGGAACTGCGGGAGCTGGAGGACCGGGTGAAAGAACGCAGCAGAGCGGCCTGCCAGCACGAGGAGACAGCCAGAGAGTCCTTGACCGCTGAGCGGCAGGAGGAGGAACTACAGCTGTCCTTGGCCCCAGAGGCCAAGCTGACAGGGGACACAAAAGTAGAGGGGTCTGTGGTGGGCCTCTGTAGTCCTGCCAGACCACTAAATCAGCCTGCCTCTCAGCCATACACAGGTGAGACACATTGCTGATACTGTCTTATTAGTGCATGTATGTTTTCCATTACTTTTCATTTGCATAACTGCACTGTTACAGTTTTTATCAGCTGTAGTTTTATTATTATTATTAGTGCAGAGTGGGGTTGTCATTGTCAGATGGTATTTTTTATTTTATTTTTCTCTTTTTGTAACAATCTGCAGCTCAAAGCTGATTCAGTACATTTTCGCTCAGTCAGATTTGATATTTTTATTTTTCAACAATCAAAGTGACTAAAATAAATCTATTATTTTTGACATTTTTATTTCAAATACTGAATTAAAAATGCCCCAGAAAATGAAATATCTGCTCCCACACACACACACCCAAAATAAAAAAAAACAGGCTGCAGTTTTTGGCTGTAGGATGCAACCGTACCATTTTTCTTTCTGAATTTTGTGCAGAGTCTGGATTGGTTCTGTGTTTGAGTAGCTCCATCTCTTGTATTGGTTTTCTGATTTGTATCAGTGAATCTTTATCCCCACCCTCATTTCTAATATTTCCCCATTGCAATTTTATTGTTTCCATCCAAAGTCACCTGGTTTCTGGAGGTCCTTACTGAAAATCCACCACTGATTACCTGGCAGGGCTGATCTTCCCCCATACTGTTTTTTGTATACTGTGTCTAACAGGATGTGAACCTAATTCAGACCCTGAAAAATAAAGTTATTCTTTCCAGAGGTGAAAGTATTTCAACTGCAGCATGACGTGTTAAATCACTGAAGCTGTGGGGAGTACTGAGGTCATACTTACTGAGATGTGTAGCAGCAATATTCTAGAAGAAACCATTTCTTTTCTTTGAATTGAATGTCTCTGCAGGTACACTTTCCATTAAGTCCACAGTTTATAGTTGTTTTACTCACAATGGCAGTACTGCTAAAGAGTTAAATTGTCCCCGTTTAACCTCTGCAAGCTGTTATAGCAACCTGCTGCCTGTTATTCGCAGTCTAACAGCCTCCACACCACTTCAGTTATTTTCAAAAGACACCTCTGATTTCATCCTGACAGTTCACATGCAGTTCAGCTCAAGTTGCGTGCCGCAGCTTCCCATTCAATGATTCGTTAATTTTTCTCTCCGCAGGTCCATTCATGGTGGTTCTGTTTGCCAAGCTGGAGAACATGCTCCAAAACTCACTGTACGTCAACATCCTGCTCACCGGCATTGTGGCCCAGCTGGCCTGCTATCCTCAGCCCCTCCTACGTTCCTTCCTGCTCAACACCAACATGGTCTTCCAGCCCAGTGTCAAGTCACTGATCCAGGTACACACTGCCCCATACGCCTTACATTACATTCTACATCGAGCTAACTCAGTAAATGGTTTCTGTATTAGCTCTTGAAGTGATGACAGTTTTTAGGTTCCTGTTTTTAGATGTAGTCCAGCCCACCTCACTTCTGTGCTAGCTCCTGTTCCAAAAGCATCAGGCCCACGGTGATATTTGCATATAGAGTTTCTTTCCATATTCTTTTCCTGTAAATATGCTAAGATACTGTAAATGCACACCTCATTGATTGGGTAGTAAAAAAAAATGTAGTGCCTCGGCTTTGGTAGAGTGACTTATTCACACAGTGAACACATTCGCAATCACAGTGAGGTAAACCCTTTCAATTCAAGTGACCCCATGGCCTTTTCTTTAGCGCCACTCTCGCAGTCTTTATCCTAACAAAACCACAATACTTCCTTTCGTTCCATTCAGCACCTCAGTATCGTTCAGTGGAAACTGCAGCCTGTGGGGACGGCTTCAGACTGTTTTGTGTCTTACCTTCTATGTCTGACTCTGTAAAGTCCTAAAATAAATTTGCTGATGCAGTAATCAACAAAAACAAGACAGCCGTTTTTGAAGATGGGTCAAGACTCTGAAGCTTTACTCCCTGATTCACCTCAGGTTCTAGGTTCTGTTAAGAACCGCATCGAGGCGTTTGCAGCCTCCCACGAGGACTTCCCTGCCATGCTGAAGAAAGCCCAGCAGTACCTTGTGGCCCGAGGCAAAGTGGACTGGACTGACTCGCCTGCAGCTGTTCCCACCCTGCGGCGCTCTGATTCACTAGGTGAGTGAAGAAACACAGACACAGGCTTGGGCAGGTTATAGCTGTGCTCTGCAACAGAACCACCTCCTTGGGAGTTTGTACAAAACAAAAAGCAAAGGCCTAAAAATATGATTGTTTTCATTTCTGTATTAGTCTAAAATCTCCCCTTTAAAAAAAACTGAGGGCAAGTTTGATTATATAGCACAGCTCAAACACTGGAGCAGTTTCAAAGTGCTTTACAGAATTAAAAATAGAGGAATTAATAAAAAATAATTCATTTAAAAGATTTTGTTTTTAATTACCTTTAAATAATTCTTTTTAAAAAATCACTGTGGGACATATTGGGGTTTATGGTGCTACTTTAGCTGTGTTCTGGACTGTGCAGGATTCAGACAACTCACACAACCATGACAAATTGTACCTTGACACAGAACTGGGTCAGACTTGTTGCTATGGCTTCACCACATTTTCCACACAAAATGTCCTACTACAGTCCTTTTATAACAAATATGAAGAATAGGTATAGCAGAAAAACTTGAATTTCTACCACATCTGTGCCTCTGTAATGTTTGTAAAGCTTTAGCTTTCTAAGGAGACCAGAGTTATGAATCAAAAGGGTTGAACAACAATAACCTTTTTAATTCAGGCTTGTGCACCAAAACAGGGCACTGTGGTACCAGGTTAAACAAATATTGTAAACAGACCACGTCAAAGCGTTACTGACATTATTAGAATGGATTTGTACAAAGAATGTCTGAGACCGCTGCTCACTGGGAAATAAAGATAACTGTACTGGGAAGTATCATCAGTGTGAACGTTTATAGGAAAGATTAGTTAAAATAATCTGAGCTTAAAACTGCTTTAGTGGCTTTTTAAAAAAAATCGATCTTTCAGCAGCCTGTAAATTCCTCGTAAGTTGACTTTGAGTTCAGGTTAATTTCAGGTCACACATCCTTTTCAGGCTGCTATGATCTTACCTACTTAATGACTTGTTCCCCCCCCCCCCCAGTGAAGAGTCGCAAGCCGTCTCTCGGAGACCTGATCCTTCGTCACACCAACAGCCCGACCCGGGCTCGGCACGCCGCTCAGCTGGCCCTCGCACACGTACGGGACGGCGGCCAATCGCTGCACAGCGCCCTGTTCCGGGGCAGCGGAGGCGGAGGGGCGTCTGGCCTAGAGAAGCAAGCCGAGGCGCTGCGAGTGAAGAACGCCGTCTACTGTGCCGTTATCTTCTGCGAGTTCCTCAAGGAGCTGGCCGCCCTTGCTCAAGAGCACGCCGTTGCTCTGCCTTTCCCTCATAGCCAGGAGGCAGAGGAATAGACGGACTCATCAAATCTAACTCTTGGGCCTCCATCTCTTCTTGGTTAGGCTGTAAAACAAGTTCAATAGGATTCTTCCATCACCTAGAGCACAGACTGGAGCAATGAAGTGGGTCAGACAAAAGCAAGAGGAAAACAGTGGCATTTTTGTACCAAAATCATTATAGGATACCTATAGTACTGGAAGAATTTTCCTCATCTGTAAACTTATATGATATTGTGCATATCATGTATTATATTTACATTCTATACACAGACAATCTCTTTGGGAGCTTGTACATACACATACCATATCATGGTATAATGTGACACAGTAAAGCCACAGGTAAAAGAAATAGGTGCACATATTGGTGCTAGTCAATGCTCTTTATCTCTTAAGCTGAAAGGGTGCTTTCAGGCGGCACAGAGGAGAAGGGAGTTTTATCATCAACAAAATAATGACAAACACCAAAAACTGTTGGGCAGGAAAACACCGACGGCGTAGGCTAGTGATCCAATCAGCTTTGGCCATCTCTGTACGACAACCTCATCTTTGTTTTCGTCACAGAGCTTTTTTTTATCCTCCATCAAGGCTTGGCCTCTAAAGAACGCTCACAGAAAAACGTTTGCCAGTAACATTCAAGCACCTCAAGTGTCCATTTTGCTTTTGAAAGGCTCCACTGCTGCAGAGACTAGTCATCAGTAAATGAGATGATAACTGGAAGAGGTGAATCAGCACGACCACCGCAAATGTACTGGAAAAACCTTGGGTAACAGATGCCATTTAAAAAAAAAAAAAAATATTATTTTGAACGTGTTTGTCCTTTGCATTTGCACCATTTTCTAGACATATCAGCAACACGGTGGAGCAGGTGTGTCTTGTCGTGTATGCGAGTTTATCTTAGAGGATGACTCCTTTCTAAAAGGTCATGTCAACTCTCCAGGCCATCGGTAAGCCATTCACCTGTTGCCATAAAAGAGGCTGTGGGGTAGAAAGGCAGCACTGCTTTACACTTCATACCTTTAATGTCATTTAGTCTTTTTAAAAGACCTGAGAGTCTGCATGAAAAAGGTGAGAAGGGAAGGATTTTTTTTTTTCTCCTAGGGAGCTTTGGCATGATTTCCATTTGCTTTGAATTAACACTTGCAAAAGGTCCAAATGAGGCATTCACTGACTTTTCTTTAAACAGATCTTTGTTTCAAGCTGTGAGCTAAAAAAAAAAAGCAATTTCAAGTTTTTAGGTTTTGGTTTTACTTAGCTTCAAAATTGTGTCTTTTGGGTGAGACAGGCCAAACTGAACATACAGCCGTTAATCTTGGAACTTAACATGCTGCTATTTTTTTTTAAACACTAACACCCATTTTTATTAGTGTAATAGCTACTATCTCTTCATTTCACTGTTAGGTACCAAGTATAAATGTGTATGTGAGGATGTGGAGAAGTCAGTGCCAGTGCTGTGATCGACTTTTAATTTATTTTCTTGTGTCTGACGTTGAATGAAGTTGCAGCCACAGTGTTAAAAGCTTTTATTGAGACAAAATATTTTCTTTTCAACGTGCAGTAACCTTTTGAGGCTTGGGGTTTTGCGTGTAGGGTTTTTTTTTTTTTTTCTTTTATACGATGGTGATTCTTCATTTTACAGGTCCAGAATATTTTAACTATTTTCTAGTTCTTTTCTGTAAACTCCCCACAAAATTCTAAGACAATTATTAGGAGAGGAACCTGTAAAATGAAGCGTGTATCACTGCAGTGTCAAATCCATCTACCTGTGACCTAGTCTTTTGTTTTTTTGCACATTCTCTCAATTTTCAGCAGTAGAGAAACTGCCTGCCATCTTGCAAAGTCTTAATCTCTGAAACTGAATACATCAATACAATACAATACATTTTTTTTTTACAACTTTAATTTTTTTTAACAAGTTGAAGCCTCCTCAACTTGTCAAAGCCATAGCCACTGTCGTTCCAGTTTGTAAATGTAGTACTTCATCACTGCTGTAACTCACTTTTTTACAGAATTTCTAGACACATTTTGTAACACCTCCCCAGTTTGTTTTTATAAATACCATTAGTTAAAGAGTCTCTGCATGCCAGTTAAAGTCAGGTTTATAATCAAGTAAGAATTAAATAGTGTAGATTAAGTTGTCCCTGGTCTGTGCTGAGCATAAATTAGCCTCCATGCAGTAGGTTTAAAGTGATTTAGTGAGTCATCCCCGTGCCTGCAGAGATAAACAGCAACAACAAGAACATGTTTCACACTGAATGTTTCCTCTTGGCTAATTACACTGGTAGCGAGATCACTTCTGTATTTTACCCACTGCCTTCCGTCCGTCCATCTGTTCACCCAGTCTGTTGTATGTTCGGAACACGACTCATGTTTCTCCTGTACAGAGACCACACAGGCCAGAGGCTCTCTCTGTACACTAACATCGTGTTTGTTAACTAACTGATTTCTACAAATAGTCCTGTTAAAGATCAGGTGTATTTTGAGCATGATGGTAAATGTTGAGCCCCTCAGTAGTATCACTTACAGTTGGTTACAGTCATTTGTGGACACCAAAGACAATCTTTCCTGAAACTTCCAGACCCAGTCAATCATAGACAGGTTAATGGTAGTCACAGTCTGAGCACTTTTTAAATGTCCAGGGTGCTTGCAGATAACCCCTAATATAATTACATAATACCCTGCTACATAATGCAGTAACAGTTAAATTGTCAAATAAAATGAAAATGTTAAAGGATGGAAACGGTTATGATAAAGTTTACTGCTGCTACACTATTGTCAGATTTTATGAAAATAAGATACAAGCTGTAATAACCCAGAAAAAGAGGTGATTTGAAGTTCGGACAGAGCAACATGTGTTTTTTGAAACTCACTCCTAATTGGGGAAAAAAAAGGGAACTGCTTAGTAACCCCGAGTTAAATTGTCTGCATTGATCCTCTGGAATTTTAGTCAGTGCAAACGTCTACACTCTTCACTGCTAACTGTTTGTATTATTTATTTTTTTTTAAATATGTACTTGTTTTTCATTTTTAAGAGTAAAAAAGACATAACAGTGACAGTTATTAATGAGATGGTTTTACAGTATAAGGGACAGATGACAGGCTGAAAGCATGAAGCAGCGCTGAGAGGGAGTATTGTGGTTATGGTGATGGAGTACCTCACTGTATGGATGTTGTTTTGGCAGCACGTGGCTTTCCGTGCTGGTAGAGAAGTGAGTCCTCCAGCTGTTCATACACCAGTAGGGATGGTGTGCAGCCTGTTAAAAACACACAAAAACCAACACTGATTTAAAGTTGCATTTGGGAAAGCGATTTAGATTTTTTGACAGTACAGCATCTAATTTGTAAAACTTCTAATGGTCCCCAGAAACATTACCAAAAAAAAAAAAAAAGTGACAGGGAAAAACCAAATGAATGAACTCTCTTAAAAACAATGAAATGTATAATGTGTGTACCAGAATGAGTTAGGGCCTCTTAATGTATCCAGTCTTCTGTTTGTGAATGTGTTGGCATCGCAGCTGTGTCCTAGTCTCACCTCAGCTCTACTCAGACTCCAACTTCTCCTCTTGATAAAAATGTTGATATTTTTTGACTCTGTAAACTGACAAAGACGGTGCTGAGTGGTAAACCCAAAGCTAAGCTTCAAAAATCTGTGTGTAATGTCACCGGTTTAGTTTCTTTTTGTTTTGTTTTTTTCCTGCTGTCTGTTTCAGACAGATGTACTTGAACACTACAATTGCTCTGTCAGTCAAAATAGAATCTTTCAGATAAATTCAGAGCATGTTAAGTCTTGAGTTTCTGTGTTTTGTATATTCAAGGGTACATGCAAACATATTGCAAATAGCAAGCCAAAGTGTTCCTCTGTCACTGACTTTAATTTAAATTGGAAATATTGTAGGTCCTTCTGTTTCAAGGTTATGATTGGTTGTTCTATCTCCCCCCAACACAAACACAAAAGGTAAAAACATTTTCAAATTATAAGTAGCAACACAGCGAAGAGCAGCTGAGCTTCACAGGGCAAAGCTGTGACGATGCTGCCCCATTAACTTTGCAACACAAATGCACATAAGTGATTTTGACTCTATGAATATCCACTGTTTCACACACTTCACCTGAAGGCCTCATCTCAAAGCTAGAATTTGTTTTCACAGCCGATTTATCAACACATCATGTACACTTTGTGCCATGTTTTTATTTTTATTTTTCATATGTTGATTTGTAAGGCCCATCGTGGGATGTACAGTTTCTTCTTTCTTTGAAGAGCTATAACTTAACCTTTGACTTTTCACTAGCATTTCTCCCCTGTGATCTATGCAAAACATGCTCTAATGTCCCCTGTTTGAAGCTGAAAAGATGATGTAATGTGTAAATACTGTATAAAAAAAAAAAAAGAAAAGAAAAAGAAAGAAAGAAAAAAGAAAAGAAAGCAATGGGTCAGAAATGCATAGGTATGTGAAATAATCAACAGGACAGAATGAAAATCATGCTAAAATAATGTAACGATGAATGTTGTCAGAAATATTTTTCTATATTTTGAAATCATTAGAAAAAAATTGACAAAAATACAGTGGGAAAAAAGCTGTCAGAAGAACACTACAAAGGGAATGTTTTTATTAATTTATAAATTCTTTGCCTAGCAATATCACATTTGTCCTGGTGTCCTTTCTTTCTTGACTTTTGACTGAACTCTGAATGATGAAGCCTGTTAGTCCGTGTTCCATGTAAACAACATATCTCCAGTCAGGTAAAACTGTTGAAGTGTAATGATTTTCAAACAGACACCAAAACCACGAAACAAATGTCCACAGTCTCATATTGCGATACGAGAGGAATGGAACCTGAACTGAATATTTACCTGCAGGCTAATCTCAGTTTCAGGTTCATGGAGTCTCCTATGTCTGCACATCCTGGTTTCAAACCTGGAAAAGAACCACAGCTCAGTTTAGACAAACAGTTACTCTGATACAAACTAAGATGCTGTGTAAATGCCTTCCCCAGGTCTCTGTCTGCCATGTGTTCAGGTGTATCTTTGACTCCAGTTATGTATTAGTTATAAAAAGCCATATAGAATGAACAATGTAATGATGACATCTTGACACCTGCAACGAGGCGATATATTAATAACTCCTGTCACTCTGGTTCTCATCTTCATCATTACTGGTGAAGAGGTGGGGGAGAAAATCTGCAGTGATAACCGCAGCAGCATTTAAGCAACAATTAAGGCTTCAGCTTCTCCACTGTGATGATTTGCTGATTCTCTCCATTTTATAGAACCGTAAATGAAATCTTTGGGATTTGAATTATTGGTCGGACAAGATGTCACGTTGGGCTCTGCAAAATAATGACTGGCATTTTTCAGCATTTTCTGACATTTTGCAGAATCAAATAATAATCCCAATCATCATTAAGAGACTAAATTGATATTGATAATTGTAAATTGCAGCTCCTGTAATGTTATAATCATGTATACAGGGAAATTCTCAAGACTCATTACCAGGATGAAAAACATACTCAGTAAAACACTTTGAAATGGTCACCAGTAGAGCTGAAATAATTAGTCAATCAATTAACAGAAAATGAATTGGCAACAATTCTGATAATCGGTTAATAATTAAGAAAAAATGACATTAAACTAAAAATCTTAGACTCTTGGACCATCAGTCAGACAAGACATTTAGAGACATCACCACAGAGTCTGGGAACCTCTGTAGGACACTGTATGGATAAAATGATGAATTGATCCAATTAGAAAATAAAAAATATCCTGTAGTCACCAGTCCATCATAGAAACACAGCTGAGAGGATATAAAGTCCATGCAGGAAGAACCGGCTCAAACCCCAGACCTGAGTATGAGCCAGAATGCAGATGGCCAAGTGAATATATAATTAACCATAACAGGAACATTTCCATTAAATTTGAAGCTCATAGATGTATTTCACAACATAAAGATGTGGCCATTCCTCAAGCATGAACCCTCGCTCTCATTCTCTCTCTCTTAACTCCTATGTACAACACACAGCAGGAATTAAGTAAAGCATAAAGCACAAAGCGTGAAGACTGAGGAAAATGTGCAGCACACACTTGTGAGTTTGCATACAGAGGAAACTGGAGTCAGCTGGTCTCCTAGCAACAGCCAACAAGAGGAAACGGCAGAGGCAGGGCCAGAGGTTGATGGTAAAAGTGAAGGAGCGGCGAGAGGTGGTGAAGAAGAGTGGAGCATGGGGTCAGAGCAACGCTTGTACCTGACTACAGGTAAGACACAGAAATCTGTGTTTTTTTAATCATACGACAAAATCAGATTTTCAAGAAGTTTTATTATAAAGTACAATTTGATTAAGATTTGTCCTTGATTTTATGTTTATTTTGTATGAAAGCACAAACACAAAATGTCAAATTATTTACTACCAATTTCAATGTGTTGATAGTTTTGTCTGTCTTTAAATGAGTTTACTTAAGTTTAATGATCTGAGACAGACGTGTTGTTATAACACTGGGTTGCTCCTTGGCTGTCCTCCTCTTCTGACCTAGTTATAGTGAGCACTCACACGATGAGCAACTGGATCCTCCTCATTTATAATGCAGTTTGGTAATTTGAGTGGAAACCTTGTCTGTGACACAAAGAGATGGGATTGGCACAGTGCCTCAGAAATGCCTGTCACTTATCTTCAACATGAATAACTTCCCTGGCAGTGGTGGTGGAAGAAATACTTGAGATATTTTCCTTCAACGCAACAACGAAAGAACAAACGACCAGTCTATTGCAAGTAAAAGCTCTGTGTTCATTATTTTACCCAAGTCAACAAAAATGTTTGAGTATCAAACGTGTAAGTAATACACGTGAAGAATAGATTATCTCAATATGCTTCATTATTAATGTGTCAGGTCATTTACAGTAGCTACTTAAATTCTACTCATACCCCTGATACAAATGCCACCAATATATTAAATACACTTAATCTGCTATAGCCCTACTTTGTATTCACTTATGCTGCCATTTTTTCCTCACATAGACAGTGGCTGGTGATTTTCAACACAAAGCCCAAAACTAACAACGTGTTTGTCAAAGGCTAACGCAAACATAACATGACAGCATCAGTAACAGTATCCACTTCCTTCTGAACTTGACAGCACGACCACGGCCATTTCAATTAAAGTTATAGTTAAGATAAAATGATCTGATGGAGCCGATCAGTTTCTTGTAGCTGCTAAGTTTGTCTAGTCAGTGGGTCAAAGAACCTGGTAAGATGTTTTGGGGCAACAAACCACAGCTATAAAAAGAAATAAGCCTTATTCACTGCCATAATCAAACACACCGGTTTGACACTGTGACATTGCTCCAGTTTGTCCAAGCAGAGCCTGAGGGATAGACTCAATCCCAAAGTCACAGCCTCTACACTTAAATCAGGTGTTAAACGCCTTCCTGTCGAATCAATACTAAACTAGAAACCAGAAAGAGAGCTAAACAACAAGCTAAACAGGGCACAAACACTAAAAGGTACATATATTCAAACTTACCCAGAAGGAGACTTTAAGGAGTCATCAGCAGCATATCCAAAACACTGGAAAGTTGGTGGACTCCAGCAATCTGAACAATCAGAATATTGATTAGATTACAATAAGTAGGGTTATGTCAAAGTGCGAGAAAAATCATTAACCATAGAGCCATAGACAATTAGATTGGGATTAGTCAGTCAGGTTTGTGGTTGTGGTCACGCTTAGGACCACTGGCTAATCAAGGGACCATAATTATTGTAAATACAGAGAAAACAATGGCATCTTCCTCTTCTCCTCTAACATCTTCGCCCCTCTACCTGTCGAATACCACTAAGCTGCACTCAGCTAAATGTACCAAAGCTTACTGATAAATGTGTCAACCTTCATGTCACCTACAGAGACTCGCAATTTACAATTCACATTTCTAAAGTACTTCATATTCAGTCAGTGAAAGGGAGGTAGGCTGTCAAAAATAATCATCAAAAAGACTTTCACTGTATTTACAATCAGGGACTGAGGTGTTTCTATATACTAAATACTCAGCCTGTACAGTCTTTCATGATATAAGATTAAATTGAGCTTTAAGTGATACATCTACCAATTACTTTACACCACATTCACTTAATAATACTACTATAGTATTTCATAATCACTGTATAATCTCCTTAGCATATAAATTAGCTTTCTTTACACTGATAACAACAACATTTACCCTTAACTGACTCGTTAGTACCCTTAACTCGACTGAAATACACGTTACAGTATATGGTTTATGTTTAAGTACTGGCCACTTGTTATTGAAGCTGTATAAATGTTGAAGCCACCTCTTGAGCTTTAAGATACAAATTAAACCCTCACTAGTGTGGAATGAACCATAGCTGTGAGAATGAAGTAATAAAAATTGTGGCACTAAAGTTGGCATCAAAAATCTGATCATTCTTATTCTTCTTAATTTAAATAGATATTTTTTGATTTGAGTAATAATTTTGTTAGACCCTTACCCTTTAGACTGTATTTATTATGGGCAAAGTACTTGTACAGCTGTGTTAAATGCTTATGTGTTGAAGTAGCTTGTTCATTTTCTATTTTAGAAACATTTGTCAAAATATAAAGAAGCAAAAAAGCTTAACATAGTATTCATGGATTGGATGGACTGGTAACGTACTGATTTTCAAATATAAAAAAATAATTTGGGGCCATAAATTTTCTAATATATTCCTGGTAAGAATACTACTTTCTGTTTATTATATGATGGCTCCCTGGGGTTCCAGTACTATCACAATACATCACACAGAGGACAGACATCTTTCACTGCCATTTCTCTACATCACTTTGTACTGCTCATGAATAAAATATCAAAGCGGGGTCTATTTGCAGAACTGGGGAGTTGAGAAGTATTGTTGCGCTGACACTCCGGCTGTCTCTTTACCTCCCACTCTTGCCCTCACTCTGGATGCTTCTGGCTGTCTGCCGCCATTTGAAATGCTAATGGATTTCTCAGTGTAAAACTCCAAACTTTCTTCCTCCTCTATGCTACTTCTTTCTGCCCACATCCTTATCTCTCCTATGGCCTTCCTTCATAGATGGATCACCTTTCCATAAGCAGCTGTTCACTTGGCAGCACAACAACAGCTCTAATAAAAGACCCATCTGGTTAAAAAAGTGGTAACTCAATCACCTTTGCTGGACTGAAGCAGATCGCAGTGTTTTATTTAACTACATTCTTACATTCAGAGTCTGTCATTTATTTCCCCCTAAAGAAAATCATATCTGGTGACAGTCATTTTTATTGTATTGTAGTGAAATGTTTCCTATCTGGATGTCACTGTCACAATGGTTAGCATAATATACTTCATACCATACTACTCCAGTACACCACAAGTGACAGCCTCAAAAAGACATTAAGATATTTAAGATATTTATTTAAATGGGCTATACAGTATGAGTGGGCTGCAGCTGGAGCTGGAGACCACCATATGTGGACCACACAGATTTAAAATATTACAAAAAGAAATAGCTTACCTTAATTTTAAAAATGCATAAAACCAATCACAAACTACAGACATGAATAGTGCTTAATATTATATTAGATGGGTTCACTCAGTACCCCTGCTGATGCTCATGTTACTAAGAACACACGCACTGGCTTATAAATGACTCACCATTCAACCAACTTCAAAAAATGCATTACAAATTATAACCAATTCATAATTCAGTGAGTATTTGTTGGGTCTGTGTCATGCGGAGGTGACCCAGTTTTAGAGGAACACTTTCTAATGGCCATCTTTTGAAAAATATGTTGAAACTGCACAAAAACATCAGGCATTGTACCAGTGTTGCCCATTAACAGCAAGGCTTAAAACCGAGGGTTACACTGACAGTTTTGAGGATATTCAGTCAAATTCAGAGAGAAAATGTGGCACAGTCAGTCAAACTGTAGGAGGAGAAACTCATTCGGTTACAATATCTAAGCCTTTGGTTGATTTTGGTTTTAGGGGAGTATTACTATACAGCAATAAAACAAAGTCATTTTATATACAGATCAATTCTAATGTCACTCTTCATGATAAAATCTTAATAAAGGGCATTGTTCATGATTTTGTGTCTATTTATATTCCCTTTCCCTTTATTATATCTTTCTGCAGGAACTCAAATTGAATGCTAAAAAAGAAGTAAAGATCCATCCATTTGTAATGATGTTTGTGGCAACTCCTTTGGGAAGCAATTCCACCTCCCCCAACCCGGCCCACAGCCCCAGTCCTGATTGTCAGTCGGATGATGCTTCCCCTGCTTTCCTGCCTCAGTCCCCTCCATGCTGGGCAACACAGGCACGGTGTGACCTTGCCCAGGCAGAGGCAGAGCTGCGTAGACTACAAGAGCGTCACGCAACTGAGACTGAATCTGTGAAGCGGGGCATAGAGCGGGCAATCCTGGGAGCACGCAGAGAAGAACGCCGCCTGCTGGAGAGGGTAGAGCAAGACCATCGGGACACTCAGCAGCGTCTGGAGCAGGTCCAGAGGGAGAACATGGCAGCAGCCCGGGTTAGCCAGTCCCTGTTGGACAAAAGGCTCCGCAAACTAACCCAACTTCAACAGCAGATACAGGAAGTGGGTCAGCAGTCAAGTCTGGACCAAAGTGGGCCAAATCAGAACCTACTGCTGAAGGAGGTCACAGAGTTCTTACAACCCTGGGAAATCTCTGTTTCTCTAAAGAAAGTGAACTTCAAGCCCAGCTCCCAACCGAATGCTGTTACTTTTGGAGATATCCGTGTGCAAGAACAAAACCTGTGCCTGCATGTTGGAGGTTGTGGGCCACAGGGGCAGATGTGTGCTCTACATTCACAGGAAATGCGACATGAAGACACAAACCATCAAGGAGCTGAAGGAGAGAAAAGCACCCTAGGACAGGGGTGGACCTCACCAACAGGCAGAGTTGTCAGAAAGATCAGCCTCTCTGTCCGGAGTGACCTGGAATCAGAGGAGGAGCAAAAGCTCTCCTCAACAAAGATATGTCGCTGGCTTCCAAAATGTGACCAGTCTGATTGGGAGTCATCCCAAGATGACGAGATGGACTCAGCCTCCTTTCAGCCACAAGGGGAAGATGCATTTCTGGCTGTCCCTACTGTACTTAAAAACATGGATAATGAAGGCAAGGAGCAGGTGTACAAGATGAATAGTAATGGAAAACATCACTCTCCCAGGAACCAGAGGAGGTCACTTTCTGTGGTCTCTGGTAGGAAGTTGTCCCCCTCACCAGAGCGAAGATGGGAGCATGCTAAGCTGAGTCACTGTTTGAGTTTAGACAGTCAGGAAGGTGATAAAGGAAAAGTCAGTCAAGATTCCAATAGTAGACATCCGAGGTATGGCAACAGTGCCCTGACATCTCCCAGGATGACTCCAAGAGAGCATGTGACTAGCCAAAGCTGCCTCGACCTCACCTCCAGGGGTCGACCTCACTCTCGCCTCAGCCAGTCCTCTGATGAACACTCTCTAGGGACGCTTGGTGACTCTGGCCGAGCACCATCACCAACAGACAGCCTTGACTCCAGCTATACTTTCATCGTTAGCCCATCTCATGACTACAGCATGAGCAGAGGCTCTTTGAACTACAATTGCCGTTTATCAAAGTCTGCAGTGGACCTGACACACAAGACACGCCCGCTGATCAGCGGAGGGTCAAATGAGCAGGTAGGAGTGTGGAGGGTGAAGTGTAACAACTTCAACTCCATGTCAAGCTCATCCTCAGCCTCGCCAGCTCTCAGTAGGGGGCCTAGGGTGTCTGACATGGGACAGACCCTTTCATTCCCTTCACATAAAGGTCATAATATTCTGCACCAGCCACAGAAGAAAATCACAGTGGCTGGCTCAAAACAACATCTTGTGGCTAGGTCTTTATCCATGTCTGTCATAGATGGTTACTCTCAAGAGCCAAAGAGAGGCAGAGGAGAAAGAGGAGAGCCAGCCCTGGTGGAGTTGGAGGAGGAGGAGGGAGACCCATCCTTTTCAGTATTCAACCCCAGAGAAGTTCATCTGATCAGGCAGTTTGGAAAGCAGGGTTCAGGTCGGGCTGATCTCACCCTGCCAAGTGGTATCCATGCTACACCACAGGGCCAGCTCTTTATAGTTGACTGCGGAAATGCACGTGTTCAGGTATGTGCTGCAATAAACATCTTTCGTTCAACATACAGTATGGCTACTATAACAAATGAATTTGTCAGTTATGTTAAAACTAAATTTAAATTTGTACTACAGCAAATAATTATGTTTGGAACAGGTGACTGACACTCGGGGTAATGTCCTCCAGCAAGTGGCCTCTCCGACTTCAGATGGATCTGCAAGACGATGTCGGAACTACTTTGACATTGCTGTCAATGCTAAGGGTTTGATTGCACTAAGCTGTGCGGCAGAGCGAGCCCTGCTTGTGTTCAGCCGGCATGGTCGCCTGCTCCAGACCTTTGGAGGATCAGGGTTGGGCTCTGCAAAAGATGAACTGGAAGCTCCCAGGGGTGTGACAGTGACCAGACTGGATGAGTTCTTAGTAGCTGATATCCGGAAAGGTACTCTCATTGCCCTAAAGCTTGACCCTAAAACAGGGTCCCGTCTTGAGCGCACAGTGGTGACTGGATTCCACCGGCCATACTTAGTGGCAGCTTGTTTGAGCTCAGGCATGGTAGCTGTTTCCGAAAGAGGCAATGAAACAGGTCGTGTGCCTTGCATCAAAGTCCTGGAGCCAGGCTGGAACACAGTGAGAGTTCTAGGTGTATGTGCTGGTATGGGACCAGTCCTGGTCTGTCCCTGGGGCATCTGTATAGATACAGATGGTAATGTGCTGGTAGCAGACTGGGGAGAAGAGCACAGAGTCCTGTTATACCCAGCACAGGGAGTGGGGTGGCCCATAGTGACCCAGGGCTTGAGTAGTCCACGGGGCTTGACACTGCTACCTGATGGCCAACTAGCTGTATCAGACAGCATGCACCACTGCATCAAGATATACCAGTACAAAGCCACCCAGGGCTAGAGTTAGTGAGCTGATGTTTAAAGATACATGTTTAAAGGAAACTGTGGAGATAAATTTAGTAACCAATCACACCAGAGATCTAGGGTGTATTTATTCTAAATAAAAGAGACCTGGGTAATTTTACTGCTGAACTGTAACTTCAATTGGCTGCAGCTCCTATGCTGATACTGTAAACTTCATTTGTGAACTCCAACTTAGACTGACAAATTATATGAAAGCCAAAGGCTCATCATAAAAGACAAAAGCTATGAAGCTAAGCTATAGAGACAAAAACTAGCCAGTGCTATACTGAGCAAACACAGTGCTCAGTTCACCTCAAGACATTAATCTGCAGAAATTAGTGCTAAAAAATCATTTCTGGAAAGTAATCACTGTGTATGAATTTAATAAATTCAGCAAGTTCATAAAATCCAAGACAAATATGAATTCACACAAATCCATTATAAGAAATTATTACAGGTAAAAAGAAAATTTCAAGTGGAGAGGAAGAGATCCCTTTCCTCTCCAGTGTGGAATTTTTATTTTCATGTGTTGAAATGAAAATGCTTTGACTGTTTCAGTGGAGTCTTGTCACAATTAGCTTCAGTAATTCCTGCAAATTCTACAATTTTTCACGCTGTCATTGCTTTTTACTGACAAGTGAAGCTTGGGGGCTTTTTTCAGTCCTCCCACTCTTTTCTTTCACCAGCAGTGTCTGTCATGTATATATCCACCAGTCTTTGATGAATTCTGCATTTAACACGTGGATACACTGATGCCAGAAAGTACAGGGTGTTTGAATCATAAGCAGTGAAACCAAACTGCTGTCCAAATTTTCTTCTGAGAAACGTGTCTGTTAATAGCAGATGTTTCATTTAGGAGACCATTGCTTATTTGAGATCAGACAAAGGTGTGAGGATGTTAAAGCTGTAGTTTAACCCCCCGACAATATAATACAATAGTCAGATACATCAATAATTTAACAGTGTGACAGACCATTCTTTCACTTTTGACATTTCACTACTTTTTACCGATAATCCTCTTTTACTTTTTTCTTATATTTTTAATTCAAGGCATTTAAATGAAATGTTTTTTTATTTTGTTTGTTTTGTTTTCATTGTGGTGTTGCTACTTTTGCCTTGAACATCTAGAGTGCATTTCTACAACAGACTGAATCCAAAATACTGGAAAAGACCAGCTGGTTTCATCTGTTCATGACTATAGCATAGAATAAAGACAGATTATTATGATATATTTATTCCCAGAATATCTACTCTTGTGGTGACTGTTCACTGGTTGACTCAATTAAAATAAGATTTAGCTGAAATGTTGTCTATTTATTGTGATCTTTTCCTCATTAGGACTTGTTTTGTCTTATATGACAAAAAAATTTAGTAAATCCTGGTATTATAAATTCTTATCAAGAGTGTCAGCAACATTAAAAGTCTTTCCAGAAATACAATAGAGGAACATCCTAAAAAATATGTTAAATATATCACAGTTCCTATAGTAGAAATTAACTCTAACACTGCAGATATATTTTAAATATCTTGAAGAGGATTTGGAAAATATTAATATTTAGTCTGTGTAGAGTTGTCTGAGTATCGTCATTTTTGAATACTGCATATTAAATTACAGAATGGATAAAATCTGATAATTTTTCAATAAATTATAATTGGCCATTTTCCACAATTCATATTTGATAATAATTCAATAGTCAGTCATTTGTCATTTATTTGACAGTATTCCAGCTGTCTCTTGCATTAGTAGGACAACATGAGTTAAATTCTGCAGTACACCAACCACAATTAGAATTCAACACTGGTGAAAATTAATAACCAGAAAATGAACAGAAAGAACTGAAGGAGGAATCTCTTGGGTCTACCACCCACTTACTCATATCTGTTGCCAAGTGAAGGATAACATAAGGGCTTTGTTTGCATTTTAAGTCAATTTCCTGCACATCTGAGGGCTTCATGCCAACCTCTTCACAGATCAAACCAGCAGTTAATCACCAGTTCAGCACTCCTCTCTCAGTACTGACTACACAGCCTGAAAATGTGCTGTCATTTCTTGGCAGAGGACGACTATCACTGTCTACTGAGATACATTTTGAAAATGATTTTGAGGGGAACAGACAACCAATGGTTTCTGTACACGATGTGTTGAATTTCAGTTGCTCGTCCTTGTGTAATAGCTTTTGCTGGAAGCTTGATGACAGAAGCCCAGCATTCATGTTAAATTATGATTTGACCCTTGATAAGGCTCTGCAGTGGGTATCAGGCTGTGCTGTTATAAGTTTACCAGGCCCCCTAACAGGCAACACCATTCTTTAGCCCTGACCTTTCGCACACAGCCATTATTTACTGTATATTCTATCTGCTGAGGCTACCATGGCTGGACCCACTGGCCTGTTTAGGAAGTTTCATCTGTATGTCATCCCTGCTTATCAAGCCCCTCTAGTCTTACAAATACTTTCATCAGAAATTTTTCCTTGATTCCTATCCTCACCTAAGCAAAGAGCAGATACCCAGTGAGCCAGCATTATATCTACATTTTACCTTTTAAGTCTACACGACACTACAGAGGCAGCTTCATCAGAATGCCATGGCCCACTCAGTTGTCCAGCCACTATCACTGTATACCTGGATACCTGGTTGGGTCATTCTGAACCATCTCACCTGGGACCTCCTAATGTATGTCACAGATGTTCTTTATGTGAAAATCTCTATTAAATTCATAGGACCCTGTCACTCTACTCCAAATACCTTTTTTTAGTTCTTGGAGCTAAATTTATTTATTTATTTATTTATTTATTTTGTGATTATCAGTATGTGTAATTTAAGCCTCACCAGTCACTTATTCATTACTGGAATGGACTATATATTTAACCCATTTTAATTTCCTTGTAACTCTTTTATGGAGAAGTGTTCATGTTGATTGCAGGTATATAAAAAATAGAGATGTTACATTACTTCTTCATTATTTGAAGACAGATATTTTTTTACTGAGCTGTGAGTTTAAACACTGAGTGAAATAGCTGGGCTGTCACTACCACACCTCCAGTCAAGTCTGCTCTTTAAGAGACATGACAAGTTTTATTTTACCATTTCTTTATGCAAAACTACTGGGACACAACAGGGACCCTTAGATGCTGATCAATGCAGGGGATTCTTCTGTTGCTCCAGGAGCTGCTTCAGTTTTAAACTGAAGATAGGAAACTCACCTGGTCAGGTCTATTTCCTGGGAACCCTCCACAATTCTTAGCTCCCCTGGTCTTTCTCCCAACTCCTGAGTATTTGCTGCACCACAGGGCTCCCCCGAACAATTTGGCTGTGTGTATTTGCTGGAATTGTTCTACTCATTGTTTGCACTTAAGCATACAATTTAAAACCCACTCTGTGCAGCTAACATGAGCTACATGCGCCAGGAAGCTACTAAAACTACACATCATACAAACATTAGAATGTGAAAACAAAGTTTTCACTGCAGGCTAAAACAACGTGACGCCAACTCACCTGAGTGAATCAGTGCAGGTGGACACGTGGATACTCGTGAGCGTCTGATTGAACACGTGCTGGTTATTTTTACAAAATGTTATCCTGATGCACAGCCTCTGATTTCTCTCGCAGTCAAGCCGAAATCCAATCAAAGAAAACCGATTAACAGTACTGGATGAAAAGACCCTGGATAGAGGGACGTAGGGAACTTTAATATTTACCTGCCACGTCCACTAGATGGCCCTGTATATGGAGCCGACCCTGCGTTGACTGTGAACTGCATCTCCACCTCTGCAGAGTGAATCTTCCTGTTTCCATCTCAGCGGGCCCACCTGTTTCCTGTCCAGTTTCTCCATTGTTCTCCAGTCAGTGAGCCGCCTCGTTTCCTATCCAGCTGCTCACTCTGTCATCCAGCTTTCCTCTTCCCTAGTAAACTAACCTCTTTTCACGAGCTCTTACATTCACGGTAGACAGTTAGAGCACTTTCAGACAACTTTCTTTTTGAATCACACAGTATCATCCAAAATTATAATCATGCACCAGAATCATTTAAAAAAACATTTAAATTAGCTTTCCCTCCCCCACCCATGACTCACCACAGTTGCAGCACTGCAAGAGAACACATTGAATAATATTATAATCTACCAAGGCAGAGGAGCATCAATAACTCTCTCACAAGCTGTGTAATGGACTTAAAACGTATTTTGCAATTGATTGGCAAAAAATAATAATAATAAAATAATAATAATAAAAATAAAAAATCCAATGAACACACTACATGTCCACACCTATCAAATAAACATAGAACTTGTCTGTAAGGAGCAAGAATTGCCTAAATTTAAAATTCAAGATTAATGCATTTATACAAGAGCATCCTTAACCTTATTCACTGTGTTCATTGATGTTGCTTTAATTCACACTTGAGCTGTGGAGGAAGAATTATGGAAATGATGGGCTCCTACGCACAACACCAACAGAAATTTACCAGATTATATAGAGTAAAGTGCATTTGTACAATACAGCAGACTCATAGTCTGTTTCTCATAATGGCAAGCAAATAAAAATATATGTGTTCCCCCAGTAATATTGTAAATGTTTGAGTCTTGTCCTGGTGTTTACCTTTGAATCCTGTCTACAAAGCAGAGCACAATGTCCTTTTCACATATATTACACATTTCCAGAGCACCATGTACCTTATGTTAAAGACCGAGTGTAGATTTGTGTTCTTAGAGAGAGGACCAGCACAGCTGTCAGCACAACGTGGTAGCATAACTTACCAATGCACACAAACATACATTCACAGAGCACTTAATTAGGAACACCTACAGTATACACCTGCTTATTAATGTAATTATCCAATCAGACAGTCATGTGACAACAGCGCAATGCCTAAAATGCAGATACAGGCTCACCAAAACTAGACAACTGAAGACTGGAAACACATAGCCTGGTCTGATGAGTCCGGATTTCTGCTGAGGCATGCAGATAGCGAGGCAGAATTTGCAATTAACCGCATGAATCCATGGAGCCAACCTGCCTTGTGTCAACAGTCCAGGATAGTGGTGGTGTAATAGTGGTGTAATCTTCTTGGCCCTTAATACCAATCAATCAACAGTGATAAACAGTGAGTTTAGTGAATTTCAGTGACCAGACAGTCACCAGATCTGAATCCAGTAGAACACCTTTGGGATGTGGTAGAACAAAAGATTGGCAGCATGAATGTGCCACTGACAAATCTGCAGAAATGATGTGATGCAGTCACGTCAATGCGGAGCACAATCTCAGAGGAAATTTTCCTACATCTGGATGAGTCCAGAGCAAAGGATTCCTCCTACCCAGTGTCAGTATGGTGTTCCTAATTAAGTCCTCAATGAGTGAACAGCATGTACACAGTGCTCTTAGTTGATCACCTTGGTGACAGAGCTCACTAAAAATACATTACACTCTGTTAGAAGTAGAGTACAATTACATTTATGTCATTACTAATGTGTATGATTTTAAAGCACATCTTCCACATCCTGCTATTCAACCTGGACTTATAATGCTCTTCAAATATGTGGACGGGGGAAAAGGAGCTTTTTTTGCTTTTTTCTTTAACACTAATGTGTGGTTATCAGTCTTCACAGGAATGCATACACAAGAATTCAGTGTAACAAGCAGCAACGTTCAGACTCCAGCTCATCTGTCCCACCCAACATCTGGGTTAGCTTTCGTTCCAGTCCCCCTGAAAAACGTAATATTTCTGGGTGTTTGTATCCATATTCTAATTTAAATGAATTCTGGTACAATGCAGCATAGAAAGATTTGATCTCATCAGAAAATAATAATGAACCTTTTCTTCATATTCAGCTAACATGAACATCGTAACAGCTAACATGAACCCTTTGTCTTGGACTCCTAGAGAGTGTTGACTGAATATTAAGTAAATAAATGTCAGTTAAAATGACGAGGTATTCAAATGTTACTGCCCAGTAATTTAGTAAATACACACTTAGCTTTGAATAAGGACCCCAGAAACATGCTTCTAAAGAAAAGATGAAAGAAACCCTTGAGTAAATGCATTGAATTAGAAGTGGTATAAAGCATAGCAAGAGGCTATAAATAGAGGAGGCTTGGCTCTCTATGCTGAAACACAAAACAAGTCATCACAGAGAGTAGGTGGTGACAAGAGAGATTTAACCTGTGTAGGCCCACCTTAGTGTCAGGACATGCCATATGTACATGTGACAGTAAAAACTCTTATTTCATTATTAATCATGCTATAGATTCAAAGTAACTCAGTGACACAGTTGAGACTCAAGGAGAAGACTTCAAGACCCTTTGAGAGCACAATGCAATGCTAAGGTGCAAAAACATCAAATATGGAGAAAAGAATCTATCATCAAATCATTTTTTACACAAGTACATGTGAGAAATGAGGTTCAGAAATGCATTTCCCAAGGTCCACATACTTACAAGGTTTCACAAGTACAACATATCACAAAACAGTTCAAACACACTTGGTTCAATAATCCCAGGTGGCCACCATCAGGCAGCTGACAGACTTTCATCCCTGCATGATCCCTCCGGTAGAAGGTATCCGTGACCTTTAGTTGTAGTGCATGAAAAGTACATGAAATACAACTACTGTACACATTTAAATACACATTCACAAATAAGCAGACAGAGCAGAGGTAGACAACGTTATGGCAAAGTTTGCCATTTTAATTAATGAATTAAATATTTATGCAATGAAAAATGAAAAAGAACTAGAAATTTCTTTAGGCCACAAACAAGTCTGGAATTGTATCCATCCCTCCCACATCCACCCTCAGTTTCTGTAGTCCAATTTTGATTTTCCTTCCTGCTTGCTCACAGACACTGTGAATGAGCCAAGTTGGTTCAGTAAACTTGTCTTTTATAATTTGTATCATAAACCCTGCACTCAGTCTGGCTTTGGTAGACTTGCTTTTATGCAAACTGTGTTTGGTTGTCAGCAGTGGACCTATGGGGGATGTAGGGTAGTTTATAGTAAATATAAAAGACTTCAATTAAGATCAAGGCAACAAGCTTAAAGCTCTTAAAAAAGGTTGTTTACGGCTTCAAAAATGGATCTTTACTATTAAAACGACCAAACCTATAAACTTGCTCCACAACAATGGGTGTTATTTGCTGAAGAGCTGATAAAGTCTTGTTAATCTACTGTATGTATGATTCTAGACTCAGTCCTATAATCCAAAAAAAGCCTTTTTGTTAAACTGGTACTGATGACAATTATGAGCACAATGGGACAATAAGGTCCAGGTTGAAAATTAACACAGTTATGCCTTAACTGAACATGTTAATCTTGTCAGTGAAAGCCCTGCTCAATGCACAAAACAGGAATCAGCTTTGTTGAGCTTTGTTGTCATTCAGTTTGTGCTTCCTCTGGGTTTTCTGAAGAGGGGTGGAGAAAAAGATAACTTCCTCTCTCATCTGAACCCATAAAGTCATTGTACATGGTGAAAACCACGCTCTCCTTGAGCTGGAAAAAATGTCCAACTCCACCTAAAACAAAGATGTTGTCATTAAAATCTAGATTTCAGTAAATGCCATGAAAGTATGCAACCAGAGACCACAATTTTTATTCCACCAATACCCACACTGGGGCTGCGACTAATGCTTTTCATAATCAATGGTTCTGTCATTGATTTTTTTCTAAGCAACTACATGACTAAACACTAATATATTAATCTAAAATGATATAAAACTAGAGATGCTGAAACTAGAAAGTATTTCAGTCAGTCAGAAATTACTCTAAATGACAGTTTTTACTGCCAGTGTCTTAATCATTTTAGCAATACTAGCATCCACATACTCATCCACAACAAAGTAAAAGAAAAAGGTTTGTGAAGAAAGTGTAGCAATAGCTAACATTTGTCTCTTACTTGAGCACCAGTCACAGGGGTGTCTCTCTCTTGTATAAGGCTGCACTGGTAGGACCCTCAAACTGCAGTTTGATGGCCTGTTTCAGATTAAGCTGCGGGTCTGTCGTTGTCATTGCGACCATAACATCCTCTGGCAAGGCACTACAAGGTGGGACGGGGGTAAAGCTGTAGCAAGCAGGCGATAAAATGTTTTTCTGGGGTAGTGAATCCCAAGCTTCCCCTTGCAGTGGGCTCTGCAGCCTGTAAGGATAGCCCAGAGGGGGGCTCTCTCTGTTTTTAGCACCTACTGCAGGACTGTCCTGCCCTGGCATTATCCCAAGGGAAGCCATGACTGAGTGCCATTTGCCGCCAGAGTAAGTAGTCCTGTCTGCTTTTATTAAGTGTGAATTTTGCTTGTTCATTTTGTCATGATATTCAAGTCCAGATGACATGCCTTTCTGCGGCAGTTCGCAGTTGTGCACCATGGCAGTGACTGTGCAAACAGTGGGAGGTGGGCTGCCTTTGGGATGCCTTTGGATGCTTCCATGGAGGCTGCCCATGCCTGAGCTCCCTGGTGGAGGAAGGGTAGAGGGACGGCTACGACTGCGGGGCAGTGAGTGTTGCTGGATCTGCTGGATAAAGCTGAGGCTGTCAGCTGGCACTGTCTGCACCGTGGCCAGAGAGTGGCAGGTGGATGAGGTTTGGGAACTCTGCATGGAGTGGAATCGTTCTGCAGTGGAGCCAGGAGAAGATACAGAGGAAGAAGAGGTAGCAGCTGTGACCTCTCCTCCATTACTCGCCGAAATCCCTGAGGAGAACATCTTGTTGGGTTTTGCAGGGGAGACAGTGCTAGAGTTAGGCAACGGGCCCAGGTATGGCTTAGCTCCGTAGCTCTCCAAGAGCCTGACTATGTTAAAATGCCCGTGTTTTCCAGCTACTTTGACTGGACTACGGCCATATTTATCCATATGATCAGGATTTGCACCTCTTTCCAGAAGCATTGCAACAATGTTAGCATGTCCCTCCTGGGCAGCGATACTCAGAGCTGTTGCCCCCTGGTGGCAAGCAAGGTCTATGTTGACACCATTGACTTCTAGAAGATGACGTCCTACTTCAGCATGTCCTGTCCAAGCCACTGAATGCATTGGTGGTCTCCCTTCTGTATCCTGTGCGTTAGGATTTGCCCCATGCTTTAAAAGTAGGTCTACCATCTCCACACATCCCTGCCAGGAAGCCACATGAAGTGCTGTACGACCCTCAGAGTCTCGGGACTCCAGGGGCACCCCTCCTTTCTCTATTAGGAGAGTAGCCATATCAACGTGTCCCTCCAACACCAGCAGATAGAGCAGGGGCCTTCCCTCTGCATCCCGGACATCTGTGTCAGCCCCTCGCCTCATAAGCAGCTCTGCCACCTCAGCATGGCCCTCCAGGAGGGTGGCACTCAATGCCGAATGTCCATCATAGGCCCTATGGTCAATGGGAGAACGTCTGTCCAACAACAGCCTGACAGTGCTCCAGTGGCCCTCCTGAGCAGCCAGTATAAGAGGGGTTCGTCCTTCAATGTCCATCTCTCCAACACGTGCCATGCTGCCTCGCTCTGTCAAAGCAGCACAAACCGCCCGATGGCCTTCACAAGCAGCAGCATGCAGTGGAGTCCAGCCAAGGTCATCTTTATGGTTTTCATCCAGCCCTCGGTCCAGCAGGGCACGGACAACCTCAGTGCTGCCTCTTGCTGCTGCCAGGCAGAGTGCTGTCCTGCCTTCACAATCAATAGCATCCACAGCTGCTCCCCAGAAAAGCAGACGAGATACTGTCTTCATATGACCCATTGCTGCAGCTGCCAGAAGAGGAGTAACAGCAGCTGCAGCAGGGACATTACCGTCTGGGCCAGCAGTCTCATCTACATCAGCACCAGCTTCTAACAGAAGTTCAACTACCTCATCATGGCCCTCATAGGCTGCAAGAAGCAGTGGCGTCATGCCATCATGATCTCTGTGTCCTGGATCAGCTCCACGCTCCAGTAACAGACTTGCTACCTCACCATAACCTTTGACTCCTGCTGCTGTAGGGACACAGAGGGCAGCGACTGACAGAGCACTGCGGCCATCTCCATCAGCCAAGTCAACTTCTGCATTGCGGTCCAGCAGTATCTCCACAGCTTCATGATGTCCCATGTAGGCAGCAGCAATTAGCGGCGTGCGGCCCTTGCTGTCAGCTTTGTTAACCTCTGCCCCATAGTTCAGCAGGGTCAGAACAATTTCTTCATGACCGCCCCATGCAGCAGCTCTGAGAGCAGTCCGGCCCTCACCATCGCATCCATCCACATCTGCTCCTGCATCCAGAAGAAGCCGAACAGCCTCGCTGTGTCCTCCCCAAGCTGCAGAACGCAGTGCTGTCCAGCCTTCACTGTCAACATGCTCCATCATCTGTGCTGCAATTTCTGGCTTCTGGCTCTTGGCCCATTCCAGGAGTACAGACAACACTTTGACGTGACCCTGCCTGGAAGCCAAAGACAGTGGCGTTTGACCCTGATGATCACTGATCAGTGGATCAGATCCGTGTTTCAGGAGAAGTTCAACTACATTTGCAGAACCCTCATGGGCTGCGCTAGCAAGCAAGGTCTGTCCATCTGTAGAACGGAACTGGTTTACTGATGCCCCACTGTCAAGCAGCTTCTTTACAGACACCTCCCTTTCAAATGCCTGTCGTAAATTAGTTCCCTCTTCACCTATACAATGCAATCCAACAGTTGTGTTGGCATCTGAAAAACAGGCTGCAGAGACAAGCCCAGTCCTCATTAACAGTTGGAGGACTTCCTGACTGACCAGAACAGGAGGCTGACTTAAGGATGTGGTGAGGGCACGGCTGCAACTAGGAATAAGAGCAGACACACCTGCCCACAGCATCCATAATGCCAATAAAGAGGGGTTATCTTGATGATGACCTGAGCAAACTAAATGTGTGGCTAGTTGGCAAGTGTCCTCGATGTCCAAGTCCGGTCCCTGTAGAGTCAGAGCCATGGCGAGCATGCTGTGACCCTCTGTTCTGCTACACAGGTACTTTTGTGTGCAATACTTGACATCCATCAGCCACTCAGCAAAGCTGGCATGAAAAAGTAGTTTGGTGCCCCCAGGGCCATCAATCAGGAGAGGAGAGAGGGTTCGGAGCTTGTTCTGAAAGTCCTGGGGGCTGAGCAAGGTGTCATGAGTCCATACTGCTGTGAACAGCTGCTGGGGTGTGAGGGGCCGCGGGGCAGCTAAGAGCACATTAAGGAGAGGCTTGACGTACGTGAAGAGCCCCCGAGGGAACAGTCTTTGGCACAGCCACAGGTAGAGGCCATTGAGAGTCCCAGGGATGTCCCGGATCTCTCGCAGACCCACCAGTGCAGCTGCCACACCATCCAGCACACGCTCAAGGAAGAGAAAGCAGCCACCGCTCTTAATGTGCAGTAAATTCAGCATGTCAGCAGTGTCAGGGGTGAGCTGACGGCGAAGTGCCACTTCTTCATCCAGCCGGCAGAGGATGTACTGCTGCACATCATGGACTGGTGGGGGCTTCCTCAGATCATCCAGGCAAAGTTTACGAAAACCTATGACACAGAAGAGATACCACAGGTATTTTACTGACTAGCAGAGACTTTATCAATCTTGTGTTATGTTTCTTCTATCCCTGTATCATTGTGTGATACTCTGACAACTACTTTAAATAACCAAAACAAGAAAGATGACAGATGGCTTAAAGAATTCAAAATTCACAGCAATCTACTGATGTAATAACATTAAAGTTTCTCATCTGCATTTTGCCAGTTCTTTCCTCTTCCTGCTGCGCCTGTAATGACAACCATCTAGTGTTTTTTCTTGCATTTTTTTTTGGACACAATACGATAGTGTGTTGTTCAAGTGTTGTGGGCACACCTGGAATTCTTTTTACAGACAGACAGGAAAAGTATTTTATTGATCCCTGGGACCAACACATTGCACATAGCACATTTGATGCTTTTCTGTTTTATATGACGGTAAATTAATACATTTGGGGTTTGTCCTGGGCTTTAGGACTGTTTTTCAGACATTTCATGCTTTTCATGCTTTTTACTGACATTTAAAAGACAAAACAATTACGTGATTACTCGATTAATCAATGATTTGAGGACTGATCTATAATTAAATAATTGATAGCTGCAGCCCTACTGTACTGTATAAGTTCACTGCTACAAAACAACACCTCCCTCCTTCATTTATAATTTGTTAGTAAAATGATGCTGGGATACAAAAGCAGGGCACTCAAGCTAGTACCAGCTTTTAGCAAGAGTTACAATCAAAGATCCTTTTTGCTATAGTTACATAAAATCTTGGCTGAGATGTCCCATCTTATTAGAGCCACTTCATGTTCAGACTTTGAGTCTGCAGACAAAGTAAGAACTGTAGCCAATACAAAGCAGATTCTTATATTTCTTATTCAGTTAATGCATATGTTAAGCTCACCAACAATAATAATTCATGATGCAACACAATAAAAGAGTCAATATTCAAAATGCAGACTATATTATTAGTGGGACGACAATCTAGTGCTTGATCCACTAAAACTATGTCATGTCTTGCGTAGTGATTTGATTACTCTCTACTGTGTACTATTATGATAATTTTGCAAACTGTCATAGGATTTAAAAAAATATACAGATTATTAACTCTATAAAACAAACATTATGGTAAAGATGTCAGAAAGTATTCATTAAACTTGACTGGTGAAAAAAAGTAACTTAGAATAACTTCACGTTCTGATTTTTCATTACTGCCTCCACGGCACATGTACCTAAGGTGATTTATTTTCATGTCTAACCCCAGGTTCATATTCACAAAATCTCTTTTAGAAACATACCTGAGAACATCTTGCACACAGCCTTGTTATGGCGGCGGACAGAGCAGACCAGCAGCAGCCAGCCAGGCAGCAGGTGTTGATTGGCGGCCAGGAGCTCTGTGATGGAGTCACTCTTCCCACTTCCTGTGCCCCCTCCATATGCTACATCCAGGGAGTCCACCACCACCATCAGAGACTGGGCAGGAGGAGGAAGGTCTAACAGGGGTCCCAGCACTGCTCTAAGAGAGAGAGAGACAGACACACAGGAAGACGCAGCAGGGTAAAAACTGCACGGAGTCGTGGGCGGATGAGGGAGTTGAAAGCAACAGTAAGAATGTGAGCATTTCCTTTTATACTGACTGCAGTGTAATTACATCACAGATAAACACAGTAGGTCATATGAAGTCAGTGACATTAAATGGAATCACTCACGTCAATACGCGGGCAGCTATTTTGCAATGACTTGAGGCAATTCTAATTCTAGTATTTTATTGGGTTTTTGCTGTCATTTTCCATTTAATATATTTTTGAAACAATCAACTTTGCTCTGTGGTTTTTAGCTTTGCAGTCAGTTGAAAACAGTATAAAAACAACTTGATATGTTTACGCAAAAGGAATTTCATCAAGATAAAGATGAAACAAATTTCCTATTGGAAACTTGTCAGAACATTAAAATCAGAAATTAAACTGAGCAAGATCCTTCTATCTATGAAGACATTATGGCTTTAATTTGGGACTCTTGTTTGCTCAGAACTCTGTAATATTATGACAGCATTTACCTAAAAACCTAAAACCTTACCTAAAAAAAAAAAGTACAATCTTCTGCTGTGATTGTGTGACTGCGACACCGGAACACACTATAAAACAATAAACCAATTTAGAACTTCAAAGTGTAACTGTCCTTTAAAGAGCAGAGTCAGCACCCACACCCTGGGGTGATGATGGTGACTCAGGTTGGTGGAACCTCTGAAATTTCCTGCTCCACCCTGGGCATGCTTGCATGCACTCACGTGGGTTGATATGTGTACACAGGTTATAAACGCACATACACACACTCCTATCATGCCCATACACACTTGTATATCTTTGCTGCTGAGGTCCTTCCAATGACCAAATTAATTCCTGATCCTTAAACCTCATTTCTTAAACATGCCTGAACTTGAATTCAATTTTTATGTAATTTTCTGTTGTTGTTGTTTCAGCAATAGTTCACAAGCCATAAAACATAAAAAATAATATATAATACACACAGTGACAGCAAAGGCTTTCTGGACTCTTATTCCAGGATGTAGACTTAAGACCAGAGGCAAGTTTATGTGAGGAGAATGAAATCCTGAAGTCAACATGAGGTACAGAGCTGTCAGAGAATGAAAACTTCATAATGAAAGTGAAAGTTGTATGAAGGAAGCCAGGGCACTTAGGAATAAAGTTGATGCTCCAGATGGCTACTGAGCCTGCAGTAAAAATACGCCTGAGCCAAAGACAAAATAAACTCTCTGACAGCTATAATATTATGGAAGCTACATAGTAATCCTAGTTCTTACAGAAACCTATGTTCTCGCTAACAAAGGCAAGACTTGATCTCACTGTAAAAAAGACCACATTTGATAACCAGCAAATCTCTAGTATATATATTACAGTATTTATACAGTATTTGTACAGGTCTGGTTTGATTCTGTGTTCTGCTCTGCAGTGATTTGTACAGAACAAAATGCACACGGTCCTTTATTACAGGTGACAAACAGTGGTGCTTTGTGATGGTCTCTGTTATAGTCAGATGCAGGGAGCTGAACTCAAGTCAATTAATAACACGCTTAAACACAGGGTATTGTCTGTGTGTGTGCTGTTATCAGTGTTAATGTCTATGTTTGGAAGCGTGAAGAAGGTCCAGTCACCTTCAGTCTTCAAACAGGTTTTTAAAGCCAAGATTTAGGGGAAAAAAAGAAAAAGCAAAACTTTAAATCTGAAAAAAATCTGCATCTTTCAGTCTCGATTACCAAAGTCTGTGGGGAATTTTATATGTGCTTCTGGTACCTAATAATAGCAAACTGAGCAGTGTTTCCAATGTTGTAAAAGCTGAATATGCTGCTACCAGGAAAAAACAGATTCAAACTGTTTACAAAACACGGGGAAAGGGTCTTAAACTGTAAACAGAGCGGGTATGCCAAAATACATGAAATTTCAGTTTCTCAGCTAATGAAACTTATTATCGAACTAACCAACACAGGCCTATATGAAGCTAAATGAATAACTAAAAGCATCAGGGTCATTCACTGGAATGGTTAACATAGCGTGGGGAGTGTGGGGTGAGAAGTTTCAGCCGCGAACATTAGTTACTCTGATGAGCTGAGCTACTGCACTGTCATGAAACTAGCATACTACATTTATTAGACACACAAGTACCTCCTCCACTGTCGGTAACTGAATACATTTGTCCTCATATAACGGACATTGGGCTGTCATTTATCGGGAGGTGCTGCATCATTTATTAGGGTCCAGGGTTTTGGTTCCAGGGGTTTACCTCAGGAAGTCATTAGGCAGAGGTGTAAACAACCCACATCTCAACATATCTCGGCTCATGATGTATCCTCAGTAGATAACACCCTGAGTTTTGCTGAGGCTCATGTGGCATTTGCTGATGAAATAAGACATCTGCTCTTTTTCCCCTCAGGGCTATTGTTATATATCTGTGAAGAATTTTAATTTTCGATGTTAGTTGAGGCAATCTCAGAGGCCCACACTGTGGTAACCCAGTTGCTTCAATGCAGGTGATTAGTGGAAGAAATAAACAGTTGCATCACAAGTTCCTGATCCCAAAGTGACATCATCAGATTACTTATTCCGTCCAACTGTCTAAAACACCGAAAAATATAGCAATTTACAATGATTTGAAACAGAGAAAAAGCAGCAACGCCTGATATTTGAAGAGGATGGAGAAGCAGCAAGTATTTTAAAGACTAAACATTGTGTATCAGACATACAAAAACATCATACATAAGGAAAGTGATGATCACACTAGGAAATTTTGTATGGTCATAGTTTACATTAAGTCTTTATCTGAAGATATTTATAGACCAAGCATAATGTGTGTGAATCATCTCATGCTTATCATCGAGCATATCCTGCAATTAAGCAAACTGAAACCCTGCCCTGGGTGACAGCTACATCTGAGTTTGACAACATCAAACCTCTGTGCTTTGGTCATCTGGTTAAACCACAGCGAAGAGAAAGTGTAATGAGCCTTTTATTGCTGCTTAAGGTTCGGCTTCATTCATCTCACGCAGTCCTGGCGGACACAGGTCTGTGGGTGACCTTGACCCTCGACTTTTAATTGGACTGACGAACAAGCAATAATATAGGTTGCCCTCTCTGCGATCGTGTTACTCCACTATGGCTCTTTACTGGCTTTCTCACCTCTCTAAGGCCTCAGGTGATGGCTCACTACCTGAACCTGAAAAGGATCCAGATACAGATTAGGGTGATGTGGTGCTTTTGGTAACTTTTAGTCCCGCGTTCTCTGGAAGAAAGTGCCAGATGACGGACTCAAGCAAACTGAAAACTCCTACGGTTTGAGTTAAAAACAAGAGTGGGCCAACCAAGTGAGCATATACTAGTAGATGTCGGCATGGTTCAATAGCTAACTACTCTTTCCTTGAATACGAACTGTCAAGAAAACATCTGTATAAATAGTATAAATATGAATACTGGCCCATAATGTATGTGTACGCTAGAAATATGACAGATCATTTGGTAACATTGTGACATCTATGCATCTATGCAAAGCAGCGATGTTGTTCTTGTGTCCTGCTCCATGTATTCTGGCAGTTCTTCATTAAAAATTGAGTGAAATACAGCAACACACTGCAACTATCTCCTCTCCACATGGCCTCTAGGCTGTAAATACTGGAGATAAGATTTTTTCCTGGTCAGGGGAAGGCGACAGTCATCTCAGTATGTATAACTTTGTTCATACGTTTAACTCAATGTTAAAATCTACTCCTCTTGATGCGTTTGTGGTAAGCTGGTGTGTGAGCGAAGCGGCAGAAACTGGTAAATTTTTTTCCAAACCAAGTGAATCAAAGTAAAATTGTTGAAAGCATCAAACAATAAGACATCTAAAATCAGCAACAGAGAGAGAGAGATTTCTTCTGCTGTGGTTTAATTCACACAACAGACTAGTTTTCTTTTGCTGAATCCCAGTCAGAGGGAGCAGCAACACCCATAAAAGTTAAATTAAAGTTAATGACTTGCTAACCCCATTGTCTTTCTACATTGACTACCAACTGTTTTACAGGCACACATCCCCATACAAACAAACTCAAGCCCGTGTTTCATCAGTTTGTTGTGACGTTCTCACAAAACAGCGTTTTCACCAACCACTTTCTCTCACAGGAGCTCAAACACAAACAGCTGCTGGCCGCGAGCCAGTCTGAGGGGAATGTGGAGATCAACTCGTTACTTCACACAGAGAGAGAGAGCAAACACAGGAGGGTGTAAAAGGGCTCCAGGCTCGCGGAAGTAAACACACCAGGAGAAGAGAGGGAGGGAGGGAGGGAGGAGAGAGAGAGAGAGAGGGAGAGAACAGAGTCCTAGAGGAGAGTGACCTCCTTTGTTTAGTGCTGCGATGGTCTCAGGGGTACTGGATGCATTTCTTTTTACCTCTTTGTTCATTTTCCCCACTTTCTGAAAAGGATGTTGTGTGGTAAATAACTAACTTATTCATTCACACTGGAAGGGCCCGTGTGTGTGCTGTGAATGGGCTGCATTATGAGAGGAGAAATAAATATAAGACCAGGAAGAATGGCTAGGCCATCTTTTTCTGTGACTGTCCTGACTTTCATTGCTTAGCTGACAAGCCACATGATTTTACATTTACAGAGCTTTTGTGGGCTGACGGTCTAAACTCCTGCAGAGAATCAGCTCTGTTAGAAGAAAAAAAAACGAAACAGTTGCAGCCTTAACATTCATGGATCTTTTCTCAACTGTTTGACACCAACTCCCTCTTTTCTATTCAGAGTAGGAGGTTTATTATAAATATTGAAGGTTATTTTTTATTTTATATTCACAGCATCGTTGACACTGCAGCCAGGGCAATATTTTGCTATTTTTTGTGAACTTTGTATCCGCGATATCACAATTTTAATGTTACATTTTCACAAATCAAACTGTCTATAAATAAAGCAATCAGACGGAAAGTCTGTTTTCAAGTAAATATAATCAGCAACAACTTTCATTATCAAATAGTCATTTAAGTCAATTATGGGGAAAAATGTTAAAACATTTACTGGATCCAACTAGCGATGAAGCTGTGCGACTTCTCTTGATGAATCACTGTAGCATTAACATCTTTTGGATTTTAGACTATTGGTTGTACAAGCAATCATTCTCAAAAGTGTCATGGGCTTTTGCTCTTTTTCTGGCATTTCACTGACTCAACATCTCTAAACCTAAATAACCAATGAACCTAATCGTGGTTGCAGCCATGAATACCAACTGTAATCAACTGAGCATCAGCTACAATCATATTTTACCAGATTCACATTCAGCAATTGTGTGATGTTAAATTAGAGTATTACTGTCTGAGTTGACATCATGATAAATAGAGGGGGCTGTTTTAATAATTGTTTTGGTCACAACAACCACATGTTGAATGTGGCCATTTACAAAAGAAAACACAGGGAAACTTGTGCTTTGGGTTTTCTCGAGTCATTTTTCACTGATATTTGAATCAGTAAACACCCTTTTGCCTGGGACACATGTCATTCTGTTCAGCTGCTCCTGCTTTCATCAAAGAATATCACCCTTTACAATTGTGACCACACAGATGTTTAGCTAGGTTGAGCTGGAATGAGCCGGCTCTCCAACACCATGCACACACCGCGCCGGTGTCTGGATGGGTTCCATGTTTGTTACCTTTCAGCAGCTTTCACTCCACACCTCTCATTTTACAACCTGGAAATTTCCTTAAATCTGGTTCTAAAAATGGTTCCTTCTTCGAACCAGAGTGTCGCAACTCAAAAAGGGAACTCAAGGAAAAATTTTAAATAATATACAAACCTCTTGAAAGTGTCATCAGGGGTCTTTCTGACAGGTGAGTGGCTCAGAAGCCGGAGGACCACAAAGAGATGGTGAGGATACTTTGTGCAGGTGAGGAAGGAGGGTGGGGCCCTCAGCTGCTCCACCAGGCCAGAACAAACCTCAGCACTGTACTCCTCTGGTCCTCTCTCTGGCGGGGGTGGGAGGCCAGGCAGCGTGCCGCCAGCCGCTGCCAGCCCTGCTGGAGGGTGGGCCACCACCTCGGTGCACAGGCTCTTCGGCGCCGGGGCCCCCATCACCGCAGCCTGGCGGTTGTCCCGGCCGCGAGCGGGCATCAGGCAGTGCCGCAGCTTATCCGGGGCCATTCCCGGCAGTGAAACGCGCCGGCCCTGGAGCAGGCTGGGCTGCTTTACCGTCACTGATATCATTGCTCCTGGTGGTCTGACATCGGGAACAGCTCACCAACAAACTCCGTCCCAGCCCCTCACTAATTTTCCTCCCACTTTGGGTTGAGCCTGCAGCTGGCAGCAGCTCTGGTCGTGACAGCTCTGGGCAATGCCTGGGTATTTTATCACACCAGCAGTTCCTGAAGAGTCAGTAAATAAAACGATGTATCTGTTTGCTGTCTTCCTGCAGGTCTTGAGGCGGCAAAAGCTGAGGTCAAAACCAGCTAATGGTTCATCTTATCATTTTCTTCATTTTCTTGCTCTTTTGCTCGCTGGGTGTGAAAACACAGAAGCACGGTTACCACTGTTCATCATGCCTCTCCTAGAGATGGGTGGAGCTGTTCTGTCAAATCAGAAGAGGAGAAGGAATGAGGTAAAGAGAGGAACGACAGCATGTTTTTCACAAATATGACACTGTATCTCACCCCTCCCCAGGCTGAGTCGCCCTCTGTCTTCCAGTTACAGCTAGGAGTCTTCCCTTCTCTCAGTTTCTGTCCCACTTCTCTTGAAATTTCAAGCATCGATCCCAGACTGCAGCTTCAGCCTGACATTCTCTTTTCCTTTCTCACGCCCTATGCTCTCTCCAACCCTCCGTTCACATCTCACACCTTACACCTCCCTCTATCATACCGTCTCTCATGCTCTCCGGTTTTTCTTGTTTTTTTTTTTTTCTTCTCCTCCCCCTATCGGCATGTACACACATGCACAGGAGAGCAGAGCAGTGAGGACAGAGGGAGGACTCATGGCTGTGAGTGATTCCACAGCTGACAGGTGGGAGGGGTTACCTGGGGTGAAGGTTCAGTCGTGGGGCAATACTACACCTCCAACTTTAGTTTTAGGTGAGTTGTTCATATAAGCTACTTGCTAAGCTGCTGAAGTTTTGTTTCATGAAAATGACTTTTTAATCTTCTGATTTACATGTAGATAACTGGTTCATTGTGGGTCTAGAGCTGTAACAATTAGTCAATTAATCCATCAAAAGATTACTAATTCAATAATTTATCAAGCAAAAAAGTTAAACACTGGCTGTGGTGGAACAGTCTCTTTTGCTTAGGAAGGTTCCTAACTGAGTGAAATGACCCAGAAGTATGTCAGTGGCAGCCATGACATTTTCTAAATGTTAAGGAAAGAGGCTCCAATGCTTCCTATCTTATCTCCTTTAGCAGAGGATACACCAGACCTTCCTTTATCAAAGGAAAGGAGAGAATGCTTGTGACACATTCCAAAGTTATGAAAATTCTTCATGATTGGCCTAGCTCCAGATCCATAAGTACATCATGAATAGACAGATTTAATTTCTAGTTATTGTCATCATCAAAACTAAATACTATGTGGTTATGTGGTGGTGTGGTAAATGTAGTTTCACTAAATCCCTGCCATTGTGGAATGAACTAAAACATTTATTTTCTCTACTTAACAAATGTATAAAAAAATATTTAAATATTTATTTTTATTTAATCATTATTTAAATGGATCAACTTTCCCTACTTGTATATTCCCACCATGTTATTACATTGTAAGATGAGATTTATCTTTGTGAATATTTAGTTTGTAGATTACCTCATCTTTTTAAAGTTCATTTAGAGAAGTGGTATAGTTTAATGAATGGTAACAACAGTGTCATATGCACCTTGCTTGTAAGGTTAGTGATGATTATGATTGGCAGAGTGATATGAAGTAGTGAGGTAATGTATTACGTTTTGTGTGGAGTGTTCTGTTGTCCCACACTTGAAGCGGCCATTAAAGTGGACTGAGATACACAGATGGTGTAGTCCTCGTGCTCTTGCTTGATCCACAACCCAAAAGTAAGGAGATATAGTTAACACTGGCCAGCGTTATAATTCAACATTTCAATTCATTTCCTGTTTGTTTGTTTTTAGCAATATCTATTTTGTTGTTGTTTCCTCTGAGTAATTGACGGTTAAATGTTCCCTGTGTATAAATCAAAAACATCCTTTTTTAAGAGCTGTGATTCTGTGTTGGACAGGAAACCTTACTGAACTGTAGTCCACAGCACCGAGTTTGTCACTGCACATATCTTCCATGTCTTATAAAAAAAAGCTGGTTTAAAAGAAAACCCTAGTATAAGTGCAGTTGGATTTTCTGAATACTGCGGTTCTCTTTTTCTAAGTGCTTACCAATTCTCCCTCAGATCTTTCCTTGACCTCATGACTTAAGGAGTTAAGGAAAAGTGGTTACGAGGGGAGGATTTTTTGACTATTTGACCACTGTGGTTCTAACTTCTCAAATGTACTGTTTTCCTCTGTTTTTATATCAGTGTACATTAATCATCTTTTAGTTTGGAGCTGTTAGTCAGAGAAAACAATACATTTTTAACAATATATTATAGACTAAATAATTAATCAGACAAATTTTATTACATGTTTAATATAATGGTTAGTTGCACTCCTTGTTAAGACTGTACAATCAGCTGTGAAGAGCTGTGAGCAATTATCCACCATGTGCTGCCTTTAAAGGTACCGCATCTATAAACACAGCATACAATCAAATTTTAGTCTACATGATCGCAAGTATATTTTATTTTGTCTTTTATCCGGTGTGCAAACAACTATGCATAACATATAGGTAATGTGACACTGCACACACTGGACTATACATGAATCACATGGGTATAAATTGCGGGGATGTAATAAAAGCCTGACACTTGTATATTGTTGATATAACAAACTGGATGGTTGGACCATCTTAAAGGATTCCATATGAGAGAAGTTTCTGTGACAAAGTTAACATGATAATGAGAGTTCACGCTGCTCCTCATTTAAGTCAGTGACTAATCAAACATTAACTGCACTGAATCTGTCAGATTAAAATTGTGATTTCAACACTTTGAACTGAGCAGGGAAAAAAACGAAATGCTGTGCACATCATCTCCAACCCGATAGCATGGTGACAGTATGATTCAGAGAGCTAAATGCAAACTAAGAACAAGGTAGAAGGTAGAACATTTTTCCACATGTGCAGCATTTTATCTCGATGGTTTTGCCACTCTCAGAGAAAGACGTACCCTCTTACAGGAGGAAGACACATGTCGTACACTGACGAGTGCCAAATACTAACAATGAACTGGAAAATGAAGAGATGTGTGTTTTAGCAAGTCACTGATGACAGTAATGAGGAGAAGTGGCACCAAGCCACCAAGGTTGTCTACATTCTTGTCATTACTTGTGGTATTTACAAAGCCCTCTAAAGCTGGCATGTAGCCTGTAAAGACACTGGTGCAGAAACGAAAGCCAGCAGCAGCGTCTTTACAGCGCTTCACTGACATGCTGTCTGTGCAAAAGTTAAATCAAGTAAATTAAAATTATGTAGTCAAAATAATATCCGGGCACAGTGATTAACTGAGGTCTAATAGTCACAGTGTGTGAGTTTACATGCACAAAAGAAACCAGGTCATTAGAAGAATTAGGTCAAGCAGGAAATCAGACAACACATTTATGTGTACAGTCTACATACTGTTCAACAAGGCATCAATCAGACTCCGTCCCCTGGCTCTAATTCTTTTTAAATAATCTAATTTAACTGTGGTAGTGATATCGGACACTGCTGGTCACTTCCTGGTCCTTACAGCAAAAATGTGTCTGACATTCAAATGCTTAGAGGTGGAAAACGACTTATTTAGACTTGCGGAGGCTCCTTTGAGTCACTTTTTCAAGTCTAACTTTAGATTAAAAGAAGTCTGAATACACTGATGTATTGCTGCCTGTAATACTTTTCCTGTTTGTTTGTCAGGCACACGCACACAGTACAAAGCTGATAAGAGACCTGAATACACACAGTAGACATACACATTCTCCAGGAAACATCTAGATGGAGACATATCCTTCCTGATTATGGAACCCGGGTTTCTTGTTACATGACGTTTAAGAAATTAGCTTTTTGGTGAAGTCCAACTACAACCAGACTCTAACTGCATTAAATAAAGTTGCTAGGCAACGAGCCGAGACACTGCATAGAAATACTGGGAGGATGGATGAGGTGTTTCTCATCAAGAAGTAGTTACGACACCTAACTCCCTCTAAAACCACAAATTGTTTGCGTACTGCTTAAAGAAACAGAGAAATTAATTTATTCGCTTTTCTGACAATAATTAAATGAGAAGATTGATGCCATTCTCACATGTAGCTGGTTAACCTAGCTTATCTGTAAAATGACAGAAAACAATGATTTCAGACTATTTCATGGGCCATGGGAACATTAACTTCCAGGAGTTTGAAGCTCAGCTGTTGCCTGTCAACTGGTCCCAGGCTAGTTAAGGTAATCTGCTAGACATATGACATATGTTTTGGAAAAATATTTATTCTCTTTTTTCATGAGAGTTAGACGAGAGGATCGATACCAATCTCATATCTGTTCATTAGACATGGGCCATAATTAATTAATCAACTGAATATTAAGCAGATTAATCGATAATTACGTCAAAAAATTGATCAGGGGTCAGCATCTCAGTTTGTCAGGTAGTTGGCCTTTAAAGACCAAGTAATGTAAACAGCAACAACTCACATGTACAAACAATGTACAACAATGCCCCCCCTCCCCCAGCAGTGACACTTAAGGTGGTCACAGGGTATGATGTAATACCAGGAAGTGATTAGCTTAGCTTAGCATGAAGACTTGGGGGGGCATTTAGCAAGACACGGCTAACAGCTGTAAAACTCACTCATTAAGGCATTAAAACAGCCAGATGTAGTGACTCTGAGGAGTCTACAGATGTTGTTAGACAAACAGCTGAGGTAACAAACTGCACACAATGAGGGGTTACTGGTCAAAATTCAATAGTTACAGTAAAAAAAACCAAAAAAAAAAAACTCAAGCAACATAATGCTATTTACAGACAATTATGAACTATACTTTACATAAAGGGGTGTGTTCATAAATGAACTGTTTAATTACATTTTAGGTTTTTAAACATGTTCAGTCTCTTTTTTCCATGTCTCATCCTGAAATGACCTGCGCATGTTTTTCAATATACTCAGTGTTTGCAGCATTAATTACTCAGCTTGCTGAAGCCTGCATGTGGGCATTTAACTGTAGCACTAGAGTCAATCAGCTGCTTCGCTACAGGTGATCCGCTGCAGGCTGCATAGGGCTACCTGTGTGCTCATACAGAAACACTGTGTAATGGTATTTGCCTGCGGACCAAATCAAATCATCTACGCTCTTAAACTGGTTGAACTCATTAATCAGGTGCAGCTGGTCGACGCCATTGGAAACACACACACGAAGCGCTGCTCAAACACTTTGTCAGTTTGTTTCCGTGAAAGCCCAACAAGTCAAATACCCCCCTATTCCCCCTCGAGATACCGAGACCGAGCTCCCCCCCACCCACCCCCCCGGTAAATATGATCTTACCTGACATAAACGCACTCCATCTCCGTCTCCCTCCTCGACTCTCCTCCCCGACACAGACCTCACCACTACACAGATTTAATCACGTGTGTCCTCTCCCACAATCCTCTATACCATCACACTAAATGTCAACTAGTTCTTATTCCTGATGAAGGTGTTCTGTCATTTCCTCTCATTCCGTCTCTCTCTCTCTCTCTCTCTCTCTCTCTCTCTCTCTCCCTCTCTCTCTCTCTCTCTGCTTCCTTGGGAGGAAAAGAAAACTGAAGGCTTGAGTCTGAGGCTGGATCCTCTGCAGCGCGGGTTCACACAGAGATGTTAGACTGGACAACAGCTTCAGGCATGGTCTTCATCTCACTGTCAGACCAAGACTACAGAAGAAATACATTAAGAGAATGACCCAAACACAAAACATTCTTGATGTAATGAATTATTCAAAGAGACAAAGTAAAAAAAAAAAGAAGAAGAAGAAAAGGTTGATTTAACAAGTAAAACTGATCAATTTTAGATCTAATTTTTTACTTAAGTTGGTAAATCTTAGAATTCTGATTTAATAAATCAGAATATTTGACTTAAATTTGACTAATTGTATCCAAAAGTCTACCATATACTTACATATTTTTTATTAAGAAAGTCATTTTTTCTGCTGTTCTTTTTATCTAAGTCGAAATTTTTACTTTCAATCAAAAATCACCAGATAATAAGTTGTAACTGTGAGCTAGTGGGTCAATATTTTTCTTAGTCTCTCATCATTTTAATTTATAATGAGTCGGTTATATATATAATATATAATTCCTGTTTTTATACTTTTTTTTCAACTGTAGAAATAAATTTGCCTCCAGAAGAATGTAAATAATTATAAAGGCACAATCAATGATCCAGAATGTGAGCAAAAGCCCCATCAGCAAATATTCTACCTCCTGCTGGCAGTGCACAATGAAATCTAATTTACTTTTGTTTTGTAATGCGGTAGGTTTGTTTGCATTTATACAACAGTGACTTGAAAATCACAAAAACTCAGAGTCAGTGTGTGAATGTGCCTCACATTTATACATTAACACTGATATACCTCTACAGTTAAAGGTTATTTCAGAGCATTATATCGCTGACACCTGCTGACCAGAAAAGGGAAATTGTGGCTTACTTTGTGACTTACTCAGAGTGGAGTGAGCACTGGGAGGAAAGAGGTGTTTTTAGACCAGTGACACTGTGGGAATGATTCAGAATTCCTTCAATCTTTACTGAATTTTCCAGGTAAGATGTCCTGATTACTGTTTACTGGTGGAGGCACGTGACACGTTGGGTCTCTGCTTTAACCTGTAAAAGGCCCCAAACTGTCCCATGATCACAAGTGAACTCACAGTGAAACGAGAAATGACCTTTCACCCTGTTAGTCAATTCTCTACATTCTAACATACAGACCAATAAATACCAAAAATCTCCTCTTAAATAATGACTTTTATATTTCCCACCAAAGGTTTTGTCATTTAAATATGTTTTTGCACAATGAAATGTTGAATGCATGAAGGCTGCTCATTTCTGTGCAGAGATGTATTAGATAGACATATCCAATAGAAACACTAATTTTCATACCCACTCAATTAGTCTTATTCAGAGAGTTAAAACAATAAAAACTACTTACAACATTTGATAAGCTGCTATCTTTCCCGAATTGGAGGATCTAGAATAATAACAGATAACAGTAAAACTGAAACACCTTTTTCATTTTCTGACCTCCTGTATGCTGCTGTTTCACTTCTGCCTCAAAGATAAACATTACATATGTAGAATGGTTTTATCAATGATGCCTCTACCATAGAATCTTCTCCTCCACTGTATTTGCAGGAGAGACCTCTACTGGATATTTGAGGTAATGACAGATTTCTGTCAAAACTATTCTGCTCCAGATGAAACATGGTTAAGTTTTTAAAGGGTTTTGAGCAACACACAGACCAATGTTAGTGACATAAAAGCTGTCAAATATAATATATGTCGTCTAATTGACTGGAATGACTCTGATCATGTGTATTTTTCTAACTGTAGCATGTAAAGCCAGTTTACTAAAACTCACAAATTACCTGAAAAATATAAAGGACATCTGACCTCAGTGTCAAGACAAAGAAGTCTGAGAAAACCCGACTGACACAGTTTAAGTGTGCATAAACAGCCCCGGCATCTGCCTCGATGAGAAGTACGTTCACCCTCTTACTCCACCCCTTATTATGGCCTTATCCAAGTAGGGGTGGTCACCTTCCACCCAGAGTTTACCGTCACTTTGCAGGGTTGACCGACAGCACTCAAAGCAGTGAGCCCTGGAAATTTTTAAAGTTTTTTTTTTTTTGGCTTTTTCGCCTTTATTGGACAGGACAGTGAAGAGGAGACAGGAAACAGGGAGAGAGAGTGGGGGAATGACACGCAGTAAAGATCCAGCCAGACTGGGAGTCAATCCGGGGACCAGCTGCTCAGGGCACTTAGGCCCATGTGGTACACGCCCCAACCATTTTATTTTCAGTTGAATTTCTTGCATCACAAACAACAAGTTGACCTTTCCTTAAAAGGAATGAGATGACTCTTTTTAAAGTATGTACACTCTGACCTCCGAAGCAAATAATCCACACTATCACTGTTGTCTTACAGATGAGTCAGACCTGCCATATTCTTTCACAACTGAGTCAATAGCACTCTTGATTGTAATGAATACAGTGTGTGTGTGATGAAATCTGAACCTTATACAAGAGGTCCAACAAGGATTTACTGAGCATTCTAAACAGATTTAGTCAAACTACAGCAACAAGATGGTGAAGAATTTATAAATGAACACATTTCCATCAGCCTGTTTGCATTTGTTTGGTCATTTTCCAGATTTTTCCTGGACCTGCTCTCAGACTCTTTTTTTTTAACTTACTCTCACATCAACATGAAGCTGCTGCTCTTTGGACTTTGTTTAATCAGTAAGTAAGTTTGAGTTTGAGTCTTTTTTTGGGCCAAAATTGTAGTGTAATTATGTTATCACACACAACAATAAACTAACACACAAACACAAAGAGGAGGATTAAAGAGGGAAACATGAATCGAGGCAACAAAATAAAACTGCATTTGCCCATTTCTGTCCTTAAAATGCCCATGACTACGCCTCAAATCATTCAAATGTAATTCAAATCTAAATAAACAAGTCTTGATCATAAACATGAACTTGAGGGTCTCTTTGCATTGCACAGACAGGCAAAGATAACCCTTGTTATTCATACCTTGTTTGCTCATGAATGTCAACAGCAATGAAGGCCGATGATCCAGGATCAATCAAGTTCAGAGTTGCCTACAGAAATAACTCAAATGCACCAGAAAATTGCACTGGGCAACACGATGATTCACTGAACATGAATGTCATAACTGCAAAGTACAAGAAGAGATTCTGAGTGATTATTATTCTCATTATATCATGGCAGTAATTATACATATTCTTCAGTGGCATCTTAAACTCACCTTTTTTTTCCTTTCTGCTTTTTTTGATCTTAAAACTTTGTATTTAATGATCTTTGTGCTTTATGTCTACTTCTTTTTAATTTCTAAAATTTTCAGAGTTTCTTTGATTCTGTAAAAAATTACATAATTACTACTTTGAAGAGTGCCATATAAATAAAGTTGATTTTCTTTTTTATGTAATAACTGTATTATCAGGTACTCAGCTTACTCAGTCTTTATTTAAGTAGCATGTTACACACAACGCAATTGACCTAAAGAGCTTTACAACACAGAGATATAACACAGTGTAAAAGGGGATAAACAATATCCAGTTAAGAAACCCTTCCCCCTGTAGCTAAGCATGGCAGGCCTTTCGAGCTTCGGATTTCTTCACATTGCAGTGATGTGTGTGTGGAGCTGTGTGAAAAATACTCTACATTCCAACATTTTTGAAGGTGGTGTCTGTCTTGTTTTAAAAGTGTAAGGAATTGATTGCAGTTTCTTTATCCGCTCTAAAGTAAGCTGTTTTGTTAGACTATCTATGTCTCTGTATGTGTTAGGCTGACAGAAGTTGGCCGGCAATCTCACTTTTGATGACATTTCTAAAAAACAACAACAACAACAACAAAAAACAACAACAATGTTCCAACAAAACTACCGAGTGAGTGCAAAAATCACAAGTAATCTCAACCTGCAACATTTGAAAGCTTGCAGAATATATTTGTGAGCACTGAACAAGGTTCAAGTTTAAAATCCTTCAGTTTAATTCAGTTTAATCACTGCTGTCTCACAGGGTCAGAGATTTGACTGTGCTCAGGATGATGTCGGTGCTCATCCTCAAAACCTGTCCTGTTGTTACAAATCTGTCCTCAGGAGCTCTGTGCGCAGCATTGATTTTCTCTGCCTCAACAGTTCTGTAGATAATAATCTCCCATAAAGCTATGGGATATATAGCTATGATTTCATAACCCTGCGTGTATGTGTGTGTGTGTGTGTGTGTTTGGGAGAGAGTGAAATTAAAGTAGAAGTTCATCTGCTGGGAAGGAGAGCCTTTTTAAAGAAAGACTCATTTTAAGAAAGTCATCTTTAACGCATGATTAGCACAGCATTGTTAGCACTGTTTTAGCATTAAAACTCTCAGAGACACCTGTGTTTAATACACATGAAGCTAAGCTGCAGTTGTTGTGAGTTGTCTTTGAGTGGCCTGGGCGGGTGACTCATTATCGGTGACTAACGGTGATGACAGACTATCATGGTTCAGTAATGCTGGTGGAAGGAGTTAGGGCTAAAATCCAGACACACTGGCAGAATGAGAGGTTTTGGAAACACACACCAGAACACAGAGGTGAGTGTGGGAGGGTAGACTGAGGTGAATCAAGAGCTTTGCCTTCAGGCTCAGCTACATCTTCACCACAACATCATGAAGGGCATGCTAATAATTTAGTCAGGAGTAATGGAAGAAGAAAATTCATTCCACCAAATAATGTAAACAGATGTTTTTTGGTCTTGATAAGCAAAACTGTAATAAAATGACCTGCATTAGAAGATGTATAAGCCTGTGCAATCAGTTTCTTTACAACTTCTTATTTTTGTAGTGTTGGCTCAGTCTAGTTCCAGATCCTAACTCGTTGCTGTTTCCCTGATGAGTCAAATAGAGCTTTAGAAAAGCTGATGCTTTTTAGATTCTATATCCCCACATCTCCAGCTGGAAGAGGACTGTGTTGCCTACATTTCACATGATTAGCTCAGGTACTGCTGAGACAAATAATGCTACTTATGCTGCAGATGAGCCATAGGCCAAAACACAACCACCTACAAATGTATTGATATCTGATTTTTATACATCTGACTAAAGTTTTTGAAATTAAAAATATTACAAAAAAACATTCCAAGAGAAGTAAGAAAAACAAACAAACAAAAAAAAAGAAAGGTTAACCTTTGTCCTGCAGTGACTTTTCAAATATTAACAAAAAGAACAAGACACTGATACTGTTTATTGAAAAAGCACATTGAGACCCACACTATTCAGTACGTGCACAACGTGACAGAAGTATTGTATGCCTCAGTCAAGGTTAAGTCCCAGTTAACACACTGATTACTAGTGTGTGCAGACCTCTACAACAGTGGCCCTCTGAATGTTTTTGTAGTTGTCCCTCAGCATGGCTGCCTGTAACTAGTGGTAACTGCTGCAAATAAAACACACCCATTTTCTGAGTGGGCCCCACTATGTATGTGTTTTATCGTCTCTTATATGAATATGTGTTTTTATAATATCCTGTAATAAGACACTAATTTATTATTTACTTTTTATCTCTCCCACAAATGAACACATCATGGATACCACCACAACCTTAAAAAAACTATATGATGGACTTGAAAATGAAGATTTACTTTCCAGTGCAGGGAAGCTTGAACTCTTCAGAGAGTGAGATAGAAAGTGGAGGAAAGACGAAAAGGGACAAAAAAAAAAGATGTAAGGAGAAGAAGACGCTTAAGCATGAGAGAGATGGAGGGAGGGGATAAGAGGGGAAAAAGAGAGAGCGAGATAAAGACAAAGGAGGAGTGGGGAAAGTGTGGCGGACGGGGGGAGTTAGGGGATGGGATGGGCGGAGAAATGGACAGGGATATATGGATGGAGAGATGGAGAGGAAGAGGAGGGAGTTGTTGGATTCCCTAAAATCATGCTTCCAGAAAGAGACCTAATGCTATCTCGGAGTGGCCCACACACAAGTTATTATAAATCATTTCTGTCATCACATTTACTCATTTACAACTCATTGTATTGAATCGAAAGAGGTGAATGGAAATTTTCAAGAGAACAGCAAAGCAACAGAAACAATGTCCTTTACTCTCTAGTTCAGTAATAATAGTTGGAAAGCATTTCACAGAGATTTCTGTCCATTATCTCAAGTTGACTCTTGAGTGGGAAGTGTAGTTGTTCAGTGATTTAAAAAAAACAAACAACTAATTTTACATTACAAATCATTTTGTGCATTACTTTATATTTTACATTCACATTTCCTGTATTTGTTGACAAAAAAAACCCAACTAATTCATAGACTCACCCACTGAACCTCACCCCGTATACTGTCTGTTTCATAATGTATATTTGTAACTAATAGTAATAATTTAAATTTGTATATAATAGAAAGTGCACAGAGAACTACTTCTACACATTGATAAGTTTAAGACCAACCCACTATTCTCTGTTAATGTTCAACATACAAACATTATACAACACTTGTTTCGAGGATTGTTAAGTGCAGTGGTCAGCAGTTTTTTATTTATTTTTGTTGGTTCACTGGGTTAGTTACCTCTCAGAGTTGGACCAGGTCCTGGATGTGGATCCAGCTTTGATCAGTCTTGACAAACTTCTAGGATGTTCTAGAATACATTTGTTACAGATGAGTTTAAACATGACTTTGAGCATGTTGTATATTCAAATGAAAAATAATAATGATTAAACAAACAAACAAACAATATATATATATATATATATATATATATATATATATATATATATATATATATATATATATATATATATTCTGAGTTTGAACAGAAAATGATATTTTTTGCTTAAATGGTTCCTATCAACTGTCTCATATCGGACCAACTAAAACTGTGAGTGAGGTTAATTATAGTCAAACATATGCAGCAAATGAAAGCATACACATTCATTGGTACTAACAGCAGGGGTTTCTATTGCCACAGATATATTTAATGTTAAATCTAAAATGCTTTACATTCATGGAGATATGCTTTTGCTTTTTATTCAATATGCTTTGCTGCCAAAATATTAAAAAGTGACAGCATCTTGTTTATGGTGGAAATCAATGCTGCATAAACAGCTGCCGTATCTTCAAGAAATTCTTTAATTTGATCTGAATTTGAGATTTATTTGGTCTGCAATCAACACTGACAAATATATGATGAAACATGCATGTATTAGGACATAGTACATTGTAAGGGGCAAGATACACAACTATTGATTAGCTTTTCAAAGGGAGCTTTCTGAATTCTATGAATCTCTGCTGCCCCAGGACTCATGTTTCTGGTAGCTGGTCTGAGCAGTGGGATGATGGGGGTAGAGCTCTGTGGGCCACAGTCCTGAGGTACGTCAAACATCGTGGGTGTGTCGTACATTGCTCACCCCTCCTCTTTTGGTACCCAACCATGACGTGTGTCATGCAAACTGGGCTGCAATATAAATGGTTGCTGCAGCAGCAGTTAGAGTACCTTTTGCTCAGCTGCCTCTCCAGGCCTCTCCAGCCTCTTCTGGACCAGAGGACTGCTCACCATGAAGCTGCTTGCCCACATCCTGTGTCTCTCCCTGGCCCTGGCATGGGCTCAGTCGTAAGTAATATTGCTCTTAACCAATGCAGCTTGTAAACTTTTTAAATGTTGTTTTTCTGCCTCCCAGACTACTGATTTTAAATTCTCTACTTTCAGCGGAGAACTTAAAAAGCTTGCCTCTGTTAGATAATTCATTGTTGCCTACCAATGCAGTCTAACAGTTCATGTGCCAATAACTCAACTTCGCAGACATAATTTTCACTGCAGACAGAGAATTGATCTCAAGCAAGTATAAGGAAAGCAAAAGGAAGGAAGGAAGGAAGTAAAATAATATTAGAAATAATAAGAACTTTGGAAACTTGTCAGCATTAATGCAAAGTATTAGTGATTCTTAGTATATAAACAGGCTACAACAAAACATAGGTATGGCTTTTTAAACCCTTCAAAGCAGCCACCAGTACTCACATTTGTTTTGCGCCCACAGGGCTATATTTTAAATGCAGTATCAGGTTAATTTTTGAAGGGAAAAGGGCTAAAAGACAAGAACATTTTGCAGAGCAGTTTTTCCAACAATAATTAAATTCTCAAATTCTAAGTTGACAAAAGTGCATTTCTTGATTTAAATTTTGCTGTTGTTCCTAAATCTGAAGCAGCCTTATACTCTGAAATGAGAGTAATTTCATTTCTCTTTTCTGTTCATTCAGGGAAGAAGCACACCCATCAGGTGAGTTGATGGAAAGTATTCACAATCATTTTGGCAACACTAATTTGGCCAGACATCTGATTGTAAAACTTTGTTTCCAATTTCTCATGAACATGATATTCTGCAGCTGTCCTTGACCGCTGTCAAGGCCTTGAGATGGACGCTGTTGCAGTGAACGAAGAGGGAATCCCATACTTTTTCAAGGGTAAGTCCCAACACATTGAGGTATCATGGGTCAGATTCATCCAGTGGCAGGCCGTGCATTTCACACCTAAGTCTTCACTGGTGTCACACCTGAATTAACCCACCTCTAAATACCGTCATTATGATCTATAGAAGACATTAACAATATACAGAAATGCAGTATAACAGAACTCTGCATCACAGACAGGCATGTAACGTAGCCAGAATAAATGCCATTACTAAAGCAATGCTATAAAAACCCAATTAACACAATTCAATGGGTCTCCAAACACTTCAGCCACAGCTATGCCACACACATCATATCCAGCAGAAGCATCAGTATCAACTAATAAAATAACAAAAACCATACACAACAAAATTCAGGAAAAATGCATTTTACTCACTGAAAAAAAAATGCTTCTGTCGAGCGGACATTCTCAGCCCTAAAGCAAATTAAAACTTGTAGACCTGACTTTCAGCATTAGCCTCCAAAGCGATAGAAAGGACTTATTGTTGGAACTGAGACGCACGGTTACCCTCTACAACAGAGCCATTGAACTCCTCCTCCTATGAAAGCTATGAGATGAAGAGAATAGACGATTGGGAACAATTTAATACATATAGTATTAACGTAAAAAACATAAAAATAGAATTCAGTGATTGTAACAGTATGCCAACAGAGATGGCCTTGCTGGCCGTGACAGCCCACCACTGGATTCATCAGGTTATCTATTTTGGCTCAATACCCTACTTAAATGTAATGGTTCAGTTTGAGTTCTCAAGTTGTAGAAGAAAATGTTCTATCTAAAGGTTGTTTGTTGTATTTCCTATCAGCTGACCATCTGTTCAAGGGCTTCCATGGCAAAGCAGAGCTGTCTAATGGGTCATTTGCCGAGTTGGATGACCATCACCACCTGGGCCACGTAGACGCTGCTTTCCGCATGCACTATGAGGACAACCCCGACCACGACCACATGTTCTTCTTCTTGGTATGGTCCAGTCTTTTACTCCTCTGATCTTTCTGGATAAATACTTCTTCCAGATTGGGTGAGGCCCTGCAGTGGACCCTGAGCATGTTGGAGATTAGAGATATTCATGGTGTCAGGTGTTGTCAGGCGACTCAAAATTTCTACGGATACCAATAATGGCCTGTATGTAACAACTGTATGGGGTTATTTTGGAAATGAGAGACTTAATTTTCAGTATTTTCTGAGTGCATCATAGAGTACTTAACAGTTCAGTGACAAAAGTTCATGTCCTAGATTCAACCACTTTGCTTTAATCAGTGCAGTCTAAATATAAGTTATGGCTTACAATGAAAAATAATAAATTTTTCATATATAAACAGATGCAAGATTATGCAGTTTAGGGGGATAACAAGACAAAATCAAAGTTAGAAAGTTTGGAAAACCAGCACTGAGATGGCTCAACAAACCAATAAACCTCTAGCAAAGTAGTGTAGAGAAAGAACTTGTTGTCAAGGTAACACGTTTGCAAGCATCAAGTTTTCCATGCACCGTCTTCTGTGTGCAAAGAGTATAAAAGTATTTACAGAATTTCATATATTTCTGTATTTTGATGGTGCAAACATACAGCACCACTTCAACCATGCACAAATAATGTAAGATAATTCATAACAACATGTCATTTTAAACTGGTGCTCGTGGTGGTGCTTTGATGCAGGACAACAAGGTGTTCAGTTATTACCAACACAAGTTGGAGGATGGCTACCCCAAGGACATCTCTGAGGTCTTCCCTGGAATCCCTGACCATCTGGATGCTGCTGTAGAGTGCCCCAAGCCAGAGTGTGACGAAGACTCTGTCATCTTCTTCAAGAGTTAGTGCACTTTTAATTTTTTTTTGCCTACTTCATTGTAAGAAACCCTTACAAATTTTATTTCACAATGGAGGTCACTCTTGGCCTTTGTTTGTTATTTTAGCCATGACCTAAAGATCAAGTGAATAGTGTTTTTGGTTTGAATCCTATAATTCTTTTTTTCAAGATTTCTTGACAGTGCAAGATTTGATGTTTTAAACAAATGACTATGAGGTTAAAATACTGACTTTCAGCTTTAATTTGAGGGTACTGTATTCACATCAGATGAACAGTGTAGGAACGTTACCCCTTTTTTCACACTTCTGTTACATACAGTAGTTACACACAGTGTGTAACAGAAGTCCTCCATGGGTAAAAGTATATGTAAATAGTTCTATGTTGTTCACACAGTGTGGACATCAACACCTTAAACAGCATGAATGCTCAGAATCTCTCTTTTAACCTCATAGACTCAAGACCAATCCCCCATCTCTTAAGCCACCTGAAGAATAACCTCAAAATTTATCTCAAACATCATGTGTAATTTTTCTCTGTAGAGGATGACATCTACCACTACAATGTCAGAACCAAGGCTGTGGATGAGAAAGAGTTCAAGTCTATGCCAAACTGCACATCTGCCTTCCGCTTTATGGAGCACTACTACTGCTTCCACGGACACATGTTCTCCAAGTTTGACCCAAAGACTGGTGAGGTGCACGGCAGATACCCCAAAGAGGCACGCAACTACTTCATGAGATGCTCAAAGTTCAGTAAGTGAAAAATCAATAATTACCGAAATGTGTATAAGCCAATAATATATCTGTGTCAAATTTATGTAATATTCAATCACTGACTGAATAATCAATGTAAAGTCATGAGACCATGAATTTTTCTCCACCCTCAATCTTCCTTGTGTCTTTCCCTTCATTTAAGGCGATGAATCTTTTAGACATGAGGTTTCAGTTGGTCTTTCATTCCTTCCTCTACGTTTAACCGTGAAACAATCCCACCAATTTCCTTGTAACATTGTGGCACATTAAAATGCAGTTTAAAGATCACTCAGAGCTGTCAGTGTTCTCAGGAATGGTCTTATTTGTTTAGAAATGTGTTAGAATTCATGAAACTATGATAATATACCACCTCCAAACCATTTCTGCCCACTTATGAATTGGTTTGGAAGCCATGTTGATTGTAGACACAGCTGAAAGATATTTATTTAACATGCTTGTTCTCTTTTCTAGGTGAAGATAGCGACCACGTGGAGAGAGAGCGCTGCAGCCGCGTTCACCTTGATGCCATCACATCTGACAATGCTGGAAACATGTATGCCTTCAGAGGTGAGATCTAACAACAAACTACTTTTGCAGAAATGGTTCCTCATTGCTTTGATCCACATCATTATGTCAACAACAAATGAAAAGCTCTTATTGCTGTGCTAAAAGCTTTATGTGATAACTTGGTCCAAAAGTGGTGAAAAGGTCAGGATTAAATTAAAGGAATACTCTACTGTCAACCTACGTTTTCAGTGTCACATATTTGAAAGTCATCAGCAGTAGTCTGCTCAGAATCCTAACAGTTACAACAGCTTCTAGCAATTACCAGATTTCATGGCAACAAGGGACCAAAATGTCCACCCTTTTCCCTTCTGTCCAACCATATGCTCAGTATGTTTTGACCATTTATTATTATTTATTACATTTTTATTCAAAAGTATATGGTTCTGTTAACATTGTCAGCTGTGAACTGGTCACGAATAACGAACATACACAATTAATCACATTGGCAACAATTCTGCAATTAGCCACAAATCTACTCTACACCAGCTACATAGATAGAATATGTCCTGTTACAACAACAGTTGGTCACTAGCCAGATCAGGTTGTCACAGACCTTCTCTTCAGTGATGGGTAGGATCCCATCTGACTCTCTATAAGCTCTGTGCAGGTCTTATGCATTTTGGATTGGGTCTAAAGTATTCTTCTGTGTATTGTACTTGATTCTTTGGGAGTGGCAGCTTTAATTGTTCATTAATTTGATTGTGTTCATTTTTCATCTTCTTGGAGTGTTACCATTTGCAGCATCTCTAAGCAATTCCCTTGTTTTGTAGGCCACCATTTCATCCGTAAAGATGAGGGCAATGACACACTGAAGGCTGACACCATTGAGAATGCCTTCAAGGAGCTGCACAGTGAGGTGGATGCTGTTTTCACCTATGAGGATCACCTTTACATGATCAAGGTAAACTACAGAACAAGTACAAACACGCATCATATTGATCATGTCATCATCTCTTCTTCAGTGCTAGAAATCTATTATTTTTTCCCCCTCAGGATGACCAACTATATCTTTACAAAGTTGGAGAGCCCCACACCCACCTGGACGGTTACCCTAAGCCTGTGAAGGAGGAGCTGGGCATCGAGGGTCCCATTGAAGCTGCATTTGTCTGCGGGGATCATCACATTGCTCACATCATCAAAGGTAAAAGTTATTGTCAGCATCTAAAATAAAACACAAGGCTGATGATCAAACCAGACATTAAGTAAACAGAGTTAAGAAAATGTATGAATGTACATGTCTAAAGGTTCATTTCAAAAGTTTATAACAGTTCATTTCAGTCAGTCAGTCCATCAAGGGCATGGAGGAATAGACCTTCTGAAATGGCTATACAATTGAATTTGGTATAAAAGTTTCTGCTCTTTGAAGGGGAAAAATTAAAGCAGGTGAGGCAAGAACTCTGATTAGAAAAGTTATCCCCCTGTAATAAAAACACATGAACATTAAATCTTAGTTAAATTAACAATATCAAAAATTTACCATGTAAGTAAAAAGTTAGGTTGGTAGAGGATGCAGCAGCAAACAGAGTTCACATGAGTGTATCAGCAGTTTAACAGAGAGAAGTGTCAGGTCATGCTGTACACCTGCATGAATATGATTATTACCAGTCTGCTGGTAGCTGAGCTGCTGATGAATGACCCACTGTGGGAGGAGCTGTTAGGGTTAGGGTTAGGGTTGTCCTCTGTTTTACAAAGACACTCTGCAGTTTACTGAAAACTCTTGAAAAGCTTTTTGCAATGCGTTTGTTACACTGACCACAGACTGTGATCACTGTACCTGAGCAAAACCAATAAGTTCATTCACAACCAACCAAATAAACACTGATGTGGTGATTAGCAGGTCAAAATAAGTGTTAAAATGTGAAGATCTTTTTTCTAGCACCACCATGATGTTCACGTTTGCTGCCATTCATGCCCTCTCAGAATGAACTGTAATAACTATAAGTGAGTGTATCATCAGATCAAAAATGGTTCAGGACTTAAATTTATGACCAAATCTCTGCGGAATGACCATGCCAGATTATTGCCTCTGTTTACATATCTTAACTTTCTTGAGTTTTCCACAAAAATAGATTTAGATAAAGATATACAGTACCCACTCATGTGTCTTCCTGCTTGCTGTCCTCCAGAGGGGAAGATTTATGATGTGGACTTGAGGGCCAGCCCTCGTGTCGCAGGCAATGAGCGTCCTGTTTCCCTGCTGAAGAAGGTCGATGCTGCCATGTGCGATGCTACAGGAATTAAAGTGATCGTAGGCAACCACTTGTACCACTTCGAGAGTGCCATGGTGTTGGTTGCTGCCAGGGCCTTGCCTGACCAGAAAAGGGTATCCCTGGAGCTGTTCGGCTGCGATCACTGACAGGATCACTTGACAGGACTGAATAGATTGTGCAGAATGTCACATACAACACAGTAAAACGTGGAGAAACGAAAGCACCAGCAACATCATACAGGAGGCCCTAACAACAAGTCACCAAGCAGACAGTGGTACAATGTTTCATACTGTTTCCCTTCTGTATCTTACCTCAAAATAACCCTCTGTTTTATTTCTTTCTGGAAGGGTCCTTTTCATTAAACTCAGTGGTCCTCTGTGTGCTACATGTGCTACATGTTTTTCAGTGATTCATTTTGTATGGTGTTGTTGTGAATAAAGAGGAGAAGCAACAAATGACATTGAGTATACTTTGTCTGGCAAGGAGCAACAATAAGATTTTTTTTAAGTGGTGTTTCCTGTTATAAGTTGCTCACTCTCTGACTTGGTCTGAGACAGTGACTTGATTGAAGATTAGATGAAATAAAAATAGATCCCTAGAGAGTAAACTAGTTTGGTCACTCAAGCAAAGTGAGATTTAACAAGAAGTCAAACAGCAGACAACATACAAAAAACATGCTGACATTACAGTAAGACCACTTACACATTCTCCATAAACATAAAGTAGCAATAATCAATATGTTTATGGTAACAACATATCAAATGACAATGTGAAAACAATGTGACAATGAGAGAGGAGTCACTGATCATGATGAACCTACAGAGAATTATTACCTGACAGTGCAGCTCTGCTTGGCCTCACTGAGCTTTATAATGAGTTTCAGCTCATTCTTTTTGACTGCAGCAGGCAAAGCACCTGCGGAGCACCCAAACAGCAGACAGACACAGTTAGCAACTAGCTGGTGAACAAAGTGGAGCATCCGGCAGCTAAAGAGCCAGATATTTCCCTCATAAATTGCTTAATAGAGCTAAAAGAGAGGGAATACTGGCCTTACGTTCATCAGGGATGGACAGAAACATGACTCAAAAAGAATGATAATGTTCCTCTGTAACTGCTAGATGTGTAAATAAGCAACTGTTGGCAAAAATGTTCACCATATCAACTTAAAAGGTGATGAAATGAGAGAGTTTGGGTGACTACTTGTTTCAGCTGCCTCCAAGACAGTTGTATGCTTGTCTGTAGGTAAGTTTGACATTGACTGATTAAAGTACTTTACATTCATTGGAATTAAGCGTACTGATTGTACACTGCTGGACTCTAATGGATCAAGCACAGCTTCTGGCCTTTCACCAGTAGAGGGCACAAGAGTTCCATTTCAGGAACCAGTTAGATTGTCAGGACAATAAAACTTTTTGTTTTCACCACCCTGTGTCTCTGTGTTGTTTCTCTCCAGTAAAGCAGCACAGATACATCAGCGCAGGTGTGATATCATCTTATTCCTCTGAGGCATACATTTAGACTGAGGTTTGAGGAAACCACAGGGAGCTTTGGTTTTACACTGAAATGTGGGAGGCATCTGTTATGATTCATGAGAACCCCCACAGACCCACTGTGGTTGGCAGGGACATAAAATCTGGTTGACAAAAACCTGTAGTTTTCCATCAGGTGAAGAGATCCTAAGCAGCTAAAAAATATTCTGTGCGTGTTTCTGCATAATTCTAATAATTTAACTTCTTAAACTTTCAAATATCTGTCCGTGGTTCTTTCATGTTGAAGTGCCAGGCAATGTTCAAACCTCAGATACCAAATATGTCAGACTTTCCTAATTTAAATGATATCTAAGATCCACATCTCTCAAATTTCTGAATTTTGAGACTTAGAATACAACACTTAAACTTTTTACACTCAGCGCACAGGTCTAATAATAACATACTCCAGCTATGCAGCCATGCAAGGCCTACCTACTGCTGTCTTAATCTTTTATTGTTGTAAGATTTTACTGGGTCAAAGCTTTGAATATTTTGGCTTCAAGCCAAGTCTTTAGAGAGTCAAGTCAATCAATCAAGTCCAAGTCAGGTCTCAAATTCTCATTTTGTGACTAGTCCAAGTCTCAAGTGTCCAGTGTACAGCTCTGCTCAAAGGGTAACAGATCTGAAATAAACAAAGCTCATTTAATATTAATCAGTGGTTAATATGCCCTCATTTGCTACACAGAAATTACTTTTCAGAAAAGCCAGGCCTAACAGAGGTAGATTTGATCATTGACAGCACCGGCTTTGCAGTGATTTTGGGGTTCTCCCTCCCATCCTCACTGACCTGTTGTGCATCATGCAGCACCAAACTGAGGCAATAGGGTGATGTCAGCTTCATGACTGGGGCTGAAGTCTCCGATAACAGCACGCTTCATTGGATCACACAATCCCTTACTTCACCCCACTGCCCACTGTGATGACAATGGAGGGGGAAACACTGAGGCCCTTCAATAGCCTTGATATGATGCCACAATCACCCACAAAGGCTGCCAGCCCGACAACACGCAGTGCTCACAAACTGCTTTTGTGAAACAGACCCTAGCACATGTTTCCACCAATGACTTTGACAAGAATTTGTCACATTTCAGACACACAAGACTCAAATGCACGACTCAGAGACACAGATGGAAAGTTATCAATTATACACTCATCCACAGTTTGAGGGAAATGCAGGTAAAGGTTTAGATAAGGGGTGAAGTCAGGCAGTAGTCAGTAACAGGCAGGAATGCAAGGCAAAGTCCAAAAACACGCAAGAGGACAAAAACCGGTAAATACAAAAAACAGCTGGACAGCTTCAGCTGAGATGACAGAATAGAAGATCTGGCAGAGTCCAAGTGGAAGTGGACTGGTATATGTACACTAGGAGCTACTAAGGGAATGGGAACAGGTGGGCAGGTGCTGGGTGTGGGGGGAGAATCAGGTCACTGAGAAAGGTGGGAATGACTGGGGTTACTGCAGGCTGAGTGGGAGTGAGACAGTCAGTGAAAATGGAAAATCAGGCAGTGAATGAGTTAATAACCAAATAGAAATGAATGAACTGAATGTATTCAAGATGACATCAGCCTGTTTACCTAAATGATACTGCTGAATACGTGAACAAGCTAAATGTAAAAATGAAATTTATGCATGAACCTTTATGTTTGGTCAAAGACAATAAAATAAACATCACTCTGTTCTCTCTATCTCTTTTCTGCCAGTTAAGTAGCCTCAATAAGAATTCATCACTAATCTACTGAGAAGGAAAATGGCCACTACCATCTAGGGAACAGTAATCAATTAAAACGTTTGCGCAAACTTAAGTGATCACATCAATATTTTAAACTCTTCATGTCAGTCATGACTGTCAGAGCGCACACATACACACGCCCACACACACACACACACACACACACACACACACACACACACACACACACACAACGGCTGTTTGTCCTTACTGGAGGGCAATAAAGAGGTAAGTGTGTGTGTGTATGTGTGTGTGTGCACGCATGCGTTGGTTGCATGTCAGTTGCCTTGTTGGTGTTTGTGATGCTGCTTAATTAACAGGACTGGGAGGGTTGACGGACATCTGCTCTCAGCCTGTCGTTTAGGGTAGCATGACCCCCAGAACGTGTGCATGTGTGTGTGTGTGTCTATGTGCTCGTGTACCCATCCTACAGTGGACCTCCCAGATGTTACACACTGACTAGACCAGTGTATCAACATTTTGGAGGTCCTCTGACACTGCCATGAGCATTGGCCCACAGCAGTGTTGGTGTTGATCCTAATGAGGACTGAATTTTGATGTCCAACACCCAGATGAAAGACTTAAGGACCCTAAGAAATGGAACTTAAGTGTCTCTGGCGAAATCCACCTGTAATTTGGTTAATTTTGAGGGAAAACACAGAGAGTGAAGACTGCAAGGTGAGAGAGAAGTTCCAATTGCAATCAACAGCATGGTGGATTCATTTGTGAACTCAAGAAGCCAGAGGTGAGGCGCCTGGTTCAGATCCTTGCTGTTTCTGGAGTGTGGAGGATCAAAAACAAATCGGTTTTAAAAGAAAAACACAAAAGTAGAACATATTATGAAAGACAAAGAAAGAGACCTTAAATTTAGCATTTCTTTCTTAGTTTTTTTTTTTTTTTCAAAATGACCAGGAAAAGAGGTTCACACTTTGTCAGTATAGCCCAGCAGTCCACTGTTGGTAAGGTAGGAGTGTATGTGTGTATGTGTGTATGTGCGTGTGTATGCATGTGCGTAAAACAAGCAGGTATGGACACTGGCCAAGACTGTGCCAGATAAACGTTGGATCTCATGACCAGATGGTGCCAGCTAGCGTCCCCTCTGTAGACTGGTGACCGCTAAAAACACTCCCTCAGATGTAACCCCAGTGCCCTGCATCAAACTGTCACAGAGAGCCGAGAACCAGTCTGGTAGAGACACACAGAGAGAAGCAAAACACACACATGCCTACACAACAAAATGATGTGGACAAAGCTCAGGGAAAAGGCCCTTTAGGCAAGTTAGGCAAGGAATCAAGTAGGGGAAATATGGTTACAGCTACAGTCATTCCATCAGAAGATACAACATAAAAGGCAACATACCAGTCACAACACAGGGACAACAATACAGTGCAGTACAATGCAGGATCATTTCATGTACAGACAAAAGGGCCAAGGTGCAGAGAGTAAAAAAAACAAAATCTACTCAGCACCATAATTTTCGCAAATTCAGTCTACCAATCGCAGTACAAACAAAGGAGACTTTGAATCTTATAGTCCCATAAGTTGGAACTATATCTATATCTTCTACCTTAAGGTAGAGGGTCATATTCCCTCTGCAGGGGCTTGTCAGTACAGCTCTCCGATCATACAGATCAGGGAGCTGAGCTTGATGGCATCTACATTATCCTGATAGCACAACCTATTGTCAAAAATAACATCTAAATATTTGCAACTCTCCACCAACTCAACCACAGTTCCCTTAATAACCGTGGGTACCCCAACCTCCTGAAATCAATAATCATGTCCTTTGTTGAAAAAAAAAATCATAATAAAAGATCCCATCAATTAAATACGACCCTAAACAAAAGAAAATAAACTTTAACTAAACATCAAAATTCTAAACTCTGTAAAAAGCTATAATTAGGACAATGTTGTGACTGTGGATTGTGTGTACATTTTGAGTGGACAGCGACTTTAGCCCCAGCTACACTTCCAATTGTCCTGTGTGTGACTTGGCTAAACTGACATGAGTTAATACAAAGTTCTGATCACACCTGAATCACCACAATTTACTAAAATGATTATATTCATTCATTCATTCATTCATTCATTCTGGAGCCTATCCCAGCTGATACTGGGTGAGAGGCGGGGTACACCCTGGACAGAACACCAGTCCTTTTTTTTTGTCTTCTCTGTATTCATTGAACTTCTACTTTCATTCCTATTTCCATCTCTTTCCTTACAGCCCCCTTTTTCTTCACCTTTCTCCCTTTTCTTTTTTGCTCTGTTGCTGTTTTTGCTGCCTTGCTATGATCAGTCCGCCCCCCTTCCCCTCCCTCCCCAAAGTTGCTGCCACCTCCACATCCCCTCCTATCACCTAAATCCTCTCTTGTGTGTCCAGCCCACCTCCCCCTCCTCCTCCTGTTTCTCCTCCTCCTTCATGGTGTCTTGTGGATTGGGTTTGTGCGGAGCTGTCAGACCCTGGCTGGGTCTGCCAAGCTGCACGTCCTGGTCAGAGGGGAGGCCAGGGGCGAACGGTCGGGGCGTCGTTGTGGGTCCAGCCGACCTCCCACCACCGAGCAGTGGACCCCCTCAACAGATTGAGCCTCCAGCTGGCCGGCACGGGGCCCGCCACTGCCCCATGCTGAGGGCACACATGCCACAAAGCACAAATTCCCACTTGCAGACAAACACACACATGTGCATGTGTGGAGACACATGCTTCCTGCACAAAGACACAAACATGCACATGGACATACAAACACAAATCTGAAGTGGACTCACACATTCATTGAAGGATACCTCAGTATTTCAAATAATTAACTCTAAGCAAACTAAAAACACTTAAACTGCGTTTCAGTTAATTTAAATTAAAATTAAAATTTGTGATAAAAATGGCATGCGACGACTCAGTAATTAGGTTCGACTCAAAGAGATAAAATAAAAACAAAAAGTTCCCCTTTAATAAAGGTAGAAGAGGGCAAACACAAAGTACCAGGCTGAGGGAAGGTCAAAGAGGTTGTCTGACCCTTGGGCAAGACAACAGGCCTATAGGCTACAATGGAACTTGAGACAATCTGGCAAGGAGTGGAAACTGGGGCAGCATAAGTACTGTGACTGATGGGAATGGGTAACAGGTGAGCAGGTGGAGAATGAGGTGACTGGGACCATGAACAAAATCTGGGTAACTGCAAGGCATGTGGGTAACTGAAGCAATTTGTTACTTTTAGGGCAAGGGGACCCAGGAGTGAGAACCCAGATGCAGACTGGAACATTTTGAAGATTTATTTCAATTAAAGCCACAAATAAAATGAGAACAAAAGCTTACTGAGATGGTGAGGCAAGTGAAAATAATATTTAAAAAATCCCTCAAAAGTCCACAACATCCAAGAGAGAGGGATGCAAAGAAAACACAAGGGGTCCACAAAACCCACAAACAGCATGCAGACAAACTCCATAAGGCACAACAATCACACAACTCAACAGGGAAAAGACAAGACTATATATACACGCAGGGGATAATTACTGATGGGACACAGGTGGGACTGAAAATGAGGCGGAAAAGAGACAAAAAGACAAAAAGTAAAGAACATAAGACAAACCAAGAAAAGCAACACAATAAAACAGGAAGTACTAAACCACAGGAGACACAAGAGGGAGGAATACCAAAATAAAACAAGAACTAAAAGTCATCCCGGGGATGGGTCATGACAGGATCAATGCAACAGAAATGAATAATCATTACATAACATGTATATTTTTCAAGATTACTTTTTTTTTTAAGTTAAATTTTTTGGGAAAAAAGCAAGATATTACACATTTTACCTTCTCAAGTTTCTGAATTCCCAGAAACACTATCTGTTCAAACCTACAGAACTTTGTTTGAAATTCTCATGGAAATCTCAAAGTTTCCAAAGAGAGTAACTGTAGTTGGTGGGGTCGTGGGAAAATTTATTTAAAACAATGCACAAGACCTCAAGAATATTTCCCTCTGATGTATTGTTCCTCTCATAAAAAGATGGCATCATAGTTATACATGTTTCACTCAGCCTCGTGATAAATTAAGTCCTGAAACAAATGGACATTAAATACAGTGTGCAATGTGATGCGAGTGTGGAACAATAGTTTTCTAAATTTAAAGAAATGAATAAGAAGAAATGAAAGCATAACTGCAGAGATATTAACTAGGGCAAAGATGGGTGGGCACAAGTTTGAAAATTGTGATTTTGTCTTATTTTCAAAACTGTATGATTAGCATGACAAAGAATGAGTAATGAAATCATCACAAGTGGGATGCTGGGTTGATGTTCTGTTACTGCAGTACTGTGTTATAAACAAATACAGTCGTATGTCGTTAGGCAGCCAATGTTCCTATCTGTCCTTACTCTCATTTACAGTTAATTCCCAGTTTGCCCTTGTTGAGTTCACTACCTCCCTCTCTCTCTCAGCCAGGTAAAATTCTCATCCTGTCTTCATTAGCTACACTTGCAGAGGGAGGTTTCCTGCCTGCCAAGGTCCTTTGGGCCCCCCAGACACCGGTGCAGAGGCCTCCAGGGGCCAGAGGAGCCAGGCTGCACGCTGTCGGTCCACAGTCTGTTCTCCAGTTGTGACAGCGAACGCATCCTTATGATGACAATTAGTGTCTGTTAGAGTGCACAGATGAGCAGGGGAGGCAGGAGAGAGAGAGATGGAGAGAGACGAGAGGAAGAGGAGAAGGAGAGGGAGGTGGAGGCAAAGAGAGGAAGAAGGAGGGGGAGGGGCAGGTGGTGCAAAAAGCAGGACACAATTAACAAACATGGGAAAAATACCCGCTAATGAGGATGGGCAAAGCTCAAGGGACCTGGTGAGGTGGAGGGGTGAGTGGGGGGGGGGGGGGGGGGGGGGATTATGACTTTAACTCTACATCAGGGGAGCAGAGGGGAGAAAGGGGGGACAGAGCAGGAGTTACTTTGTGACAACACATGTGTGAGGCTGAAAGACTAAAAAAGGACAAATACTCTTCTACAAGGGTCTGCAGGTCCATTCAGTGTGAGACCTGATCTGGGACTTGAGCTGGGCTGGTTCCAAATTCTATTCAGTCTGACTGGGTGGAGTGTGCTACAGCAGGTCTAAGGTCTGCGTCAATATGCTTAATGCTCGAGTGGATCTGACTGGACTTTTTATCAGCTCTGATCATGTGGTGTGTCATCATCATCATCATCATCATCATCACTGGGGTAAAAATGAGAACGTCCAATAAGAACGTCAGCACTGATCATTTTCACAAGTTCCCCAATAATGACATGTGTTTACACTGATCAGCTACATTAAAACCACTGACAGGTGAAGTGAATAAGTTACAATACAATGTTCTACTGGGAAACCTTGGATGCTCACATCCATCAGGATGTTACTTTTAGACGTACCACCTATTTAAACATTGTCATACACCAAGCACACACCCCTATTGCAACGACACTCCCCAATGGCAGGGGCCTCCCCCAGTAGGACAATGCTCCCACCACACCACAAAAACTGCTCAGAAATGTCTTGAGGAACAAGTGAACAAGCCCAAGGTGCTGACCCGGCCTCCAAACTCCCCAGATCCCAGTCTGATCGAGCATCTGTGGGACCTGCCTAATATTGTGTAGGTCTCTCTTGAGCTGCCAAAGCAATTCTGACCCTCTGGGGCATGGACACAGTACCTCCTGTGATGTCTGGCACCGAGACATTGGCAGCAAATGCTTTGGGTCCTGTGGGTTGTGGGGTGGGGCCTCCATCGATCTAGCTTGTTCAAGGGTTTTCCAGCAGAACCTTGTGTTGTAATGAAATTATCAATGTTTTTCACTTCACCTGTCAGTGGTTTTAATGTTGTGGTTGATAATGACAGTAACAAACGCGAAAGCCGGGTGGTCGATGAAGTCAACAAAACGCTCAACACAGAAGGCTGACGTTCAGTTATTTAAAAAAAAAGGATCTTGATCTTGATTGTTTGCCAAAACCAAACCAGCCAAATGTTTTTGTGGCTGAACCTTAACCAAAGTGGTGTCACGTCATGTAGTAGTAAATGTGATAAATGTAACTGGAGGGCAAAGACAAATGATGTCCTCCTGCTGACTAGGAGAAAACACTCTAGGGGTCATGGACATGCAGCATGTGTTACTGTTTAATTTGGAAGACTTGATGGGAAAGTTACATATATGGTTTCTCTATACATGTTGGATTTATGCAGGTTTCCCACAGCAACTGTTCATTTATTTTAACCCTATCCCTCACCTGACACTCAACGTGACTAAATTTCTAAATTAAACCCTGAATTGAACACAATAATATCTACTGACTATTTTTCAAACTACAGAAAGCATTATGTGAGACAGAAATATAAGTAACAGTTTTGGCCAATACAGATTATATTTAACGAGGTAAAGAGGTATGGATGCATGTTTAACTTAAAAAGCCTCAAAGTTCACACTCGTGGGCATATTTTTCCCCAAGTTGTAATGAACCATTTAATTGAAGAGAGTCTGCAAACATTTTGGCCTGAGGCAGTCACCAGTATCATTAACAAGACACCTGTTTACATGGCAGAGTGGCTCTTACTTAAATTGTTAGAAGACTCTCTGCGGAGTATTAACACACCCATAATTAAACAGCAAGTTGACACCACAAATCAGCACTCACTGCTCCATTAAGACACAGCTCATCATCACTAAGTGATCAAGCCTCACTTGAATAAAAGGATGGAATTTTTTAAAGAAACAACTTGTAGTTTTGTTTCTCATTCATCAATTATGATAACACTGTAATCCTACTGTCAGACTGTGTGTATTTTTTGGTCTGACATGATGAGTATTGTACTTTATATTTTTTTGACAGAGTCAAAGTACAAAAATAAGACCTAAGTCGTGATGAAATGTAGATTCTTGAGGGCAAACAATTCTTAATTAAGATAGTCAAGAGGCATCCAAGTCAGCTTGGCATACTGCGTCTGACTGTGTTCTGACCTGGTTTGACATCACTGAAGTACAGATTCAATCCCGCAACACCATCATACCCCTTCGTCTTCCCACGACCCACATCCAGTCTGTGTATGAGCTGTGCATCGTCTCTCTATTGTCTCCCAGCCAACAATGCAAGGGTTAATAACTGGCTAACCTAGAAGAGACATGTAGCTAAAACAGCAATAACAAAAAAACAACAACAACAACTCACAAAGCCCTCCCTCCAAAAAAAAAAAAAAAAAAAGAAAGAAAGAAAAGAAACTGTGACAATGATGCCATCCAGGGAGCACAAGTCCTCCATTGTTAAGGGGCTGACGCGCCGTATTGTGCCTGGCAGACTACGTTGCCTCATAGCAGCTGGGATGTGCTGGCAGGGGAAACAGGCCTGACTGTCATCAGCTGGGGGAGATACAGTGTGATGCAAGCAGCATTACATCACACATGTGATCGCCTCCAAGCCATCGCTTGGTGACCTTTGATGGGTTGTAAGAGATTCTATGAGTTCAACTGAGGACAGAAAAACATTCCATAAAATTTTGTGAGGGGTTTTGTGTGGATTACATCTTCAGATCCTTATCTTGAAATAAACATGCTGCAAATTACCAAAGTAATTTAACTTTACAATAATAGAAAAATAATTCATCAAATAACATAAATATTATTCCCAGTAATCTTATATCTATACACAAGCCAACTCCATGACAGAAAAGTCACATTTTGGTGTATCAGTGTTCTCATAGATACTTGTACGGGTCTTGTAAAGTCCTGTAAAATACACAGGCTTGAATGTCTACAAGTCAGGATGCAATTAAAATAATGTATCCCCATTATCTGTATGCAAAGAAAATTAGCTACAGGGCTGTTCTGTCAGTTTTGAACGGATAAAAATGTTGACCTAACTGCTGCACTTACCACACACACACTAACATGCACAGATGCACACAGACAAACACACACACACACACACACTTTTCTCAGGCAGGTCCTAATTGCCTATAAATGTCAGTGTGAGTCAGTGTGCGATTGTCTTCTGGTAAATTAACTGGTGGGACTGGCACCTCCTCATTAGACAAGAGATACACAACACAGGGAGAACACAACACACCGGTCAGCACTCAGTTTTCAGCTCCTGGCTACAACCCTGAACTCCCCTGGGATTTTATCAAAGACAGGCAGAGGTGGTGTGTGTGTGTCACTGAATGCATGTCTGTGTGCATATGTCTGTATGTGCGTATACATTCTGTATTCATGTGTTTGTGCTCGTGTGTGCCTCTGAGTCCTCCTGAGGGAAATTAGTCGTCTCTACCCTGCTCTGTCTCCAGGTTCAACCCTGATGTTTTCTCTCTCTGCCAGGACACTCCCACTCCCATTGGGCCACACTGCAGCTAATTGCTAAATACACTGGCTGTTGTTTCAGATGTTGGCAACAGTCTCTGTAGAAATTACTGCCGTTCCGGCTAATTGGGAAACAATATCCAGACATAGGTCTCTATAGTTTTATGCTGTCTTTTTACAGAAGTTGAGATGGTTGTATTAACCTTACTTACATATAATTTTCGTTGTTCTTGATCATATTTGTTGAAAAGTTCAGCCATGACCCACAGAGCATTGATGTAGATATTTAAATTTAATATAAAAATATTTGCTCCATTTTTTTTAATTTTTAGATTTACCTGATATAAAACAAAACTCCACAACCATCCTAGCAGCACTGTGAGGCTATACAACTGCGCTTTGAGCTAAGTGCTAACATCATCACGCTAATGACCCTTTCAGATAGCGACATAACTAAACACAGTGACATGAATGAATGATGCATAGATGATAAATGATATAATATTTCTAGAGACACCAATGGGTTCAGTCCGCTTTACCACTATCCCCAGTATAAATAATGGCTATATGAAGACCACAGACATTTTTTTTTCAGTGTCTGAATAGATCTGTAGCTTTTCTCCTTGACCAGCACCACTCTGTGAGAGCTCACGCAGAGCACAGCGCCACTCCTCACAGGACTCTGTGAACTTTAGTCTGTTGCTTCTGGTGTTATTCACTCCTCAGCAGTGGTAAGCACCTGAGTGTCTGTGTCTGCAGGTTTCAGAAAGCGCAACTGATCATAGAGAATAGATAATGCAGTTAGCACAACTATTTATGATATACAGAGAATAAAAACAAAACAAAATCTTCTACAGCATAACCTCCACAGAGCAGATCCCATTCTTTGACCTTGAGGTAATTTTTTTTTTGTGCCAGGTAAGGATACTGGTTTGAAGACTGAAAGCAAATAGTTAAAAACTGAAAGGAAAACTCTTTCAAATTCACTATTACATACTTTTCAAGAAGAGTTTCCAAGAACTGAAGCTTTGGGATTTGTCCAGAGAGAGAGTCCTCATCAGAAAAACAACAGTTCAAATGCATAAAATAACTGATGTTACTGTTTCATGCAAGTTGCACCATGTCCAGTGTGGATGGTTGGGTGTATAAAGTGTGTGCCTTTGACACCATAGACTGTGATCCGTGTCACATCTCCCACCAACAGTAAACGCTGGTTTCTTTTAGCTATGACTGCAATTTGTCTCCAATCATAGCCAAGAGTTTAAACTAATCACAGGAGACAGATCAGGAAATGTTCAAATTGATAATTTTGAAGGAAATCAACACCAATCTATTATAGGAGGTTGTCTTGGTCTGAATCAAGACTCCCTGGTTTTGATGTTAAGTTATGGAAAATGTAAATCTCTGACTGACAAAAATTCAACCATCAACCATCTTTCATTGAGGGTGCAAAAGAAACAGCGCAACGTGAAATCGTGTCAGGCAGGAATATCGGCTAGGAATGATAAAATCCGCTGTTAAAAATTTGGGTAAAAAATTCCAGTTGGATTTTTATATATTTATTTTTGTATTAGTTTGATCAAAATCCAACTGTTTCCTTTTTCACGAGAAGATTTATTTATTGCCTAGGGCTCATTTAACATAACTTTCCAGCTGAAAATGTGTTTTCTGTCATCTCTGTTTAAAACAAACAAGCATTGAAACAGTTGCTGCTCCTTGAAACATCTGAGTGTGAGAATAGATGGTTTTCAGGCTGAGCAGCATGTATGAGCCATCTGTTAGACAGTGAATGTGTCTCTGCTCCCCTCACTGTGACAGCACTCACTGTGAATTACACTGTTACCGCCAACTGTCTCTCATACTGCAAACAGGGACATCTTTGTATACTGTATGCTGATGGCACACAGATTATAGTGGTCAGCCTGTCGCTCATAGTCCAAGAAAGAAGGAAAGAAATAAATAAAGACATAAAGAAAGAAACAGAAAGAAAGAAGTGACACCATTCAGACTGTCTCATGAGTGTCTCCTCTGTGGGTTTGGATGCAGGTGTGTGTTTGGTCTCCCAGGCTGTGTTTGTATCTCTTTGTGTGACACACTGAACAATTACAAAACACTCATGTGCACACACACACACACACACACACACACACACACACACACACACACAGACACACACACACACACAAAAACAGCCTGTGTTCCCGTTTCTGTGAGGAAGAAATTTGAATTTATACATAAGTTCAGTAAATGTATGCAGAACCAACTGTACTGAGTGAGGACGAAATCTTTAATTAATCATAAGTTGAATTGACTTTAGGGGAAATCACACCCTTTCAAATGGAGTAAGTGAAGTTTCTTTCACCACACTCCCACTTTCAGCACTCTTCCCATTTTTATAAGTGGTCAATAGACTGAATATAGAAGCATCCAGGGCAGAAACTATAAGACATGAATGTTGTTTGATAGATGGAAACTCTGGGCTCAAATGTCAAAATCTAGCATGTTTTGTAACCAGTTTCAGAAATGGTTCAGTGACTCGTAATAGTTAGAATGGAGCCTCTGTCATTCCCCCTCTGGGCTCTGCACACCTGTTCCCACCTTTAACTTTGGTGAGCGAATGTGATCTCCCTCTAACGGAGTGATAATCAGCAGCTTAAACTGCTGGAATTAGGCCCAGCAAGTTTAACAGTAATGCTGAATGGTATATCAGGTAAAAAGACTTAGAAGCCATTTAAAACCAGCATTCATCTCTGATATCCAGCCAGGAAACTTTGAAAATATCAAGAATTCTAAACAAAGTTTGGTGTTTATGTTACAGCGACAGCACTTCCTGCTCTAGAAGCCGGGGCTCATGGGTAATATACACTTTTCTGCCATGTTTCAGTTCAGTGAGTGAGACTATGCAGTCTGAGCTCCGCTCAACAAATTTGTTTCCTGTTCATGAAAACCTTAATTTAACCACAAACAGCAGAATTAATTACCACTGGTGGCTGCAGAGGGTGCTGTTGTTCAGCAAAGTTACATTATGTTGCTTTACAAGGTAAAGTAAGAAAAATCGTGTCCCCCAAAAACTGAACTACAATTTGAAACATAATGGTCAGTTAAGTGAAGTGATCTTGATGAAGGTCACCTCCTGACCAAACATATAAAGTAGAGGTGGAAGTGTGGATCTTTTTTTATTTGGAATGTCATTGTTATTGACAACTCAGTTATTTCAGGGTTGCAGATCTTTAAAAGGGTTTAATGAAAATGTCTTTCTATGTTGTTAAAGCCAAAACAGTGACATACAAACACTGAATCGTACGTACTCAGAAACACACACAACGTGATGCCTTACACAGAAAGGGAGGATGAGTCTGAAGTCTGCAGACTTTCTTTTTTCTTTATCTCTTTCTGTGTTCTCTCGCTCTTTCTCTCTCTCTCTCTAACACACAAACACAGAGGCGTCTCTCTTCTGCAGCAGCCTTTCAATACTCAACTGTCACTGAGACTGTATGGTGACCCGATCTTATTCTGCTGGTACACACACACGTGCATACACAAACACACACACCCTTTGTCTCTACTTCACTATATAGTCTCTTTAGATTTGTAGCTGTGTGTGTGTTTGTGTGTGTGTGTGTGTGTGTGTGTGTGTGTGTGCGTGTGTGTGTGTGACAGCACTTTTTAAACGCTTTTGCCATGTGATTGGTAATAGAGGAATTACTTTGTGTTACAATGTCAATCAAGGTGTATGAAATAGAGATGCAATTAACTAACATTTGCATTATCAGCTCAGTTACTGATGTCTTATTGATTGTCTGTCATGATTCTGCACCAGGTCATTTTTGGCCTTCTTTGGTCTGGTTTTTCTTTTATGTATAATATAAAAGTTTGTTAGAGCACAAGGTAACAGTCAAAACTCCAAGGATATTTAAATTACAGTGATATAAAACAGAGATCCGTATATTTGAGAGGCTGAAAAAAACAAATAATTGACATTTTCGCTTGAAAATGTTTAACTGACCATTCATTCATTTTGTCAATTGAATAAACATTCAGTTTAAAAGTTTAAAAATTATCCTTATTGTCCTTGAAAATATGAAAAGTAAATGGCTCTAACAAAAATGTTGATGCTGTGTCATAAATATTTCAACATATTTTCTGTATTTTTACTAATGCTTTTTTAAAATATGTAAACCACATCATGAGTATAAAGATATTGCAGCTTAATTAAATTATATTTGCTGGTTTTGTTTTAAATAAAATAAGATTTTAATGTTAAAATCACTTGGTGAATGTGATGAACATTTCTGCACTTAGCACATGTATGACAGTGGGGTAACTGTGTGTTCTGGGGGTGGCGGCAGTGTGTGTGTGGGGGACAATGTTTGTACTGTGGGGGTATGCAGACAGATGGCTGGGACACTTGTACGTCTGTGGTGGAACAGTCCCACCATTGTCTGTGTCACAGAGAAAGCGGATTGTTGTGGCGGCCCGTCACACTGTAGTGTCTGTAAATCTCACATGTTCTAAGCAACAAAACTCACTCTGACTCCCACACTGATGCTGCTGCCTCCTGAACAATCATGCCAAGCATCTCAACAGATAATTTATGTTCAAACTTGACCTTTATTTAGATTTTAAGACTCCAGTTTTAAACCCAACCCTATTTTTCACATAGGGTGATATTAACCATGAACCTACGGTTAACAGAACCTGTGTTATTAGTAGAGTTATTAGTAGATTGCTTGTTATTTATCTGCTACTTCTTAGTTTTTAACAGTCAGTTATGACAACAGTGAATAATGTTGATCATCTCAGTACAATACAATGAAGGCCAGGTCAACACCTTGGGTTCTTTCTTGTGTTCCTTGAGATATTTCTGAACACTTTTTGGGGTGTAGTGGGAGCACTGTACTGCTGGGGGAGGCCCCTGCCACTGGGGAGAGTTGTTGCCATTGGGGTGTGCTTGGTCTACAACAATGTTTAGTTGGGTGGTACGTGTCAAAGTGACATACAGATGTATGTCAGGACCCAAGGTTTCCCAGCAGAACATTGTACTGTAATGAAATGATTATTATTATGATTATTGTTATTCATGTCACCTGTCAGTGATTTTAATGGTGTGGCTGATGAGTGTATGTGGCAACAGTTTAGGTTTGTTGCTTTCCTGTTTCACCTTGATGGTCCATCCGCCAGTTTGGTAGAACTTGGCCTCCTAACCCATCCAACAACTACAGGATCAACTGGAGCACTGACTGTGAGTCAGGATTTATTGTGAATGTCTTAATGTCCATACACAACATACCTGTTTTTTGTCTGGCCAAGTGTCCCTGGCAGGTAGTCCACCTTGTTCTCTCCCTGTGTTTGCTTTTATTTTCAACTGTTCACCATCTAATAAAGACAAAAAGGCACAAAAAATATAATCATTAAATAATCATTAAAAACAATCATTCTGCATAATGCCTTGTTAAGATCAAATACCTCATACCAAAGTGTTTGTCAGTGCCTTTCAAAGATGATGCTAAAATACAGAATGCTTGCACACCCTTGAGAGAATAGGAAGTGTCACGTCTAAACATGGTCTGCTTCTATGCTGATGATGCCCAGCTCTACCAGTCCACAGAGACCCTGCACTGATGTTTGAAAAACTATGAAAAAATGGCTCTGCATTGCAAACTTGGAGTTAACCACAATCCTACCTACTATTTCCTCTCCCAGATCATCAAACCAGATTGCCAAAACACCCTTCCTCCACCTCCACGGCATTGCTTGCCTCTGACCCAAAATATCACTCCAGGAACATAATCTTCTGTGGCAACACAACAAAGGCCCTTAACAAACTCGTGTATGTGTACCCACTCCAGACACCACATCACACCAGTTCACCAAGACCTTCACTGGTTTTCTGAACAAACCACAAAAACCTCTCTGATCCCTTCCACCAGTCCACCCTGTCTTGTTACATCAAGTCCTGTGATGCCAGAGTCTTTCCATCATCTTGTAGGTGTGCTCTTTCTGTAAGTGCACAGAAAAGAGAGTTATACAAATGTAACTTATTGATATAACAGCTTTATCACAATACTTCCTTTATTTCTGGACAAGTTTACATAAAACTAATCCTTGTGGAAGGTTCCCGCACATCATTTAAGATTCAGTGAAAAATGTAAGAGTGAAAAACATTTCCGTTATTCCCACAGCCCAAAAATATCAAGCCACAATCTTCTCTATGTTTGTTTGCACTGAAGAAAAACAGACATGTTGAAAGTGACACCCGTATTCTAAAAGCGTACAGATGGGATCCAACACAAAAGAACTTTGAACCAATTATCATAATCTCTCTCTCTCTCCCTCCGTTTCTCCTCATGATTAAACATGGGAGAGTTAAATCAGACGATTAGCATGCTGTCAGGGAGAAGTCTAACTGCTGTTGTGTTTCACAGTGTGAGAGACAAAGCGCTGGCCTGCACACCGACAAGCCTCCCCGGCCAGCTACAGTAAACTGGTAAACACACGTCTGTTTGGCTCAGCGGGGGATGACAAACACCCGCCGAGGAGGCAGAGATGAGAGGGCGGGAGGAACTGAAGAGAGAGCTCATTTTGACTCTTTGGCTTCTGTGTCTCTTGGCGCCTAATGTCCAGAAATCTGGGGGCCAAACAAGTCGTCCTGAAAGGTCCCGGCACGACTGCCAAAAGCAAAAAGGATGGAGACAGAAGGAGGTGGGAGGAGGGGGGTAAAGGGCAGTTTTTATGTTTTTTTGTTTTTTTTTTTGGGAGAGAGGGAGATTGGACAGTGGACTCACCTTCAGTTTGTTTTCAAATTTTTGAGGTTGAAAGGAGGGAGGGGGTGGGACTAAGGAGAAAGAGCTCTGCTGCTCATTTTCCAGTGGATGTCTTAACAAAGATGTGATTTTGTGCATAATGCAAAATCAACAATGATCAGGGTTACATGAGAAAGAGATAAGTTAAGTGATAATACCTGCAGAAGTGTCTTGATATATATGAAAGTAATGGAAAAGGTAAATGCATAGAATGACCTTTCCTTTATTATGCTCATTCTACCTGCATCAGGACACCTCATACAATTCTGATGAAGCCTTGGTCCACATATTCAAGCACTGCTGATGAATAAAGCAGAAAATACTTGAGTTTATATATTCCTTGTTAATCGCAAAATGTGTCATTATGTCACTGTGAAGTCAGATTACTTCTTGAACAAGAACATAGCCTGTCCACATCACAGGAACATTCCTGGGCCAAAGTTCCTGCCCCCCAAAAAGTACTAGGGTACCTGTGGGAAAGTACTTTTCCGATGGTCCAAGAACTGTCATGGTTGAGTTTGGTGCACTGTTTCTGACTGATCAAACACAGGCTTAGAGGCTTGAAGCTTGTTTATAGCATTGACACAGCAACTAAGCACCAGTTGCCAGTAGTGTCATTATTAGGATGAGGGGCAAACGTTTCATGTAAAATTTATCGATAACAACAACAACAAAAAAAAAGTAGTAGTGTATGTATGATAAGGATTAGGCAAATGAATGGCTGACTTTAACTGCTAATTTATTTAATTGTGGTTACATATTAAAGCAAAAAAAACTGAGGACAGGCTCCCTTTCAACCTCAGCACATCTGCTGTCAAAAATCATTTACATTAGAGTTCATTAGAGTTGTACAATCATAAACTACATCATGAATCTTCACGGGAAAAAAAGCATCTAAAAACAAAGACACTGCCTTACACAATTTACAAAATCAGTCTTCAGATATGGTGGAACTATAGACAAGAATGTACAAAAGGGACTTTTAGTTCCTGGGATGAAAAGGTCCACTTTGGTGGGAAAGGGTCAAATGTGTCTGTACATTGCTGTACACCAACACATATACATGCACACAACCTATTTTTTCTGCTCTCACTCAGTGACATTTGGAGGTCATTGGAGTTGATGTCTGTCCGCTGAAAGACGTCTCAGTGAAGCTTTCATCGAGGCTCATCGGCCTGGCCATGAGCCCGCCGCGCCACGTTTCGCCATCCCGTGTAACCATGCCGACAGGATTGGGCCGGGGTCCAGGAAGACAGTCGGCTCTGGAAGCTGTCAGCGGCAGCTCCGTTTGACAGCATGCAAATGTATGCAAATGAAGAGGTCCAGCCATGACACCTGCACACAGGAGGAATGGACCGTGCCCTTCCCAACAGAGGACTCAGGATGGTGGGTACACTGCCCAACACACACACATCCACACACACACACGCTCCAATCCTTCAGTGCCCATCATTTGCTGTCCTAATGCTGAGCTTTTAATTTTTTTACTCACATTCAGAATTATGATACAAAATATTATGCTATACTTAAAGAGATCTTGTCAAAAGGTAAAAATGTTTTTTTCTGTAAAAAAGAAAGTGTGCTAATAAAACTCTCTATTTTTTCTTTAAATGAAAATGAATGAAAACTAATCCTGTAGATAGTTATTCTGTGTTAAATATATTAAAACATGTTTATAATAAGTAGTTAAGCAGGACATGTGCATTTGTTATGCCACTGCAAAAAGTCTTTTCAGCTGCTCACACTATTCAAAATTAATTGGGGTATCCTTGTGAAATAAGTGGTACTGGAACCTCTGTGGTGTGGTGACTACATGTGTGTCTTGAAGTTTCTACTCTTGGCTTTCGACAGTTTTGTTCATGAGAAAAATAGATCCAGAGGTGAAAGTTCTGTTAGTGCTGCTTCTCACTCAGTGTTGGTTAAAGGTAGGGAAAGATTGTTGTCTTGGTAAAATGTGAATAAACCAGATCATGAGCTTTACTTTAACCAAGAGCTGTGAGAGTCTAACATAACCATAAAAAGGTTTCATAATGCTGGAATCACAACAGGTGGATATTCTGGCAGAAAACAAAAACTGATGTGTTCAAGGAATCAAACAACTGATTGACCCAGTGAGCTCCCATCCTTAGTGCCATGGTTCTAGCCTCACAGATTATGAACAGGCACCAAAACACTATCAAAACCATCATGTTTTACATCTTAATAACTTAAATTAACTTCAATAACATGACCAGACTTTGTCGACTTAAGATAGAGTTATACAACTATACGCCTACACCTCTGCAGTATCCGCAGCTGTCTGTAAGGGAGTATAACTGAGGTCACAATGCTCTTGCCTTATCAGAAGGAGCCCAGACCATACACAGTCTGTTGTCCAGACACTTGAAGGAATGAAATCACACACACTTGTTTCCTTCGTCCATATTCACGTTCTACAAACAAAACATGAAAATATGTTAAACACTCAGCTCTCTAAGATCTGATCAGTAAAAAGAAAGTATCTCTGGTGTGGATCAGATTTGTGTGATGATTTATTTGAATTTCAATAAAGACCCTGAGGGTGTTATTTTCAATAATATGCTCACAGAGTTCTAATCTGTACCTGCACTGCATTATGGTTGACTGGAAACAGTGATGATTAGAAATACACTGCTGTAATGGAGTTGAATGTCACTGTTAAACACAAAAGATAAAAGCACTGTTTATTAGTGTTTAAATGCATAGAGGTGAGTTTTCCCTCATTACTGACTTCTGAGGCAGAACAGCCAACACACGCTCTCCACCTTTTAACTTACGGTGGAGGTGTTTTTTTTAGACTTCAAAGTTAAGTCATTTCGATTTATTGTTCAATAGGTCAAATTCATGTACCTGCGTGATAAAAATGCACGACACCGCTTGGCCTCGCCTCGTTTCTCTGAAGTGTTTTGACTCCTGCATTGACCCTGCCGGCTGGTTTTGGCATTCCAGCAGGCTGGAGGAGAGGAGGAGTGAGCTGTGGCCCCCAGCAACCCCTGCACACACATACACACACTAACACACACACACACACTGTCCTTGGGTTGAGGTGTCCAGGGTTTCTGCTGGTCAGCAGAAAAAGAACGGCTGTGTGATGGCACAAGTGTGTCTGTGTGTGTGCTTGGGGGGTGGGGGTTGTAGCTGTCAGAGCAATGTGTGTGTGTGTGTGTGCGTGCGTGAGATTTAAAAGTAAGAAGAGGTGGAGCAACCTCAGGGAGGGAGCTGAAGTCTAGTGGCTCTGGTCCAGACCTTGTACCATGTAAACTGAATACACCCAACCCTTCAAAAATCCCATATTTACAACACACACACACACACACACACACACACACACATACACATACACAAAGACTCTCCCCTTTGCCCTTGGTTGTCTGTTTTGGTGTGTGTGTGAGCAGATGGACAGGTTCATGGACCCTGAGGGAAGAGAAGAGTGCTCCTTTCCTCCAGTCTCAAAAAACAAACGAACAAACAACTAGAGGATTAAAGAAAAACAACACAATCAAGACAATAGAGGCATTGGAGCTGGTTTCAGAGACTAGTATCGGAACTTCACCAGAACTCACAGTCTTATCATGATCAATGACAACGTGCTAACACAAGAAAAATATTTGTCTTTATAAATGAGCAACCGACTTGTAGAACACTAATCAATACATTTTAATAATGATAACAGAGAGGAAAGTGCACCAGGCAAAACATCATAAATACAGCTATACACAGGTAATATTGTGTAATATATCTTATTTATAGTTTAAATCATTAATAAATAACATTCAACCTGAGTGGATTATTATACAAGCATAAGCCTTTCAGGCCTGTGCTATATCCTAACCACTTGGTTCTCTTCAGTGAGCGGATAGCTGCCCTACAACACACAGTGGAACATGATCATCAGGCACATAGAGTCCATATTTAAATAGGCTAAAACATGCTAAACCACTGGTATAACTGTAAGAAGTGGTATCATGATATTGTCTTGTATGAACATGCAAACAAGTATTTTTAGATGAAATTATAGCTGCAATCACCAGCAATGAGTCACTTTGTTTCTATTGTGGGGCAATAAAATCCTCTGAACTGATTTTAAATCACCACAGCACTTTTTTTTTTTTTAATTCTCACTGGGTCATTTTTCTACTAAATTAGCTATGGGATCACACAACTAACATGTTCTTCAGCGTAAAAAAGTGAGATGTGAATTGTTTTCTGCCTCACTCTCTCTCTGTCCTGATGATTGATGACTCCACACACAGTCAGTGTTTGCCTTCTTCAGACCACTCTACTCTCTCGTATGGAGATGATATTTATGGGTTTGCTGAGCACTTAAAACTGAGGAGATTCTCTTGACTCTTAATGGTCCAAATCCCAATAATGGACTCACTATATGTAAATATATAAAACCAAATAAACAACATTTAAATTTAAATTGTAATTGTAACATTTTCCAGCATGTCTAAAGTTGGGAAATATGTACGTTACATTGAAAAGGCAACTTAAATTTGCACTAAAAATATTTTTATGAGCCACTACTCAAATTGCAACAAGATAAAATTATTTGAGAAACTGATTTTCTTTTACAGAATCAGATATTTAAAAAGAATAACCAGCAACCTTCTCGATATTTCATAAATTTAACTCCAGCTCCCCCCTGGTCCTAATCTGGGCCATGTTCACTCATGCAGCAGTAACAGTGAAAAACTAACCCGTCTCTGGGAGCACAATGGCGGGTGCCCCCCTGCCCCTCAGACTCCCCACATAGACGGTGCTGTCTGACAAGCCCGCCTGCCAAACAACTCAATTAAGCAGAAAAGGAGGCAAGAAAGAGGAGCCCAAACAGAGGAGCGAGAGAAAGGAAGGGAAGAAAGAGGACAGGAAAACAGAGGAGGGAGAGGGCTGGTGGCTGTCAGGCCTCGTCGACACCCAGCCGACGTTTGGCGAGGAGCGACAGAAACACAAAACGAGAAGAAAAGAAAACTGATCTGTGATGTGTTAACTGGAATTCCTGCTTCCAAGGCCACCGTGGGTTCAGAGGGCAAAATGAGGGCCAGGGGTTCATTACCACAGAGACACACACACACACACACATTTAAAGGATCACACCAGCATCTCTCCACGTTTCAGACTACGTATAACTGCTGTCTGTTTTACAAAGCTGTGTTTCAGATTTTTGAGAGCTGTTTCAGTGGTAATCAAGGTTATTAGAGCTTCATTTTGATTAATAAAAACAAAACCAATACATTCTGTAAAACTAAAATAAACTGACATGGCAATGAAGTCTTCCAAACAAATTAAAACACATTTTAAAAAGCACTAAAACTAATAAATGTTATTTTCTTTTTTTAGGTTGATGGTAACAAAGAAGACCAGAGTGTGTGGCACAGAATAAGTAGCACATATTTTGTGGTTATGGACTGGAAACAAACCTAATCGCCTTCATAAATATGTCATCAAAACACCTGACTGACTATCTTCAGACAGAGTTTGGAAAAAAATCAATGTCTATCATTCAAAATAGTGCACCATCCCCACTAAGCCAAGTTTTATTAGAATCTGCATACTGGAACCTGCCACATATGTTATGTCTCAAACTACATGTGCACTGACACATAACTGTATATATTTTTTTCTAATATAACTTTTTGACATTGTCACAAATATCACAAAGTACTTTAGTGCTATGAACTACACTATTGCATCTTCAGGTACCACGTTAGAAGACTCAGGTTTAGAAATCATGTTTACAGGGCCCAAAATAATCTCAGTGCTTGTATTAGTTTTGTTGCACAAGCGTACAGTAGTACATACATTTTGAGAAAAACGAGAGCAGATGTGATGACTATGACCTCAGGGAGACAGGAGGCCCTCAGCAACCAGGGGCCCCAAAATAATTCCTGTAGTGCTCATTTATGCCTCCAACTTCCAAATTTTGGTGAGTTTGGAGTAAACATGGTTACTTAAAGGGGCCCTGTAACAAAGCCTGATAACAAACCTATGAATATGGGATGATCAAAGAATTGGATCCTGATGTGCTATCCTCAAATTCCAGAAATTTGGGGATTAGGGTCCAAGCCCTTCTCTCTTATTAATGTTTTCTCTTGGCAACTGTTCAGTGATGTTATGGTGCATTTCATAGTGATTATAATTCTCACTTTCTCTCAAACTTACGTTTCTTCAACAAATAAATTCAATTTTAATATAATTTTTAATTCGATGAACATACATCAAGCACTGATGGTGTGTCAGTGTGACTTGCTGCTCAGCATCATACTGATTATTTCACTGCTACCACCTGCAGTATTAACAGGTGAAAATAAATTATTCAACCTATTCAACTTCAGGCCTCTTTCTCCCCTAAACCCAACAATTTGCAAAGCTTTAGAAATAATTTCAGATTTGGTAAAGACAATACATCTCCAGTGACCACACACCATCTCAGCCCGTCTTTTAGCTGGTCGATTGGGGTAATGAGGTGACGGTCGATGGTGGCCTGTAAAGTTGTAATGAGGGCCGCGGCGTGAATAGGACAGAGGGCTGGAATGGGTGGGAGAGAACACGATGCTTAATGAGCGGGCCGGCGGGCTCAGCAGTAACCCTGTTGTATCGGCTCGGTCTGAGACAGAAAGGGTGACACAGGGGATCAGGAATTTCAGGGTGGGACAGCACAGGAGGGCCTGATGTTATTTAGGGAGGGAATGAATAAAAGCTGGGTTAGAAAGTAAATGGGGGTCCTGACCAGCCCCTGTGCTCTGCTCATTGTGGAGATGAAATTTATGGCTCAGGACTTCCTAAGCCAAGGACTCCCCACGTTGACTGTTTAAGTGCTGTGAAACAGTACGACAAAGGCTAGAGGCAAACAACACTCTGAGATGAGAGGCTGCAGGAGAGGCAGGACAGTGGAAGACAATGTGTACAATCCACATTAGAGACACATGTTGGAGCATAAAGTGACTCCTTGGATACACAACAACATGCTGGTATACAACTTTTGCACTGTAGCAAAATCTAATCCAATGGGATTTTTCACTTGTCTTTTGGATTATTGGAGAATTGTTCATCAGATAATCCTATCACAAATGAACACCAGTGTTATGATGTTTGAAACCTTAATACAATCTCCAGAAGTAAAAGGCTACTGCACCGTGGTCACATGATCTCAACGTCACCACCATGCAGCTTCCATCTTGAAATCTGATTTAGCGCTGACCTCTTTGACAAAAGCCTTTCTCCTTAGAAAGTTAGTAATAGTTGGAAAGAGTGCAAGTATAAACACAATGAGGCTGTTAATGTGGACTGGTGAGTAGATCGGTTTTCATGTTCAGTTTGATGACGTTTAATGTCCCTGACAACCTCTGTATTCTCATTTAGCCGCATGTTAGAAACTGCCTTTTTAAGAAACATAAAAGCTAAGAAATCACTCATGGAGTATTTAATGTTGCAGAATAAAAAAGCTGAAAATGTCTTGAGCTTTAGATCCTAATTTATGTTCAGTGACAATGTTTTCAAATGTTTTTCTTTGTACAATACTCAAGAATATATTATGGTTAAGGTTAGTGATAGGTATGGGAAAAAAAAGGAGGCATGTGTTTTGTGAACCGTGCACACAGATTTGTTAACATGGCCGATGCCCCTTTTTTTTTTCATCTTCAAAGACATAAGTCGTTTACAGATTTTTACAAATCTGCGCATATGCATGCAAACAACTTCTTTATAAATCTGTGGACACAGTTTAGCATGATTTATGAATTGTGCTTTCGGCTTTGTTAATCAAGAGTACAGATTTAGACATGGCTCTTTTTTCTCCCAGCTGACTCTAGATGGGCTCTGTAGACATGTTAAAACGAATAAATGGGCGAATTTTAATATCCAATATGAATATAGTTCAAAGTCCTCCAAATTAGGTCTTTTGGAATTGTCATCACAAGCTACATATAATAGTGTTTTCTGAATTATCTGCAGGATGACATCTTTAGTCAGTGCCTTCCAAAACTGCAACAAATTATTGGTGGAAAAATAAACACATTTTATGATGTGATACTGGTGATGGTTAAAGTTTGCTTTGGTTTGAGCATGAACGTGACCCGTGTAGTGTTAGAAAACATCTTCTGTTTGGGGTAAAGTTACCACTTTTTTGGGATTAGGAGACCTTTGTTATTTTAATAACCATTATAATCACATGGTTAGGGAATGACTGCAGTCATGGCTTACAAACATACCTTTATAATAATATCCCCTGATTTCCTCCTTCCCCTCCACAAACACTTGTAGATTCAAGTTACAAAAAAAACAATGCAAGGCTTCTAATGTACTGTGTTTACTTTAAATACACTTGATATTACTTTACATAGTTCTTGAAACTCATTGCTCTTTATGAATATTAAGTGGGTATTATTTATATTTTTTGTACTGTAGCTGTTGTATTTATTGTTAGTCATGTTTCTAAAGTTTAAATCTCACTAAGATTTTTTAATTATTTATTTTTTTGTAAAATAGAGACAGAAGTAACATTTCAAGAAAACAGTGCCACAGGTTTTGGATGTGCTCTGCCTTTAACAAGAGTAAGAACCATTCAGCAATAAATCTGCTTTTCTGGTAGTTGTCCTTGCTGAACTGTGTGTGTGTGTGTGTGTGTGTGTGTGTGTGTGTGTGTGTGTGTGTGTGTGTGTGCATTGTCTTACAAGCTCTCCTCGCCCCATTGAACAACAGTGATGAAATGGAGATGAGTTAAAGTGCTAACACAAAGACTGACCAGACCCCTGCGTCGCTGCAACAATGAAACCACCAAACGCGAGAAAGTGAGAGCCTCTTGGAAAAACAGAGAGAAAGAGCAGAGAATGAGAGGGGGGAGAAATTAAGGAGCCCAACTTAAAAAAAAAAAAGAAGAGAAGAAGGGCTGAACCATCCTGAGAGCAGGAGGAAATGGACGGTGGGCAAAGGTAGCAGAATAGAGAACAACCCGGACAAAATAGCAAGGTAGCTAATCCCTCCAGGGACATAAAGCAGCTATATGTAAATGAAAGACCTGAAGTTTGGTCATCTTACTTTGATCTATGAATCAGGCTCTCCATCCCTCCCCCTCCCCTCCTCCTTCACTCTCACCCTCTTCTCCTTCCTCCTTTTTCCTTGTAAGAAAATCAAGCCTTATTTAGCTTAATCTCACTTAATGGCATCCAGCTCCTCTTTTGTCCTCCCCGATGCTAACAGATTCCCTTCCTTTCACTCACCACTATTCACATATCTACCCTCTATAATCCTCTTATTCCGGGGTAGCAATTATTTTGAGTATTTTATCAGCATTATGATTATGATTATTTTCATTATTATTATTCATGCAGGCCGTGCTAAGGGCCAGGTTGTGGCTGAGAATATCCTCCCTCCTACCAGCCTCTTATTCTCACTCAGAATGAGGCTGCCTGCTTTCTTCCAGAGGGGTGGCGAGTTTGCAGGAGTGAACCCCATTCAGGGAGACACATTTTCTGGGCGTTTGAACATATTGTGGAGTGAGTGTAATGAGTAGCACCAAATCACCCGTCCTGGCTCCTTAACACAGAGCAACATCAAGAATTTGAGGATGGAGGAGAAAGAGGGGGCTAATAATCAAAAGGCCTCCTTTCTGCAGAGCAGTAATTACACGGGTGGGTTTTGATCTTTTGCTTGTTGGAGCAATGAATGGGGGAAGAGATGAGGACTGTTTCACTATTTTGAGGTGGCGTGGAGGGTGGAGGGAGCTTTTCAGCTCAGCATCTTGTCAGAATCTGAAGTATATCAGAAATTATAACTGTGAAGGTCCAATGAATGTGGTATGCCAGGACAAGAAGTTCACCCTATTCATTGTCTGTGGGTGAATCTTCTCAGTGCTTCATGGGATAGGAGGTGATATGAGGTTCAACAGTGGTGTGAGAAAAGCCAGGGGTTGACAATTGTAAAAAATAACAACTGAACAATCCAGAGTGATGCCAATTAACTGATGAAGAAAAAGTAATGCAAGCAAAAAAATCTCTGGATTCAAAGATCATTACTCCATTATTCTTGGCTCCAAGATTACTGAAAAAAAGGGGTTTGGCACTGAGTCACATATGCTGCATAAGTGGAATCTTCATTGTAAAATGTTTGTTGCATGAGCAGGAGATGAGTTAAACTATGTCTCCCCTACTTTATTAACATATTAACTACATACATTTCACAGTGATCTGTTTTCCCAGTTAGTTCACAAGAAATTTCATCATTTTCACATATATATTGTTTGGTTTCATGCACTTTGAATGCCTCTTTATAATTTACATCTGGCTGCAGTCCTGGAGTGTTGTCATTGTTCTAACTCTACAGACAGAACAATAACAGCAATATAACAATATAAACCCAATATAGACCCATATAACAATATAGACCCAATTTTATACTAGCTGCACAATACTGTCTATGTATGCATTTCCAAACTTCATGAAAATAAAGAATGTTCCTGATGTATTCCTGCCTCACCCACTCAGCTGATATTCAATATTTTACATCTATTTGTTTTCAGCATTGTGGCCCAGTGAACTCCATCTTTACAGCACACCCAAAAAAAAATTTTTTTGTTTGTTTGTTTTTACCATGCATACTGATTTTCTTTTTCTTTTTTTTTTAGTATACTAAATTTTGTCACTTTCCCAGTGTGAACTGCTGAGACTATTCTGGGAATCAGTAAATATTATGAAACTGTCATAATTTTTCTACTTCCTGAAAGTTCCTGAGAACTAGGTTTTCGATTCTTCTTAGTGTTTTTCTAATGGTAAATATTCAAATAAGATTCAAAAATACAGAGTTTGACACTCAGCTAAACTTGCAGCTGTGTGGGTCTGGTTTGAGCAGTTTTTACTAGTAGTGGTGTGTGGTCCTGTCCAGTTCAAAGACAAAAACAATACAGAAATCCTGAAACTATCTTCTAATCCTGAAATAACTGTTCAAACTTTTGGAGTAAATTATGTGTTCACGTGTTGGAAGCAGATTGAGAAATTGGTTTTCAGAGCTTTAATTATCAGAATTATAAGAGCCCTTTATTTAGGCCCTTTCCAGCTCTGGGCCCCTGAAATTGTCACTGACTTTCACCCAGAAAGCTAAAGTACAACACTGCAGTTATAACCACCATGCACACGGTCATTACAGTTTTCATTTAATATGCAACAAAGTCCAAAATAGCTCATTATTTCTCTGTGACATTAGAAATCATGATCAAATGCATCGCAACTCGGAAACAAAAAGGACATTATTAGAGCTAAAGAGACTGTCTTACCAAATACAGAATAGTTGCATCATGTTTAGAAAGATCAAAGAATAATTGTGAGTATATAGTGTAGTAAAATATTATAAACATGTTAAAAATGTTAGAAAAATAACAATTCATATAAAAAATGTTGCATACATTTAACAGTCATCAAGTCCACTCTTCAGATATCCTCTTCAATTTCAAGGTGTCACTTTGGGAATCTGGGAACTGGGGTGGAATGGCTGAATCTGGGCAGTCTGCAGACTCCACAGGGGCACAGGGGCCCTCCTGAACCCCCTGCAGAGCTCCACTGCACTGGGGCCAGCGAGGCTTCCATGGAGCCCGCGGACAGCAGGGGACATTTAGCTGCAGAGGATGATGAAGTGGAGGAGGAGGAGGAGGAGGCTGCTGCTGAGGTGAGGAGGGATTCCTGGGTGAGGAGGAGCTGACCGGAGCCGGAGATGAGGGGCCACCCTCCAGTGAGCAGCAGCCGGGGGACCGGCCCCGCGTTCACCCCCATCCCAATGCTCACCTCCCCCAGCAACCGCCGCATCTCCTGCAGAGACGAACCCAGGAGGAGGATGTAGTTCCTGGCCAGAACCAGAGTGGAGATCTTAGAGAGCCTGCGGCCTGGTGGAGCTCCAGGTTGGTGGGACTGAGAGGAGGAGGCAGAAGAAGGTGAGGAGGCATAAGGCACCATGACCTCTCTGAGAGCATCCATGGCAATGTTCAAGTCCTGCATCCGCTTCCTCTCCCTGCTATTGATCTTCCTCCTGAGCTCCTGCTGCTCCTCAGTACTCAGCTCCCTCTGAGGTTTGGTTGATCTTGGGCCACTCTGGAGGCCAAGCATTGGTGCAGGATTGAGGCGGGAGCTCAGGTTGAACCCTGGAGGGCAGTGGGGTAAGTCCTGGACAGACCCGGGGCCACAAAGAGGTAGAGACTGCTCCTGGGCCCTGATCACTGGGTTTGACAGCACATTCATAGTCTCCTCAGACGTGTGCTAGTCTTCAGAGTTGTAGTTCAGTGTAGTCTTCTTCAGCAAAGTTTGAAAGACAACCCACAAAAAAAAAAGTCAAAGCAGTTAAAGCAAAAAGTCTTCACTTCTGCTTGAGAAAAATCCACAGTCTGCAAAAAATCAAATCTTTATTCCCTCCACCTGTTGATCTCCCCTTTGCTTGCAGAAAACAAATGCCATCCAGCACAATGACGAGTCACCAAACGTTTTTTACTTTTGGCTTCAGAGGTTTCTGGCTGCACAAGAGAGTGAGTGAGAGCTTCCTAAGTGGTGGCTCAGTTTTATCTCATTTCCACAGCTGCGTGTGGTGAGAATGACAGCTCACACAGTGGAAAAGTGAGCTAAATGGTCCCCTCACATACCCCCACCTCAGTTCAACTCCTCCCCGACTCATGATGAGCTCTTAGGGAAAACACATATGCACGTCTGACTTTTGGTATTTGACAGTGAAGTAAGAATCAACTGGTAGATGGTGACAACAACAGCAGAATCTCATTGAAAACTGGGGCAGTTTAAGACAAAACATTAGAAAAAATAAATTCAGTGGATTATCTAGTTTAGTATATTCTCACTGAGAATACCTTCCACACTATAAAAAGGATTAGACATTAAAGCACAATTCAAAAACTAAGCTAACATATGCAGTTGAAAATTAAGACCACAATGTTCGGAAAGTTCTTTGTATTTTTGTATTATTCCATGTGTAAGGGGCATTAGCATTAAACTTCCATCACCTGACATTTATTGTGTTTTTTAATATGATAAGATCACTTCCGACTGAAATGTATGTATCGTTGCACAGTGTCTTTGTGCTGCTGTTAGCCCAGATACTCCTGTCCTCATGAGGTTGCCAATATAAAACATATAAACATACTATGACACGCAAACACACAATTAAGAGTCTAAGAGATAAGTCGGTGAATGAGGGTAAACAAGGACATCACCATAGCTCTGACAGGTTGTTTGCATGCTAAGTTTTACTGTGACGTCCTTTTGTACAATTTGGCTTTTTAATAGGAATGTTGGTCCTTCCACCACTTTGGTGAGAATTTGAAACATCTTTGGATGGCCATAAAATGTGGGTTGTAAAGGAATGAGTCCTCAAATGCGCAATTAAGTTAGCATTTTAGCAGTACCGGTTCCCTCGTTCCAAAGTTGATGGATTTTCTAAATGGGTTTTTGGTTAAATGCCTGAAATAAGGCCTGTGGTTAACACAAGCTCAAGACATTTTCTTAACATAAAATACGTCAGAAAATACCCCATGGCAGCTGCTAACAAGTGGCTAAATGAGACTAAAACCGATCTCTTCACCAGTCCATCCTCACAGCCTCATTGTGTTTATACTCCCACTCTTTCAAACTACCACTAACTTTCTACGAAGAAACGCTTTTGTAGACAAGGTAAGCGCACTAAATTAAATTACAAGCATGAAGCTTAGTGATGGTGACGCTGAAGTGCTGCAACTGTGATGTAGTTCGTTTATAGCCTGACGTTAGCTTTTTACTTCTGGTGGTACTATTTAGGCTTCAAAAATCATAATCGTGTTTTTGTGAAGATTATCTTGCTGAGGAAGACTTGTAAGCATCACTAGTATCACAAACTTTTGTTGATCACCAGTGGAAAGATCCCTTTGACTTTTTGTAGAGGGAACCAAGGTGATGCTAACTTACAGAAATGTGTCATCCCTGCACCACACTATACCTGCAAATCTAGTGTACTTTTAGTGCTAATTAGCAAATGTCTGCTAACACATTAAAATTAGATGGTAAACATGGTGAACAACAGCTGGTAAACATCAGCATGTTAACACTGTCTTTGTGGGCTTGTTCACATGCTGATGTTAATATTTACCCAGTAGTGTAGCTTGAGTACTTGTTAGTACCCGACAACATGACTAACATTGTTTTTCTTTTTTTTCTTTATACGACGTTAACTGAAAGTTTGAAGTACAAACGAAAAAGACAATATTGTGAGCTTAATGGAATGCACCACTGCAGCCATTTAACAACTTGGAAGCCATTAAAATCATCAGCACTTTGTTATGTACCAGAGAGCAGGTATTAGCAGTATTAGCATAGGTATTAATTGTGTCAGAGAACAGTTTTGGCAAACAGTCAATGGATACATCATTGTGTGTGGGGAGTTAATTGATGGGTTTGAGGTGGAGGTTATTGTTGCTCAGTTCTGAGCAGCTACACTAACCAAATTGGCTCGCAGAGAGCTGGGCACGGTTCCAGACAGGCAAACAACAGGCCAATTGACTCCAACCACAGGTGAAGCTGGCTTGGGGCACCGAGCAAGGCTGGAAACCTCAAATGTGCCATTCATGAGCCACAAAAAACCTCAGCATCACTCCATTGCACAGTGAGCCTGGCCGTCCTCTTTTTGCACCCTCTCCCCACCTCCCCCTCCTTGTAAAGCCCATCTGAGTGGGAGAAAAGGAAGGCAGGGGGAAGAGGGGAAGGACAGCACCGTTACACACAGAAAGCAAGTTGTTTACGATGAAAGCAGAAGGAGATGCCGAGGAGGAAGACCCTTTCTTTCTTCCCCAGCCGCTCTTCTCTTGTCGTTCAACAAGTGAAAGATGTGTGTGGAGGCGCTTCCCTTCCCTGCCAGTGGTCCGGTGGCGTCCGGCTGGTGCTGTGATTGAAGCTGAATGGACGGACTCCAGACGGACAGGAAAGGGAGGGCCTCATGAAAAGGGCCAGGCGGATGGCCCTCGCACCTGCAGGAGAACAGAGTGCAGGCAGCCAGGATGAATGTGTGCATGTGTGTGCATGTGTGCGTGCCTGTGAGCTCAATTTGATTTCTAGTGCCCGTCTAACAATGTGAGGTAATAAACTGAGTAATGAAAGAAAACGAGCTGTGATGCTTTTGACTATATTTTGGGCTGTGGTCTCTGTGTCAAGAGAAAAAAAAAGGACACCTGCAAGGAACCACACATACAGAGGTCAGAAAGGAGGAGAAAGAAAGGATCTGGTGTCTACCAGAAAAGTGCACCTCCCCCACTTTTTTATCCACTAGGGAAAGAAAAGTGAGCTTGATTTGGGGCTGCAGCCCAGCATATCCGCCTCCCAGCTTCCAGGCTCCTTTTGATGAGGCTGGACCAGGGCAGGAGCACCGGTGGCTCTAGGGAAGGGGGAAGACTAGTGTCTTTATGGTGGAAGGAGCACTATCCATCTGGATAAGGCCGTCCAATGGTGGGTCTGCACCTGGGAGCTAAATGCCTCATCTGTGTGAAGCCACTTCCTGCGGCTGACAGACAGGAAGACACCTCAGCCAAACTCCTGGGTCAATTTATCCACCAATACAGGATGAAAAATACACCCAAAGTGATACCACTGAAAAAAAAAAAATGCCCATGAATTCTCTTTTGTTTTCATTAGTTGAAGGTGCTTATGCAAATCTACACCATCAGAAGATGATAAAATCCAAGAAACTCATTTAAGGCTTAAGAAACAGAAGTTTGAAAAATCCATTATGGCTTTGTCTTTTCTTTGTATTTGTGATTTCAAAAGCAAAAATCTCTCAGAATTGCAAAAAATTTAAATGAGCTTCTGATTATTCATTCTAAATAATACAAAACAATATTTCATTGTTTGCTCTACAAATGGCATTTATTTTTTTAAAAAAAAGATATTAACTTGGATTGTATAGTATTGATTATTTTAATATTACTAAACAATTCACATATTATTTTGAGGAGAAAAATAAAAAATGAATATAGTGAACCCTCAGTTTGGATCACCCACAGGAATTTTTTTATTTATTTATTTTTTTAAGGACAGAGCAGAGATTTCCATGCTGAAAAACATACAGAACAACTTGGATTTGCTCATTAGTTGAGTACAAACTGGCATAATTATATATCCACCCCACTTGATATAAAAGGACAGTTTCACAAATTAAGTCAAGCCACAGGCTGGCTGCTGCTGGTCTGGACAATCTTGACTTAATGGAGTCAATTTACATCAGGTGTCTGATTGAGCTCCTTTGTGTGTCACTTGATGGTGTGTCGATGTGTTTGCCTCTATGGGAGGATTTAGCATGTTTATTAATGTGTGAAAGAGGCCTTCTAATTCCCCAATTACACAGCTATTTTCTGCATCCTCATCTATTTACCATTGACTGTCTTGCTCGTCGTGGAAAAAGCTCCTGAATACGACTGAATTATTTAAATCATTAATTTGTTGTAGCACTTAGTATCATATATATCAGGACACCTCCAACATTGGACTGACCATCAGTTTGACCAAATAATTATTTAAGGTGTCACTTTGGTAAGAGGTGGGTAGTCAACCACAGTAACAATACTACTCATTCAGAAGTAGTCTTTACAAACTATTTTAAAATGATGATTAGAGTGTTTTAAATATGGATGATTGACTGGTGGATGGACATAAAAAAGCCAAAAACAACTTCAGATACCATCCTTATGAAGGCAAGATAGCCGAACGGTTTGGGGAACAAAATATGGTATGTTGAAGACATTGGAGACATTTTGGGACTTAAAGATGGAGGCGTTTTTGAAGAGTGGGTCCCTGTCTTATTTATTTTGGAGACACATGCACATGTTTGGCGCAATATACAATCCCACCTGTGGTGTCACTTTCTTCACTGGTTAATCTAGTCATGCATATCACAAGTATTGTCTATAAAGTTTCTCTTTTTTTAAAACCTGCACTTCTTAAATAACACACTTTTGAGGATATGTTGTGTCATGTCTATGCATTTTAAGCTTTTCGCATGTGTCATTTAACAGAGGTTGAGGTTTTGAGATTTGCACATAAAATGACATGAAAAGTAAAAAATGCATGGTGATAACTTGTGAAATTACATAAAACGTGTGTGTTACTCATGACGTACTCATGGAATCTCAAAAACAGAAGAACAGTAAACAAAAAAAAAGGTCAATAGTGGGCCAAAGTCAAATGTTAAAATAACATTCAAAAAGTCTATAAACTACATCAGACTCCCTCAGGGAGAAAAGCAGCTAATTAATTTGTTTTAGGGTGCAATAATCGCTGTAAAATCCTGCTTGGATTATTTTCACAGAGTAGCTAACCAGAGCGTTAAACAAGGAGGTGCACCTGCTCTGGGCTTTACATCCCAAACTGTCGTCTGTTTACGATGTGCAAAGAGACTCTAATGAGAAATTAACAGTTGCTAGTGACTGATTTTGTCCATGTGTCTCTGCAGGCAAACAGGTGCAGCAGCAACAATGGAAATATAACAGAGCAGGACTTTTCAGGGGGGAAGAGGCTGCTCTGCATCAAAGCAGGGACGGAGGACACACTCGTCTATTCGCCCTAACTCCTTCTCTGTGAGGCCTGGCCAAAGACATGAGAAGATTACAAGCTGTTAATAAGGTGGAACGGATCGGCTGAAGGTCTGCTTTTGTCCCTCCCAGCATGCTTTGTGAGCACTGGCCTGGGATAGTCAGCATTTGGTGCTGATCATAGTGTGGCAGGGATAATGAAGGTGGGAGGGGTGTAAAGTTTTAGCCCTTGGGCCCTTTGTGAAAGAGAGCCTAAATGCCTCACTCTCAATAGCTGCACACGCTCAGTTGGTCACGGTTGTTTAAATACAGATGGACATTTGCCACATTCATATTTCATGTTGCTAACTGCTCCACTGACAGTTTCTATCTTTTTTCTTGCTTTTTTGAGAATGGGATGTGTTGTCACTTTCAAACTAAAAGCCCAAAATCCAACAATATTTAAAAAATATTTACGTTTTCATACGTTCTACATAGGCTTGTTTTCAAAAGTCAAACTGAAGTACTATAACCTTTCATTGTGGTCATTTAAAATCCCCCCAAATATAACCTAATTCTGTGATTATCTATTGTTATAGCAGATGTTCCTCACTGAAACAATGCCACCAGGGATTTGTAGGGTGCCTGCTAATAGGAAAGTGTTAGTTAAGCCGTCCCCCACAAAGTACCCTTAAAACCCCCGATCCTATTTAACCATGACAATGATGGATTCACGGACACTAAACTTCTACAGGAATCCTTATCCAAAGTCAAACACAGAGCTTCTCCTTCTTCTCACCAAACGATCGTGGCCAGGGGCACCCCAGTTAAAGTCTAAACGTTGTGGGGGTGGGTTGAGATGTTTCTTTTTGGGTTTTATTAGCGGTACAAGGCCAAGGGTGGGTTTTCAGAGGTTATCCCCTTCTGTATGGAGGGCGGTGCAGCGTGACCAAAGACACTGTTAAAAGTGAAAGCTGATAGCAGTATGATGGATGAGGATATACGTCCCAGAAATTAGACTTCACTTAGTAAAGCGATTCAGTCAGCAAAAGGGAACCAGACGTTGACATAGTGTCTCTCCCTCTGTCTCGAAAAATAACAGTGTACTTCCTAAGTTTATTGCTGAGATCTGGGAATGTAGCAACATCCATAAAAAGAAATTAGACCGAAGAAACACGAGCCATCAGACGACCAGACAGGTTTTAAACAAACCTCCAAGTTAGCCAGTGTCTGTTGTAAACATCCACCCCAGTTTCAACTTTGACGTACTGTATTTGCTTAAATTGCAATATTTCAGTGCATTCATTTGCTGACTTTTATCTTGCCCCCATAATCACAATCAATTTGGAGAGTACTTTGTTACTGCAAGCATTAGAAACTAAGGCCAAAATTATGAACGTATGACCCAAGTTCTAATAAACAGGAGTAATCTTTTGTGAATCTTATGAACAGCTAAGATAAGATACCATGAGTGGGTTTCACAATGCAGGTGCAGTGAGTTCAGAGATTTGAGAAGATTTGACTCTTCATCCACTACTCCTTCACAAATTTATCCGCACTAAATTTATCTGTGGCTAAATCTGACAGTGCTGCCAGACCCTTGCTGCATGTCATTCTCCTGCTCTATCCAATAAAGGCAAAAAGGCCCAAAAAATAATAATAATAAAAAAAAGACTTATCCACTCTGGTGTGGACATGACCTGGTTCGTGTGGTCTCTGGATACAGAAGCTTCCCTTCAGACATGTTTCGCGCTCAGCCAGTGAGGAGGACTTGAAGAGGCAGAACCAAGACATGCTGCAGGGATCGCATCTCCCAGCTGACAGAGGAGCACTAAAGGATCCACCAGGAAGAGGTGGAGGATACTGCTGAGTATCCTGCTGCTTTGATTGCTCCTGTTCACCACACCACGAATAGATGGGTGGTCATATATCGGTGGATGAATTAAAACTTTACTCATCACAGGAAACTTGACCACCACCCTATTACTAACATAAGTTTTCAGCGTTTACATTTTCACCTTTAATTTTCTGTTATTTTTCTTTCAATGAAAAAACGATGCTATTAGACAGTGATGTGTATATGCTCGCTATCTGTTTGTACCAACACTTCCAGGAAAACTGGACTCAAAAATCATGTTTTTTTAGCTGCACTACTCCATTAAAAAAAAAAAACAATATTAAAGATCATTTGTGCAGCAGTTTGTTAGCATTTTCTCAAATCCTGACATATTTGGTATCTTTGGAAACTTGAGTAGAATCCTAAATATATTTAATCTATTTTTGCTTGTTTTTAGTTGTACGATACAAGTTTGCGGACGCAGCCAGTGGCGGTGTTGGCAAAGCTCAAAAGGTTAAAGTCATCTATATATGGTGAAAAACCTTTTCTTCCACTTGTTTCATGAATGGAGAACGGAATTCTGCATTTTAACATATTGCTCTGATTTCACAAAATCTTGCCACCCTAGGCTGGCAGATGGATGCAGAGGATGTAAGATGATTCTTTCAGGCGTTGATGGACACATCTGTCAGCCTACACCCTTTATCACACACACAAACACACACACACACACACACACACACACACACAGTTACCTCCCCCTCCCCTTTGAGACAGCCCTGAATTTTTCCCCTATTCCTCACAGCCTCCTCTTCAGCTCATTCACCTCCTACTGTGCTCCTGCTCCTCAGACTCTCAGCGCATTAAAATCCTCACTAAGACCTGAGAGATCAGACTGAAGCAGCCACCACTCTCCTTTTCTATTTAACTTCCACTCTGATCAAACTGCAGCAGGTTTATCACAAACATCTCATGACTGGCCTCCCACTGAGGACTGAGAGTGGGACGACTGAGTGTGTGATACCAAGTGAGTGATTAGATCGATCGATCGATAGATTGGTTGGTTTAATTTTGGTTTACTTCTGTTCAGCTTACTTGCACATCAGATGACAGCCATTCTGAGTGTGGTGCTAATTTGATTTATGAAACAGCAGACCCCAGGGAAGCAACAACTCAGAGAGCAGACATATGTTGCAGTGCAACACGATAGCAGGCTTCAGTAACTTGACAAATTGGGGTCGTAGTTATTAAAACATCTCATGGTGGCATGGCTGCTATAGAGGCAGAAAGACTCACACTGGACTGATTAAACCTCAAACCAAGAGAAGAGAAAACCCTGTGAAATTGTAGAAGTATTTTGCTACAGTATTTAGCAGGTTTGTGAGACTACCTCAACACAAGGCTTTAAGCAAAGATTAATGACAGTGGGTGGGTTTCCATCTACCTGCAACTTTTTACACTTGGCTGGGGTGGAAAACTTGTTTACTAAGGATGGATATGTTCAGATATAAAATGTACCAAAGAAACAGTTACATCTTGTTCACACATTTGGTCTTCAGATTTAAATATGTTTGGCTGAATCTTGTCTAACGTCTTGATTTTTGTGACTCAAATGTGTGTACAGTCAATCCATCAATTTCCTTTCATGTGAGACATATCATAAAGGCCTCAGCAGAGATTCAAACCCTTTTGGCCAACTGCAGCACACCCAGTGTGTGAATCCTGTCAGGTTGAGTCTCTTTGTCCAAATGTCCCAGCTGCCAGCAGCAGTCAGAGCTAGCAGGGCCACTGCCATGGGACAGACATGAATGTGACATGGTCAACGAACCATATGGGACGTAATTCATAGAGTATCTAGTATCTATCTTCTAGATAGTGCTGTGACACACACACACACTCAGTGCTGAAGTCACAGAGGGCTGACAGATATGAAAATGACCATCTTATTCATTGTTCATGCTGCAAACTGAGGTGAAGACACAGCTCTGCAAGTAACAAAAAAAAAAATTGTCAAGTCAAGCAGGAAAATTAGCATTTAGATAATTTCATAGAGAGTGTTTCTTTATATTTAGTTCTGAATAACCACAACATTTTTTTTCTGGACATCCTGCTGCTGAATTATTTGATTACAAGTTTTTATGAGCACTATAAGATAATTTATCTTTCCCACCAAAGTGTTGCAATGTCACTAACCCTAACCCTTGTACGACGTAAACCAAAACAACTGCAAGGCTATATACACCACATGGCCAAAAGTATGTGGACCTCAGAACATTACACCCATAGGTGATTGGTGAATATAACTGATAAACCATAGGCATGATCCTGCCACCATAACAGCCTCTGCTCTTCTAAATTCCAGTCTTTCCACCAGAACCTGGCTGCTCGGATTTCTTTCATTCAGATACAAGAGTGTTTGGGAAGTCCAACACTAATGCTGGTTCACATTTGGTGTTCCAGTCCATCCCAAAAACGCTGGATTAAGTTGAGGTCAGGGTTCTATGAAAGCCAGTTAAGTTCCCCTACATCAGACTGGGAGAACCATTTCTTAATAGACTTGGCTTTGTGCACAGAGGCATGTGTAAACAGGAAATGGCCAAATATGTTGTTGCCATCAAGTTGCAAAAAGATGATTGCCTGCTGTAGCATAAGATTTACTTAATTTGGAATTAAGGCGGCTGGTCCAAACCATGAAAAACGTGCCCAGACCAAACCGACAAAAGGGTATGTTGACAGGATTGTCAGCATCATCATTTCTATCACTACAACTTTCCTCCTCAGCCGCTCAGCCGACTTGAGGATGACAATGATGAGAGCTTATTTTCTTACTAAAATGGATGCTTATGTATGGATATGCTTCTCATATTTGGGGGGGGGGGGGGGGGGGGGGGGGGGCCCCCCCATTCCCAGGTGTACACACCATATCACTGTTGTGAATCCCATTCAGGAAGCCCTCATCCTGGAGTCATTCAAACTGCTGTCCACCCACCAACAACTGGTCCCCACTGGCCCCCAGCACACCCCTCTGATACCTCTGTGTTTCAGCATTGGTTGATTCATGTCCCAGTCCTGTGCTCCTCAGATTCACTTTGATGTTTAATCCCATCCTGACTGTGTCCTCCTTCAGTCCGCGGAGCCGCTCGACCAGTCATGAATATCCAAAGGTCTGCTTACTTGACAGGATTATCCCTCTTTTCAAAGCCACTGGGGACAATTCTTCAGCCACAAAAAACACACTCAATGGATCTTCTGCTCTCTCGCTTTGTTTCTTTCACTTTCCTTTACTCTCTCCCTCACTCCCTTCTGTCTTTGTCCCTCTGGGCTTTTACTAAACACATTGATCCACCCGATCGAGTAGTTCATCTGCTGCTCTTCATAGATTATTAGGCAGACACACAAATACATGCTCACACACACACACACACCATTCAGCAGTGTTTTGAGTATTTAACTTTGGTTAACACAAATCTCCTGATATACTTATAATTGCCACAGAGTTCCAGATTCTCTGATTTTTGCCCCGAGTACCTCTACTTCTTATCATCTCTAGATCCATTATTTTGTGGTGAAGATGAAATTAGTTCAGAACACCAAAAGACTTAACAGGAAATCTTTATGAAATTCAGCAGCTGCTACCACTGCCACAGTGCTAGCTTCCATTGCCCGCTACAGCACAAATCACACTGCGGCTATAAGTGTCTAACTTGGCCCAAATTGCAAACACATAACCAAGCTGTTCTCTGTAACTCTCTCTTCATTATTTCTGGACCTGTTTTTGTAAGATCTGTAACCTGACCTGTACTAATAAATAAACTGGCAGAGGCGTATATTCAGACCATTCAGAACATGGGCAGGTCAGACCGTCAGGTTATGGCATAGACCTGAATAAATTTCCCTGTTATGCTAATGACACCCAGCTATTCCAATTGGGTGAAGCTACACATCACTGCTTGTGTGGTAAATATCTCAGCTCAGCTCAACTTGGACAAGACTGAACCTGTGTTTCTTTTCTTCACACAGCGACACCTGTCTATCAATATTAACAAACCTAATGGAGCCAACTCCGCAAAGAACCTGGGTTAGATGGTTCTGAAGAGTCCCCCTGTACAGTGTCACTTCCACATTGAGTGGATGAGGTGTAACTGTTGCTCGCCTCCAGCAAAGCACTTATGGCTGTGGCCTGAGGTGCAATCAAATTGTTCTGAGGGACAGTTAAAATAGCTGAATTCTTAGTTAAGCCACCACTTGTTGCTTATCTATCCAAAACACCCAGTGATTCTTGGTGTGTGTTAGAATACACCACAGTGTTTAATATTGGTGAGAGAGTGGACAGATGAGCTGTGGTGAAGTAAACACCAGTCCCATGGGAAAGTGTGACCTCTGAGGTCTCATATTCACCTTAAAGCTCCATCTATTCCCTTGTAAGTGTTAAATCCTGCCTTTGTCTCTGACAGCTTCTCTGTTTGTTTATCTTCCTCCTTTTCTCCATCATAGACTATGTTTCTCTCTCTGTTATTCCGCCACCTTTGATGCATCCCACCAATCTTTAATCCTTTCAGCTAACACAACATGATACATGGAGCTGAAAGGGTGTACATCTGTGCAGTGTTTTCAGGAAGGTTTAAATCCAGTTACAACAGTGTAAGACTGATGCTCCCCTTCTGTCCAAAGTTATGAATATTTAAACTGTCACAGAACCAACCTCAGACTCTCAGCATCAATGGATAAGTCAGCCTGCCACCAACAGTGGATAAGGAGCTGTTTATTCAAATCCAGTCACAGTGATGTGAAGCCCAGCTGCTATTGGCCAGATCCTCCACACAGAGCTGAAAAGATGCTTCTCAGTCAGTTTCTTTTTTAACTTTAGCACCATGTTTATCTGGGTGTATAGTAGAAAAACTTTCTCATGCATATCAGATGTCACTGTATTGACTCATTTCTAACTTGAGAAGATAAAATGCCATCAATATTCACTGATTATTGAATAAACCAACCATAAAAAAGACAATGTTTTTTAATTATTTTCCTCATTATCTGAATGAATAACACTTATCTATGAATCATTATGAACTTAAATTATTTTCTTTAAGTAAATGAACCCTAATTAGAATTTTGTTTTAGAAAAGCAACTGTTAGATGTAGTCATTTACAATTAAAAGCCATGACTGCTATTTATGTTGAGTCTATTTTGATAAGGGCTCACTTAAGGGTTACATAAGTATGACAATTATTTGTATCATATCCTGAGACTTATGTAGTCATTGGATCTCAACCCACTTTAACACATATGGTTGATTAGGTATTTTCAAAGTGAGGGCACTCTTTGAGTGATTCCCCAAACTTGCTAAAAATGACATTCATATATTACCAAATGTTGTCCTAAACATGTTTGGGAGGACATGTTTGACAACTTTTCTCAGAGTCAGAGTGAATGGTGGGTAAAATGTGCAAAGTTCAGGAGTTTGAGAGAAACTGGACCTCATCTTGTGTTTGACATGATGGTAGGGTTTAGACCATCAAACAATTTGGTTACAATTAGGAAAAAAAAATATAGAAAAAGTGAACATGCCCTGTCTCGAGATTCAACTCAGTGTCACTCATTGAATATTTAACCAAGACTACAGTGTCTTTACCAAGTGCTGAGAATGTCTAAACATAACCATATAATCATACTTAAGTTACCATGAGCAGATACTGTATGAAAAACTAATGAAATACAATGTTTTTAATTTATACAGTTTATGAACATTTGATGATTTTGCAGATACGTTCACTGAAAAACTTTCCCCATCAAAATGTACTCTAGGTAAAATTATATTTGTTTCCTTCCTTGTCTCTCAATATTTCTGAATTAAAATCGTAAAATCTTGAGAGGTTTCCCTCAACTTGAAACATTTTCAACTTGCACTGAATTAACTCACTGAATTAAAGTGCGTCATCTGGTGCACATTCGCATTTATGTGTCTTTGCATTGACTTTAATGCAATTGTGCTGCCTCTCAAATTTGTTTTGCTCAAATCTGAACAATGTCTTTTGATGAAAAGAATGGTGGACAGTTCAGAGACTTGACAAGGAGCACTAAGGCTGCTCTGGAGGCTTGCAGTGAAATAACTAATCTTACCAAGATGCTGTTTGTTGTTCCTTTATCACACATTTGTAGCAGTTTGTTGTGTAATCACGACTCCCTGACCAGCAACGCTCAGAATCTGTCGTCTGAGTTATTAAGAGTAGAGGAGATCATTGTTGAAATTTACACTAATAGAGGGAATCACGGGGGAGAGTGAGGTCTAATTATTTTTGCAATATGATACTTTGTAATCCATGTTAACTGAATTTTGCTCTGACAAATGGTGCTTGGATGGCTCTGGTGAAAAGATACCTGAGATAAAGCAGATGTTCTAAGACAAATAATCCTATACAGTTTATGTCTTTATATTCCATCAAAATGTTTTAATTCTCAAAGCAGCTGTATGCCATAATTAGAGGTGAAGGTGACAGTAGACTGCAGATGGAGCTTATGTAGACCTTTTGGATTCTGGATTATTTGGTGTAATATCATCAATCTGTGATGTCCAGTCTGTCCCAGATATTATTTCATCATGAAGTGAAGTTCTTTACCTGTTTTTGTTGTATCTGCTGATCTTCATCCAAACACATGCACCTCCACTTTAATTTTTTTTTCCTTCATTTCCCAGAGTAGCTTTCAACATCCCTTACAGAAATCAATGAGACATGTTAGATTCAGCTGTCCAGCAGGCAAAAACAACTAAAAGCTAAACAGAATAAAACTTTCAGGCTGAGAAAAAGTTCATTTGTTTATTGTATCTATATTGAATCATGTAGGCTACTATCAAGGCTTTTGTGAGGTGATTAACTCAGGTCTTAGTGTTTTTTATACTGGATTGTTCTGTGGATGCAAAATGTTTGTTTGATGTGTTCACCATCATGTTTTAAATAGCTGAAACTATCTAACATCACACTGTTTTGGAGCTATACTGGAAATCTCACAGCATGATGAACATCACCAAAATTTTAAGACTAAACTGCAAGAAAAAGACACACTAACTGCAAGTAGCAATTACTGTTAGTTGTTGTCTACATTAACAATATGTGATGTGAGCTAAAACAACAAATCTGATAAATCTGCTCTTAGACTTAAAACTGGGTACATTTACTGCCTCCTCACTCTCACTGGCTTCTGTTCAGACACATTTTACTTGTCGGAAATGGGGGAATGTAGGAAAATCACAGGTGTTTATTGTAAGATTAATGAAGGCTGAATTCCACTTACCTGCTTCAGTCCTGGCATTATTCATGCTGGTTCATTCTAACAGAACAGAGCCACCGTTAATGTAACTAACACTGAGCTTTAACAAGTCAAAATGTCTCCTATGGAGAAGGCTTGTCAACACATTAGGGAGTATGTCAATGACTTCAAGTTAAAAGTCCCTCACTCACACAGGTGTTATCACTTATTTTGCCTGATTAGACCTCTTCTCAGGGCTGAGTGGGTGTGTTCAGGCTGTAGCTCACTCTCCTGCCAGCTCTTTTCACTGAATGGGACAATTCACACCTTTAGGATTCTCATTAGTAAATGTAGTTTGGTGACCTCTCGTCATGTATGAGGAAAAAAAGACCACAATGAACATTTACTTGATGTATGTACAAAACACTTGAGGAGACTCTGCAGATGCACAATCAAAACAAATTACTAAATATTCAGAAGATGACAGGGTTTGGATAGTTAAAGAAAAGCAAACATTTGACTCATGGGACCATTGTTTCATAGAGAAGACAAAATTCAAGGGTGCAAACCTTTTCACACTGCTGATTTTGACCTCCTGTCAACTTCAACCTGAGGAGGTGTAAACACTCAGAATAACTGGAAACACCTGAGAAGGCGTACAGAGCTTTTAAACCTAACAAAAACATAGAGAGCAAATACACAACTTCAATGACGTTGTTTTCAATTCAGTATTTTTATGGTTTCATGTTTTAAATAACATATAAGGCTGTGACTGTATTAGCAGAGTGCTGATGTGACTAATATCTAAACCATCTCCCTATTAAACCGTCACTTTGTTCTGAACATGGACATCCCCTCAGCAATATGATGTTGAACTGAATGTTGTGATAACAGCTTTTAGGAATGCACATAAATGCAATCAAACAAAGTAACATTTGAAATAGCAGAGTGAAGGAATGCCAGGTTTTTATCTTCTGTTTTTCTGTAAACAGGCTGCATTTCCGTTGTATCGCTTCGAATGACCTCTTCCTCTTAGAAACGTCCTACAAAACGCTGAAGGACTTTGAATAATTCAATTCCAGTAATGAGACGAATAAACAAATGCGTGCATGAATATTCAGAGATTTAGTTCATATCGTTCCAGCTTCAAAAGCCTTTGGAAAACATTGCAACAGCATGCACAATCTGCTATGCAGCTGCTACCTTTTCCTAAAGTGGACCGGCCTTTACTCATCACTGGCTCCTCTCTGCTTGCAGAACTTTTTCTGCACGTCCTGTTTACACGCATATTTTGCAAAGATGACGATTCCAAATGCGGTTTTCCTTGTTACACGGGTTAGAAAGTGAAAAAGTATTCCGCATCTGTAATATCAATCTTTAAGCTCGTTACAACAGATCGTTTCTGCAGTCCAGTTGGACTTACAGGTGCCCTGTAAAAAGCCACTGTTTGGTGACTGGGTTTGTGTTTGGAATGAAGCTCGTTTCCAACCAGTTGAAGTCACCTTGTGAAGGATCACAAACACGGACTGTGCTGTGATCTGAATATAACATAAGTTTGTTTCATGAGGGCACAAACACCAGTCTATTACTCTTAATGTAAACTCTATGCTCTATCATAAAATATTTTCTTTTTCTATCTATTAAATCTAAGAATCTACGAGAATCTCCAATTAGATGGAAAATACTGTTTTTTTAGATGGACATTATGGATTGTATCCATACAATTATGAATATGGGAGTAATAAGTAAAGTTATTAATCTCAACAAATGTCTGGATACACTGCAGACGCTGTTGGAGGGATTTTTCTTATATTGCTCAAAAACAATCGTGAAGTTAAGCTATTTTAGATTCGTGTTAATGAATGGTGGGTATAAGAAAAACAAACATTTTCTAACCTTTTTAAAGTGTGGCCAATGGTCTGATTGTGTCAAAATTAAAAAGTCAGTTTTCAGATTTATTTTTACATCAAAGACCAAGTTTGAATGTATAAGTATGGAAGTATGGAAGTATGAAAACACAGCTGATGTCTGTTTTGTAAGTTTGATGTTCTGATTTTCTCTGTCATAATGTTCAGGGATCCGTAAGCCTGTTGATGTGTGTTAGTGCTGCTTTAAATCTCATTTCATCCTCTGTAAAGATTCAAATGAAAGACATCACCAAAGACTTGTTTCCCATTTTCAATTAATCGTCTTTATTTTACATTTCAAACCCCAACATAATCAGAGATTCATCTGAAATTCCTGTTCAAAATAAGTAAATAAATATCATTTTCTTTTTTTCTTTTTTTTTTAATTAAAAAAATAAAGACGTGGTCATTGCGTGGGTCGCCAGGCAGTGAATGATAGCCCACTGGGCAGAAAATAAGAAGAGAAGCGATGAATTAGACGGATAGAATAAAGCAGGTGCAACATGTGAGGGGTGGGGGAGTCTTCCCACACATCAACAAGACTCTAATATATAATATCTCCGACTATTTAAACAGAATAATCCATCTACATATTTACATTCTATATTTGTGGTTTGATTCAAGTTGGGATCTTTTCCACCTGCAGGCCCACAGAACAGAAAAGCAAATCATCAACAGCGATTAAATTGGATCTTTAAGACACACAGATGCCGGAAGATTTCCTGGAATAAGATGGATTTCGTTGTGCTTTAGGAGCTCTGTGAAGTCACACCTGCTACAACTGAGGTTAATTACCATTAAACACTAAGTTAGTTGCAAAACCCCAAAAGTCCCAGTGAGGAAAATCAATGCATTGGTCTTTACTGGTTCCGTCGACGCAACGGATTCAGCAACAAAGATAAATAAAACGCGTAATAATGAAGGGAGAGAGTCTGCAACAACCCCAGAAAAAGTTCGTTTCCATTTAGTTTGGAGTCACTTGGAGTCGCTGGCCAGCCTCGGCATGGTGACGGTGCTCATGCTGGACACATGCGGAGGCGGGACTTGGCACATGCTGCACGGACAAGGCATCCCGGTGCCAACGCCCCAGTGCTGGAAACTGCTGCCCAGCGGCCCTGCACCGGCAGCGGGAGCTTTGAGGAGTCCGTGATGAGGTCTGACCGAGGTGACGGCGGAGATACTGGGCGCGGACAGAGAGGCGGTGGAGACGGCGGCTGGCGGGAGGAGCGGGTGGTGAACGGCCGGGTGAGAGGCGTGGGAGGCCGCCGGGTGTCCCGGCACGGGCCCCGCGTGCGTCATAGTCCCACAGGCTGACGGGTGGAAGCCGCCGTGGTGCCCGCTGCTGCCGTAGATTTCGCTGACCAACCGCTTCATCTCCTCCAGCGAGTTGCTCAGCATCAGGATGTAGTTTCTCGCCAGCAGCAGGGTCGCGATTTTGGAGAGTTTGCGCACCGATGGTCCGTGCGCGTAGGGCATGACCTCCCGGAGCCCGTCCATGGCCACGTTGAGGTCGTGCATCCTTTTCCTCTCGCGGCTGTTGATCTTGAGGCGGATCGACTGCAGCTCGCTCTCCGACAGGAGTTTACGGTCTTTCTTGGACGCCATCCGGAGGGAGAGGGACTCCTCGTCGGAGGCGGAGAGGCCGCGCAGGCTTGGGATCTCCGACGGAGAGTCGCTCTGCGTGGAGGACACGGCGCCGGAGAAGCCGTGCACAGATTTCTTCAGGGTGGACATGAAGATATCGTCCACCTCGGGAGAGGACGGTCTGCTCGACACGCGGCTCGTATCAGAGTCCATGGTTCTGGTCCAAGCACGGTGCTCTGAAGAAGAAAGCAAGCATTTGTTGTCGTTGTTGTTAATATAGTGAACCTCAAAATCCACATTTCACCGCCACACAGAGATGATCCACTTTGTATCTGGGGTCACAACGACTGGTGATAAGAAGTTATTGTCATTTTATCAGCTGAATTAATAACTGAAAATACTGTGTACATGTTGTTTTTTTATATAATTAACACGACTTACAAGTACATTCAGAGAATTTTACTTTGTTTCTTTTAATCTGTATATTGATATTGGATCATCAGATAAGAGATAAATTATCAGTAAGTGCCCACAGCTTCTCTTTCCTACACTGTAATTCTGTTTGTCTCTGGCTCTGCATTAAACAAATCTGGTTATTTAAAAGAAAAAAAAATCTGTTGTAAAATGCTTAAAAAAGAAATAAAACTCTTACCGAGAGTGTTTTCCAAGCGCGAAGGTGAGAAAAAACCTGAACGTCAAATCCACTTGTTACTCCAAACCTGCGCGTGACAGCCCATTTGGCACGGCTGCGTGCGACCGCGGGGTTTTATAAGCGGGCTCTGAACGCACAGAGGCCGGGTCACCGGGACAACGCAGTTTCTGTCCCGGCTGCCACCCTGCGACCAATCAGCTCCGCGCAGGGAGAGGAGGGTGGGGTGGGGTGGGGGCGAGTGACGGGGAGGGAGGGTGAAGGAGAGAGGGGGGCGGAGGGGGGGGGTCCTCCAGCCTGATGAAATTACTAACACACAGCATCACCATTAAGTGAAATCAGACACACTTCCTCACTACATATGGCCCCTTCTTGTGAAAACGTTCGGCCCGCGTGTGGATGGATTTTATTATAATAACACACAGAATGAGCCACATTTTGCCTTTTGTTTGTATTATTCATACAATAAATCAGACCTCATTTCAACGATTTACATAAATTAGAATTCATCTGTTTGTACACTGATTAAACAAGTTAAGGAGAAATATATAAAGGTATTTTAATTTAATGTCCTATATATTTTTTATATATTTTTTTAAATTATTTTTTGATCAGAAATTCGTTCCTCATCAATCTCTGTCGATAAACCCTCGGAGCGTGAAATCACCTTGTCCCTGCAAATGAACAGTAAGAACAGGTCGAATCCTAATAAGCAGCGCAATATGTTTCCTCTGCAGATAAATATGCTGTTTTCCGTTTTTACCCGCTGTCGGCCAGCAGCTGCCGTTAAAGTGCATCTTTAACGTTAATTAATGAAGTGTGCAAAATTGTTTTTAACGGTTATGATCTGAAACATTTTAATTAGTCTTGCAGCGAGTGATAGCGGTGTGGCCTGCTGCTGGCGCTCAGAGGGCCTCCGAGCTGACAGAAGGGCCCAAACCGGTGATTTGCTCTCGGACGTAACTGAAAGTGACAGCAGCATTGTCCCGAAATATGACAAACTGCGGTGTGCATTCAGACGCAGTCAGCGCTAATTGCCTCTACAAGTTTATCTGTCTGGATCGGACCGAGGTGGGAATATCCGCTCTGTATTTGGTTATTGATAAAAAAATGAAATTAAATGTGTGATCATGTTTATGAGTTAACAGTTTATTCTCTGCGAGATTCATTTAAAAGGAAGAGTTTAAATCAGAATAATTACCCCAAAATTACCAAGTTTGTTTTCAGAAGGTTTTTTTATTTTAATTTTATTTTTGTTAGGATTTTTATTTTCCTCTAAAGGAGGAGAGAGGCAACACACGAGGGGCATAGCACTGTTCTGTGAAAACAAACAAGGAGGAAACAAACGAAAAAAAACAAACCTGACTGAAGAAGTTAGTGTCAGGTTATGTTACCTGATTTTTGATATCATATATATATATATATTTTTTTTTTTACAGGCAAACATTTTGAATAGTAGCCTATTTAGACTATTCATTAATTAATTTTGTAGTTTGTTAGTTTTACTTAGTGTCCTGAATTAAGACTCTGTGCTGTTGCCATGGTTACCTGCAGTTTAATATACCTTGCGGACTGGCGTGGAGGGGTGTTCAGCGGTCATCTGGCAGCCAATCACAAACGAACGGTCCGTCAGTTATGTGTTAACTGCACGCGCGCACACACATTTATTTTATTTTTTTTACTCGTCGTTATATTTGCTTGTTTTCTCCGTCCTGCGTTCGTCGCGTCCGCGTGTTTACTCCCGTTAAATAAGATTATGGTAATGAGGGCGGTTAAAGTGGCATTTTAAATCAGGAGGTTTGTATCCGTGCCATCATTTTTGCTTCATTAGACATTCCCACAGTGTCACTGTTACTCTGGACTCGCAGTGACTGACACACACACACACACACACACACACACACGTTCCTCATCAGCTCGGTTTCTTTTACATCTTTTGCATCATGGAAGCTTTGTGGTAGGTTACTATCTCTCACTGTCTCAGAAATTTTAGCCTGATAAGTCTGCATAGATATATATATTTTAAAAAGTCTCAGTCCTTTTTAGGTCAAAATATTTTTTGCATCAGAGTTATCAAATTGTCACAAACAGAAATACAGTTATTCAGTTTTTTTAAAGTCTGTAAGAGTTAGATAATATAGCCAACTGTATATCATCAACTTTATATCCTGTAACTGCAACTGCAAGTTAACCACAGATCTTAAAAGGTAATGAATTCAGGTGAATGGACGTGGCCAATTTTTTTCTGGATGTTTCATATACCACCACTGGTTAGTTAAAAAGTTCAGCTGTCCATCCAGCAGTTTTCAGTATATTTCTATCACATTTGGTCGAAAAATGTTTCCCAGATTGTTAGGCTATAGCGCTGCTCTGGATGCAAACAACTGATATATTTCAAAGAATGAAATGAAATCTGAAAAAGCAGAGAGCCTTGTTATACAAACTCACTGTGTAATTTGTGGCAGTGCATTTCCTGAATAAAGCCCGTGTGATTCCTACACTCCATTTTTGGTTTCAGGCTTCCCATCAGATTTTGAATCTGGCTGTAGTCAGGCACTGATGTTATCACTGATGTTAGGTGATAAGGCCTGGCTCGCACTCAGCGTACCACTTCATCTCAAAGGTGCCGGTCACAGTTGAGGCCAGGGCTCTACACATGTGCAAGGCCAATCAGGTTCCTCTACACCAAACTGGAGTTTGTGCACTGGCACAAGAAAAAGGTCTTCCCCAAACTGTTGACTCAACTTGGAAGCGTAACACTGTATGCTGTACTAAAATTTCAGTTGGCTTAAACTAAGGGGCCTAAAGAAAAACTAGGAAAAATAGCCCTAAACCAAAACTACACATATGGACAGAGTTTTTTTTTTTTTTTTTTAATATTTCCTATTTTCTCCCACCACTTCTCACTGCCATCATCTCCTTCTCTCTGTCCATCAGTCTGGGTGGCAGTAGGCCCGGTGCCGTGGTGAATACCAATAGTGAGGAGGAGCATATGTGAGCCATACTTAATCCTGCTAATCTGCCTCCAAAATAAAAAAGAAAGGGAACAAAAAAAAAAAGCAGAAAAGAGAGGAGGGTGGAAAAACACGAGAGAAGTTTTCTCTTTCTGTCTGGGGAGCTGACCAGCCTCGGCCAAATGAACTGAAAGACATGAATAACGTCCTGGCTCTCCCCCTCGATCCCTTTCTCTGCAAAATCTTGGAACGAAATGAAGCAAAATTCTCGCTTTTGTTGAAATCTGTCGCGAGGAACGTGAGACGGTGGCTGCTACCGCTGCTGCTGTTACTGTGTTTGTGTGTGTGAATGCAACCTTGTGTCCCACTTAGATTCACATGTAACTCTCCCACATTAACGTTTTTACTGTACATTTAAAGGCAATGTTGAGTGTCAGTACAGGAGGTGGAGTGAAATTCTGAAAATAGTGTTATTGGACCTCCATATGAGGACAGTTTATAAGAAGAATGTGTGGAAAAAATGCACAAACAGAAAAAAATCCTCAGCTTCTCTGAGAGAAATTTCCTCTTGAGGAAAAGAGAGTAAAATTTCTTCTCTATGACTTTACATTGTACATCACACTTTTCTGTATCTGTTGAATAGCAGCAACAGTCCTGTCCTGTCTGGTCTGCACCAGGTGAAACAGATGATACGTCAGATTAAGGTCATGTGACTCACATGGCCAATCAAAAACTTGCCCCAAAAACTCATTGGTTTCTGTATGTGTAGAATCACTGCTCTGCTGCACTGTCCTAAAACTGTGTATAAGGTTACATGAGGTTACAGAGGTCACCTCCCCTCACAGGTTGGCATATATTGGTGGACATGTCTTTTACTGAGTTTTAAGCTAAACTGCTCAACTTGTCCAAATGAAGGACATAATAATCATTAACCGATAATGTGCATGTAGCCACAGCCGTCTTCTATCTGGCAAATGCTGATAGTGTTTCACAAAGTGTAAACCTGAAGTAAAATTTAAACCAACACTGTATACAAAGGTGTTCTTGCCTGGCTGTCGCTTGCACTTGCGTCTGAGGATATTTGTATTAAGTTCAGCCTTTCTTAAGTTTCCCTGTAGTCTAGCTGGGTAGGTTTATCAGTCTTTTGAGCCTGGCGGGGGGGGGGGGCACAGAGCTGCAAAGCCAGGTCTCAATCACAATGACTAGCAGCTGTGGCCGTTCCAGCTTTTTGAATCCATGTGTGAATGGCCCACAAGTGTTTGGTTAAGTGTCAAGGTGATGATTTGAGGTAAATACCAATATGTTAGCATGGTAACATAATCATGATGCTAACCTGCTGGTGTTAGCAGGTACAATATTTAGCTTTAGCATCATATTCAGTATTTTAGTGTATCAGCATGCTAACAGTTGCCTCTTGTGCTAAACAAAGCACAGCTGAGGTTGATGAGGGTGTTATTACTTTTGCATGTATTTGGTCAGAAAATGAATGAAAAGAAAGGAAGCCACCCAGACCAACCCGAAAAGGGCCATAGGATCTGGTGTCTTCTCTCTAACTTAAACTAATGTCAAAACTAACCTAACAGAAATAAAACTACCAGAGCCATCAGAAAACAACAGAAGTGAACTCATACACCAATGCAAACTGCTGCTGCAGTTGCCAACAAGAAGAGAGAGAGCTTAAGACCAGATACACCTGAGGGAGATAGGGTAGAGTCAAGATCATTTTTCACATCATAACCAGCAGGGGGAGGTAGATGTGACAATTGGACAAATTCAAAATTTAACCTGATGATGGCACAAGAGGAAACATACAGTCCACCCTAGAGCAACATAATAATCCATTCCAATAGTTCTTGAGACATTTCACTCAAAAGCACAAATATAAATGTCACGGAGGCACTAGAGGTTCACCAAAGCCAGTAGGCTTAATCCCATATGGGCCAAGAATGTACTGCCTTTCATGGGAACCCATTCAACATTTGTTGAGTTATTTTGGTGGTGGACCAAAGACAGGAAGAAAATGCCTATTGAAAATACATCCTCATCTCCTGACATCCTCAGGTGAGTTCCTCCAAAGTCTGATCAAACATGTAAGTAATCTAACCGAACTCTGTATAGATCTGTGCAGGAACATGCTGGGTCAAGGGGTCACTAATGTAGTCAGGTGCAGGCCATCTAACATATTGTAAACAATGTGCATCCTGGCTGCAGATGAAGTCTTCAGGCCTCTGAGGCTCAGGGACTGGACAGTGTTGGGTTATGCTGGCTGGGGGCTTTATCGCTACAACAGCTATTAGGAGGTAATTAAGTCCTAACACTGCAGAGCCTCCCATGGTTACTATAACATAACTGCAAATGGGAAGCTTACAAGCTCCTTTAGACGGCATGACAAATTGAATGGAACTCATTGGGCTTTAGCTATTATTCTAGCGGCCCCATCTGGCTGGGAAAAGATAAAGGGGATTTGCTGGAGGTTGTGAGGGGTTGAGCCTCCGTGCTCGGTGTGTGAGTGTGTGTGTGTGTGAGGGATAAGGAATAAGGGTGGGGGGGGATCCTGGTCCAGCGTAGAGAATGTTTTGAGGGTTCCAGGGGGATTTTTTTTTTCTTCTCCTCTTTGGTCTGAGCTTCAATTCAACAGGCAGCCTGAGATTTGCTTTGGCCAAATGTTACAAATGTTTCGACAACCTGGTCTCTGATCCTCGGGGGTCACTCAGGAGGGCACTGGGGTACAACGGCTTTACGCCCAGAGATTTAACAAAGCAGCATGGGGATGAATATATTCACACTTGTATTCACCTCCCGGGCCTCCAGATGCTTGTTTTAGGGAGACACAGACTAGACTGAACTGCACTCTGCCCAAAACAGGCCAGCTGGCAGTTTGTTTCCATAGTATTTCCAGGACCAAACTTGTGCAGACAAAAGAAGTGCCACGTTCACTGGAGTGCTGCTGTCAATTGTTGACAAGGGGAAAATGTGGTGAAATTATTTTAAGACTGTTGAAAGTTTTTTAAATATGTTTAGGAAATTCTGGAAATACTGCGACTGGATTATTGTGAAAGTTGCCCTTTAATTCCTTAATTTTAATCAAAAGTAACACCTGTTCCACATCAATTTATTTTCTCCAACTTGTAGTTGTATCATAAGTGGAAATCCTTATACATCAATGTGAATGAACTAATCCTGCCAAGCACTGAATTTAGAGTCTGATTTGGCCCTTTTTGTATCATCCATTTTCAACCAAAGCTGTGGTATAGACCAGAAAGGTAGACATAGTGATATGCGAGGAAGATCATGAGCTAGATTTTATTAGTAATGAGTTATACTGCCAAGTGTTTCTAATATTACGTCCACCCCCATTTAGATGAGTGTGGGCAGACCAGTTATAAATCATATCAGTTCAACAGTTCAACAGCACCCCAAACTGCACCCTTCAAAATCATCGTAAAGTTGATTTATTACAGGATTTATTACAGTTCTGTTTTAGTTTTAGCTGGGTGTACCTAATAAACGGGCAGTTGAGTGTGTATCTTACCTAGGGTATAGCGAAACTAATGCAGGTCAATGTGAAAATGCTAATTACATTTCACCCACCTCAGCATTTTCAGGTTGCTCTGTAAGCTCACTGTACAATCGACCCACTATAATATTATGAAGATGGCTAAATCTCTTCCTTTCTTGATTGGCACACAACAAAATTACATTAGCGCCACCATCTGGTCTGCAGTGGGGCTGAATAAATGTTAATAGCCAGGTAAACCTCTGTTCTGTCGCCTCCAACTGCTTTTGTGTGATTCTGTGTCTCTGTGTTGTTGATTTCATGCCACATGGGTTGTCATTGTCATACTGACTCTTTTCTTTTTTGTTGTCAGACAGCTGCAAGTGTACAAAACTGTGTCTCAATCACAAGTAATTCTTGGGCTTACATTGTGTTCACATCATAAACAAAATATGCAGGTGCTTCTGTGTGGAAGTATAACTCTCAAGGTTTGCCTGAATTAAAACAAACACACTATTTTTGATTGACAAATAGTCTGGTTGAAAGTTTACAGGGATTTCTAATGTTGGACTAACAGGGACGAAGACTGTGAAGGTAGATAGACACCTTCAAATACAGTCTACCTGGGTTATTGTTATGGCAGGACACTGATTTTAAAATTGACTACAATGACCAAAAAGAGAAGAGTTTGCTACGTGGGTACATACTGTATATCACATTATATTCATATAACTTTTAGTAACACTTGTAGTTCATGAAAGTTCTCCTTTGGGCTTTAGTGTCTCAGTTAAAAATCTCTCTTTGCATCATCCTCAGTAAAATACGTGTTTGTTGCTTTCAAGTTTATCCACTCCTGAGAGAGTTTTGAAAAAGTGAGTTGGAACATGCCGGCTTTGTGTGGATGGATGGCCTGTGTTATTGCAGATGTGGTCTCAGTCCTGAAAGTCACTGATAGCCCTACAGTATCCTCACAACTGCATCACAATGGGTGTAAAGGGGTCTAATGATGGGGATCCGCCAGGCTTAACAGGCTCTCATTCAGATGGCGATTGTCAGAAGGCCATAGACAATAGACCAAGGAATAACAATGGTGTACACAAGCAGCCCAGGCCATTCCCCGTTCTGCTGCAATTAGCGTCATATGGAGGGATTGAGAGGTTGGGTTACATTCCTTTACTCTCACTACCAGCCTCCTGATCCCATCACACACACACACACACACACAAGCTCATCATCCCTAACAAGGGGGCGGACTACTTTATCTACTTTATTACCACCCCACTGCTAACCAGCTGTCACCACCCGAGCACATGCACATACACATGCAGACATGCACTCTTCAGAGAAAAAAAAAAACCTTTCGGCTTGACTCTGGAAGTAGCTGCAGGTGGAGTGGTTATGTTTAGGTCAAACTGTGTTACCCAAGCCAAAAGGCTGTAAAACTGAAAGGTGTCCACCTTTACAGGCCTGGTCAGGTAGGTGAAGGTTAAACTGGATCCATTACTGTATGTGCATAATTCCTAGGATAATGGGCGTAAGGAGGTAAAAGAGGACACGGGGGGCACACGGCTCTGCCTTTTACACAAACGTTGATTCGGCTCTGTGACTACCTCCGCTGCCGACTTAAAGGTGGAACATCAATGACAACGGTTTCCACCTTTGCTCCTTTTATACAGAACAGCAAGGCAGAGTAACAGCGCAACATTCCTGCCTTAAACAGGCTGCCGTCACCAACTGTAAACATGAAGGCAATCTTTCCTTAAACCTTACCAAGTAGCTTTAGTTGCCTAAAACGTAACCAAAACTTAATTACAGAGTGGTACATCAGAACTGGCTGTTCTGTCCTTTAGGTATTAGGAGTTGGTGCAGATGGCAGGAAACGGCCGTTTGAATGGCATGGACTGAGCGAACGTTAACGGACTGAGGGGCCGAGAGAATGGACAGGTCTCCAGAGCAAGGCCACGGGGGCCACAGAGCCGGAGAAGGGGAGGGGGAGATTTCTGGGCCTGCTTGGCAACTCGACACACTAACTCTCCTTCAATTCTTCAGCAATTATGCTGTCATCAAGCCATTTTGCCTTTTTGAGAATGAAGAGAAGGACACAAATAAGGCCCATCCTGCTTTAATTAAACTAATACCAATTCATGTTCCAGCGAGATGCTTGAGGCATCATTAGGAGAAGGACAGAAAGGGCCTGTTTCCTGTGTGTGTTTGTGCGCGTGAGTATATGCATGTATGCCCATTATGTATGTGAGAAATTTAGCGAATGTGTGTCTTTGTGTGTGTGTGTGTGTGTGTGTGTGTGTGTGTGTGTGTGTGTGTGTGTGTGTGTGTGTGTGTGTGTGTGTGGGCGTGTGTCCCCTCACTTCCAGTCCATTGAGCTGCGGTCCTGTTGCATGCTCTCTGATGCCCTGGTTTTGGTCCAACTGAACAGAATGTGTGGAGGGAAGGAGGGAGGTGATGGGAGAAAGCAGAAAAGAGGAGGAGGAGGAGAAGGAGGAGGAGGCAGTGGGGGTCCGCTTGGAGGGGGCTGTTTGTCACTGTGAATCGGCTCAGGGTGGTTCACATCATCTGGCCATTGATGGCCGCCCCTCCCCTGTTGTCAAACAAGCTCCTGTGGGCCTGCCTGAACACTGGGGGCATTGTGTCCCTCCCTCGCAGGAAACATACCACCCAAAGTGCTGCTACCCCCACCACCATCCACCCACAGCATCCTCCGTCCTCCTCTCTCCCCGTCCATCTCCATCTTCTCTTACCTTGCCCTCCGACAGTCTGATGTTAAGCTAGCGTCAGGGTCAAATCAGCAGAAAACTGGAGGAGATGGGCACGGGATGAGCTAGAATATGATGGTTTGAAAGCAACAGGTTGGACTAATGAGGCCAGACTGAGGGATGGAGGGAAGCGGAGTCAGCAGCAAGTGGAGGCTGAGGGAGGTGCAGAGAGCAAGACAGATTTGAAGGGCTGAATATGAGGCGTTCCCCACGGTTTCCGTATGGAGGCTAATGGGAAGATTGATGGATTGAGACAGCAAAACAAAGTGAGGTGGTGATAAAATGTAGAGTGGGGATAAGAGCAAAGTAGGAATCGGCCTGAATGGCGTCTTGAAGCCTCAATTCTGAGGATGTGGTGTGTGTGTCACAAAGGCCAGGAGAAGGAGGAAAATTTACTGCCTTTGGGGCAGGGTAGGTGTGACTGGGTTCCCTAATTACCAGGAGGTCTGGGGAGCTTTGGGTACAAGACAAGTGTGAAGGGTGGGAGAATGAGACCCAGGATTACAAAGGGGTTGGTGCAGGTCAATGCTGACCACCTAAGATGCTTGCTTACCAAAGACATAACCCCCATTCCATCCTCAACCTCCCCGTGCCTAGATACTATAAATAAATATAGTGTCTCTGCCTCTAAAGCTGATAATTTACTGCCCACCATTCCGTTCTGCCCATCTCTTCTCCATTTCAGTGCGGTTGCCAGGTGGTGAATGGGCTCGTCATGAGTTTGGAGGCCAGGCCTGTGTTTTCTGGAGGGAGGCAGTCCTCAAAGTTGGAGCACCCTGGGTGGAAACACACACACATATGCTTATATGTTGCGAATGCCACATGCTCCTTTATCCACCTCTAAAACAGCGACCATGGCAGGAATCTGAGAGAGTTGTTAGCGAGCTAACTCTTTTCTTTCTAATTGAGCTGAGACTAGATTGCTTCAAGTTGTTGATTCTTAATTTTGGGTCAGAGTTGAAAGGCAGCATGTCATGCATGTGCTATTCATTCTCATGTGTTGTTTCTTTGCATAATCCTCCACTGAGACACGGATTTGCTTCAGTGTTGTTATACATATGAATTCATGATGATTTGATTTGTTGTACCTCTAAATATTTTATATCAAGTCATTTATAAATACTTACACATTGAAAATTCATGGCAGTCTAATAGGTCATTACAGGTCATTACTGGAAATTTAGGGGCGAGGACTTGTTACTCCATCCTATAATGCCTGAGTATTCTTGACAGGAGAACCACTGCATCGCCCCTTACATACACTTGTCTTTATTTTCTTGAAGCCATCTGCTTCCTATGGCACCCATGCCTGCACAACATTCACCTGGAAGAACAGAACAAAGGGCGACAAGAAAAACACACAGAATGTGCAGCAGGACAGATACAAGTCTTTAACTGCCAGTGCTGCCATGGTGCTGTTCACTCAACTACTGCCTCCACAGAGGACTACGAGGCAACATATTGTCAGAACACGAGGCCACGCCGCATAACGTTCTTTACCATACATTACGCCGTTTTATCACGCAGAAAGGCTGCAGGGATTTTACCAGTAACAGATTACCATTAAAGCGATGTAATCACGTCTGTGGTCTCGACAGACACACACACACACACAGAGCAAAGACACATCGTGCCGTGAGTGAACCGTATTCAGGACCCGCATAATCAGATTAGAGGACCGTTTTTCACCGCCATATAGAATGGCCAGGCAGATAGTAATCAACATTGTCCCACACCATTCACCGCAGCTAACGGTCGCATGACACCGAAAGCGAGCAGCCAGATCTCGCCAATGCCGATTAGAGCTCAAAGCAGAGTGGCGTAGTGTTTATGGCGACTGTTGATATTCGATCAGGTTAAGTTCCTCTTCAATCAGTCATTGTTCATTTACCCGCCCGAGAAAGTTCAAAACCCGTCAGCAGGGGAGCATCCGTTTGTCTCAGAGACAAAGACAGACACGAACATTAAACCATCCTTGCACCACAGCCTGTGGCATCACTGTTATCGCCGATCACTGCCTGCTCGAGTTGACACAACAACCTCCAATTTTCTGTTTCAGACTTTCTTCGAAACGAGCCGGATGATCCATTCAGCCACAGACGAGTGGTGCACCGACGCCGATGCCCGGCTCGCAGCCGCGTTCCGTTCATCTGGGCAGGCCAGTATCTGAACTTATTTCGCTGATGTCTTCCACTTAGTGCTTGACCATTTTTACCGTGATCAGCAGGTCATCAACCACCCCGTGCCGCCACGCGCAGCCGTGAGACCATATGGTCGCGCCTGTTCGCGACGAGCGTATCCCGTAAACTTTCAGACCATTGCGTACGGTCACGAAGATCTCACTATGACCGATAAGGCGGGCATTACCGTTACCCTTCCATCAGTCAGCTTCATGATCGCCGCCAGCGCATCAAATACAAAGAAACAGGATGTCGCGATTACACGCCCGTGTTGTCGGCCGACGTGTCGGTTGCAGAGAAACTTTGCTCGTCGTTTTCTCCCAACGAAAGACGGGCGAACATTGAACCATGGGGAGATGCGGAGTCAGTCGAAAACAGAGCAGCGAATTCACCGTCAATTTATTACCAGGCTGAGCAGCAGACACAGGGAACACTGCGTGACGTCCCCAGTGACAGGAGGAGAAAAGAAACAGAAGAGCGGAACAAGAGCACGAGCGTTATAGTCGACGTAGGCAGCCAGAGAGCGGTGAACCTGCCGCCCGGCGCTGCGCTGATGATGCCGGAGGCCTCCCGTGAGTGCCTTCACAGCTGCGAACAGAGCGCGAAGACGCAGCCCGGACCAACAAACGCAGCAACAAACAGCACTTACGCAGGTACCCAAGCCGTTACACACCCGTGAGGAGCACCATTCACGACCAACGAGCGAAAGGGTTCGAAATTCTCCCGCAAGAACACATCGACCAACGTTGCGAACCTCACCGTTCTCATCTGGCTTAGTGGTCGACGCCGGAGCAGCCGAACAACGCCTGCGTTTCATCAAAACCAGCAAGATGTCAGATGTCACTGTTAAACGTTGCCCCGAGCCGAAAGATCATCTGCAATTTGTCTGGTGTTAACTGTTGGTCACAGCAATTACTTAACTGAACATTTTGTTCTCAGGCATTTAAAGTAAAATGTTGTTAATGTTGACGCTGGCAAATGGTCTCGCCGTAGTTTGATGATCCGCACATTGGTTCAGCACAAGAGCGTGAAATGGATGATTGTGCGTCGATGTTTGCTTAAAGAGCACAGCTGCGAGACCGAGGTGGGTGATGTAGTGAGCAGATCTAGCTGTTGCACAGACGATGAGCCAGAACAGACCCCATACTGCTTCTCCGCCCCCAAAAGTCGCACATACACTTCAACACAGCCCAGAAAGCCCCGCAACACGAGTGTCTGCGGGGCCAGTGCATATGTGTTGCAACCTTTTCGTCCGTGCTGGAGCCACCTTGGCTCATAACGGTCGCTTCATTGCAGTTACAGTGGCACCGCCCCGTGCCGCCCGCCACCACGCCAGCACACATGTCTCGCCTGGTCATCACCGCCTGCCAAACCACGGCCCCGTCAGGAGACATTGTTGCTGCGCGCACCACGCATTGTGAGTAACACGAAGCGCAGTGCAGGTGCCGCCAGATTTGTCGCGTCGACTTTGTTACTTCTTATCAGGAAATGGTTGTGTGTGTGCGCATGATGTGTATGAAATACATGTCCATTTCATCATTATCAATTAATAGGTCACACATATGAGCAACAGACATGATATTGTTTCACCATCACTTTGTAACAGAATAGTTTACTTTTAGTTTGTGTTTGGACAGAATTTTAGGCCAAAATGGATGCTTAAAAAAACAAAAACAAAAAAACTTTTGTTGATGTTTTACCATTCATGTCCATATTTATGTGTATCATCAGATAAAATCGGGCCACTAAATCATCAACTCATTAATAATTTAACAATTATTTATCACTTGCTTCATGCACCTACACCAGTGACATGGCTGTATCATACAAATATGGGACATGAATGATACATCAACAAAAGTTTTTTGTTTTTGTTTTTTTAAACATCCATTTTGGCCTAAAGATTTCTGTCAAACTCAAACTCAAAACAGCGTATTTGTTAAAGTGATGAATAAGGAGCACATCATAAACAACAGTTCGTTTATCACTTGGTGTATTATGTGGGTATTATGTGATGAAATGGACATGCTATTTCACATACACATGCATGCACGCACACACACACAGCCATTTTTCACAATCAAAGAGTTAACAAGTCAACACCTGACTTAAATCTGGCAGCACCTGCACTGCGCTCGTGTTTACTCATAAGTGCATGGGTGCATATTGACCTGTTTTGTGTGTGTGTGTGTGTCCCTGTGGGGATGCATGTGTGTGAGTTTAACAGGCAGGTGGTAATGAGGCAGACTGTGCTGTGCTGGCTTCTATAATGAGGTGGTAGGGGCCAGTGCCACTAATGGGCCCCTATAGCCTCTAATAAGCTGTAATTATAGTGTGTGTTTACCAAGTGGCTCCAACACAGTTGAAAAAGGTTACCTTCACACATAGCTACTCCACTGCTGGCCCTCCCACCCAAAGACACTCAGTGACACTGGAGAGTGCTTTCTGTAAACTGTGTGTTGGAATTAGTATGTATGCTGACTTTTGGGGGCGGAGGAAATATTATAGGAATTCTGGTATTTCACAAACTCATCATCATATACTTTTGCTAATACGCTTAGCCTAAGTCCTGCCCCCACTCCTTTTTCCACTACATCCCACTACCTCAGTTGTCACAATCACGGCTTGTTACATTGCTCTTTCTGAAAAGCCAAAACATGGTACTGCAATCTGTCCATTTCACATGTATGTGTATCTAATACTGTACTCGATAGTAATGCGAGATCGTAAAACTGCAACAGGGATTATTTTGCTAGCATTCAACATTAACAACATTTTTACTTTAAGTGCACAAAAGACTAAAAATGTCTTCAGACAAAGTGAAATTTACTTGTAATAGCAGATTAGCTTTAGACAAATTACCCAAGATGAGTCTTTCAGCTCAGGGCTAACGTTTGCTGGTAGCATCTAGCATCTGCTGGTTTTGGCAAACAAACACAGAGCGTTCAAACACTCCAGCATTCATTTTTTCATGAATAAAACAAGGCAAAGTTCTGCTTGTTGAAGTCAATTAACCCATTTCACCATGTCCACACAGGAGGAATTTCAGACCCTTTTTCCCCACTATCACTCTCACATTGGTGTGACTGAACACATGCTCCTCTCTACACAGATTATGTAACAGCTTGCATTTCATTCATGCTATACCTGCATAAATTGCCACCTGACATTTTACTCACATTTGTTGTGAGACTCTCAGACTCTGCATCTTCCCTTTGGTTGCACTCTGACCTCCACCCAACCTCCGACTGACCTTCTGAAGGCACTCCGCATTTTGGGGAAGCCCTCTCAGTGACCTCATCAATCACAACACCAGCAGCCAGGCAGCAGGTTCACACTCTTTCTCTGGCTGCTGCTGCATTGTTTTCTCTACATCGGTATAACGCTCTCATTCTCTTGTTCCACTCTTCTTCTTCTTTTTCTCTCCTCACACCCTCAAAGCTCACTGGGATTACTGACAAACCTGACAAATCACGCAGTGTTCCTATGTGTTGCTGCTCAGCAAATTAATATAATTGACGGTGAATTCCTTTATCACGACCTCACAGTCACTTGTTCGACCCCTGAGCTTCCCGCATCTCCTTTCCCATGGTTCCAGTGTTCTTATCCCATCTTTCCTCTCTGTTAAGGGAGAAAACAGCAGAGCAAAGTTTCCTCTGCAGCCATTGCATCAACATACAAACAACACAGATGGTGCTGTCACTGACATCCTGTTTCTTTATATTTGTTCTGCTACACAACAGCATGATCATAAGCCTGAGCTTTGATGGAAGGTAACTGATTAATTACACCCACCTACTATCAGTCATAATTAGGAAAAATCTTCATGATACATCACACAATGATATTGTAGACAGAAGGCTGCTTCCAGCCCCTGTGCACAATGGCAGGTCCACAAAGAGTTTACCAGTTTGGGATGCAACTCCATCACCAGACAGGCACGTTCATAAATTTAACAAATTCTCCCTACAACATCTGCACATGGCAACTACAGAATGGTTGATGTTACAGAAAGTTTGTGGTCACGGTTAAAAAAATGGTCAAACACTAAGTGGAGACTTATCCAATATGAATGCAGTTCCAAGGATACTGGCCTGCACAGCATCCAACACCTTTGGGATGAACTGGAACACTGACTCTGAGCCAGGCTTTATCATCCAACGTCAGTGTTGCACCTCACTCGTGCTCTTGTGGCTGAATGGGATCAAATCCATGCAGACACAGAGAAAGTCTGAAACTAGAAGAGTGGAGGTTGTTACAGCAGCAGATTAATGTCCATGGTTTTATTTTTGGTTTGTTGTGTGTCCAGCTATGCTGAAACAGAGCAGTGATCAGCGATGGCTGAAAGTGATGCCACAGAGGTTTAATGAGTACAAAGAGATGGATTTAATGTGATATTCACGTGTGTGTCTGTCTTTGTCTCACAAGGATAAACTTGAATGCTCCCCTGCAACAGTAAGTGGGACACAGACTGCAGGCCAGTTAAATAGTGTCTTGGTTAAAAAGAAAAGGGAACTTAGCCTGATCAGATATCAACAGTCACTCATAAACACTACACCAGCTACTTTCTGCTTTTGGAGCTCTAATCCAACATTAGCAGCAGGATCTTTGCTCTCTTTCAGGGTGGTATTCGTACGGCCGTTGGGCTCATCTTTGATGTGGAGATGAATGTGTAGGATAATGTTGGTCCACTATCTCACTGGCCATTCACATGTCATGAGAACAGCAAACCAGTGAGAAAAAAAAACGGTCTCTAATCTGGTGCCCATGCTGGGTCTGGGCCACGGGTTCACTCACAGCACAGTGGTAATGCTGCTCTGTGTGTATGTGTGTGTGGTGTCTGTCAGGGATACAAGACGTATTTACATCCTTTTGTAAATAATCTATTACTAGTAAAATCCCTGCAAGTAATACTCCCTGCGTATTAAAAACAGCATGTGCTATGAAAAGTAAAGAACTTGTTATGCAGCATGGCCCCTCAGTGTTCCTGAAGCATAAATTGACTCAGTTTGGAGTTGTGGTTTGTCAATGTGGAGCTAAATTTAACTTTTTATGTATTAGTTCTAGGCAAGGAAAGATTATTTGGGAAGTCTGTTTCAACAACAAGGCAACTGGAGGTGAAGGCACATAAACAGAGTAAGAAAATATGTAAAATAAATGCAATGCAATATAAAAACACAAACATAAATAGGATTTCAAAAGAGTAAAACAAAATAGAATAAAATATATTTTTAAACTAAAATAGACAAAAGATAGATCAGACATTCGCATAAAAACTGCACTGCTGTGCAGATAAAACACTGTCAATAAAAATCAGTAACATTTCATAAAATGTTCATATTGCCTGTTACATGTTACATATTAATGTGCAAAGCATCTAGTAAATACAGCGGTCAGTGCAGAGAAGTAAAAAGTGCTAGCCTGGTTCCAGAGGTTTTGAACAGCTTTTAACAGCTCGAGTCAGGTGTTGAGTTCATTTATGGCTGTTTTCACAGCTGGAAATCCAACAAAACTGATCAGAGTTTTTGGATGCACGACTGCAGATAGAAACACAATCTTACTCCACCAGAGCCAGAAAAATGGTCTCAAAAATGGCAAAAAGTGTAGATGAGTTTGGGCTGTACAGAAATAACAACTCTTAAAACAGTGAAACAAAGGTAGGAACAGACTTATTGTTTTTTGAAATCATTTGAGGTGCTACCAGCCCTTCACACTGACACACATGTTCTTGTTAAGGTTTATGTTTCTGATAGTTTAATAAAAAGAAAATGCAAAAATATTGTGAGTATAATTCAATCAATTAGGGCTGCAGTGGATGATTATTTATATTATTCATTATTCAATTACTTTTTTTTTTTATTAACTGATTAATAATTTGTCAGAGAAAGGTCCAACATTTTTCTTGCCTGACTACAAAACCAAAAGGTGAGAAAATGAAATAAAATAAGGGAAAGCAGTGAATATCTTCCCAAATGCTCCAGAATGACATCTGTTTATGTTTCAAAAAATTCTCCAATAACGTACCAGTGCCTGCAGCACAATACTTGAGTTACTTTCCACCTCTAGTGTTTGTCCACATGTCCATGTCCTGCATTTGTGCGCAGAAAAAATAGGCTATATGTGAGTAGTTATCACTTGGCCCATCGCTGTTTTTCCATGACAATGAAAACAAATCCAGCTTACACTCATTTCTGTTTTTTTCTCAGACTCTGTATGTGTGAGAGAAAGCCTCCCTCTGTCCTCACTCTATAAAGGCTTGATCTCTGTCTCTGTTGAATATGTTAATCCATCTGGTGGTCCCCCCCCCCCCGCTCTTTCTCTCTGCCCACGAGACCCCCACTGCCCCACTCTCCCTTCCCAAGTAGGGGAAAGGGGATCTGGGATACTTCAGCGGAGGCTTGGTGGGCCAGGACTTCATCCCCCGGTTGATTATGTGTGTTGGAGAGAAGAGGGAGAAGGAGAGGTGCAGGACGTAATCCTATTGACCATCCCTGTCCCATATGGTGAACGCACTGGCCTCTCCAGTGGTACAGTCAGTGGAGTGGCAGGGCCAGCTTGCCTCTCCAGGCGGGGCAGATTTTCACTAAAGCTCTCCATCTCACACTCTCATGTGGGATCACTGGTGTAGAAAAGACAAGGATTGTTTTGTTTGGGTGTCGCTGCCATCTGATTACAGTTTAATTGCAATCACTGATGACCAACAAAGTTCTCACTTGCTAATATGTATTAGCAAGTATATTTGGTTTTTATAACACTATTAAGTGGCTCATGTACAGTAAAAATAATTTGAAAAAGCAAAACAAAGACAAAAAGGAAACTTTTAGACTATAGAGAGCTTAATGTTAATTTAAAAAATAGGTAATCTAATGTGGAAAAAATCCTTTTGCTTTTTTGTTTTTCTTCTTTTTACTTTACAATTACTTTTTTTCTTCTTTTGCTTGTAAAGTACTTTTTAAGTTTGTCAAAAAAGTGTTGCACAAATAAAGTTTATTGCTTTTATCAAACCAGGAGAGCTAACGTGTGATCTACATATGCCAGTTTTCATAAATGAGATTTTGGAAATAAGTTTTTTTTTTTAATGCTTGCTGTTCACTGGATGAGCATGCATATTTTCATCTCAAAGACATTGCTTACTTTTTTATATTTAGATTAGTTATTTAGAACAAAGTGCAGGCCAAAAAAAAGAAAAGAAAATGTGGAACGTATACAAAATGTCTGGATATGTATGCACTGTATGTTTATGTACATGTTGGTATGTGTGCATGCATATACAGTAACCTGGCAGGTGTACATAATTATATAATTTTTTTTCTTGGCTAAAGCAGAAAATACTGACTCAAAATTACATTATTACAAGCTAGATTAATTTGGTATTTACTACCAAGTGTCCTCAATAGCCAACAGCAGGGTCTTTTCGAAACAAGATCAGCATACTACTGAATGATTTTTAAAAAGCCATTTATTACATAATAAACTGTAAAACAGACTAAAGACTTAATCCCAATCATCTAATTTTCAGCACTTCCAGGTTATAATAATGTTTTTGTGAAATCAAGAGAGCAGCTTTTTTAAAACATGTTTCTACTCTTGTGTCTTGTGGTCTCACAACATAATGCAATCCAACACAGCAACATTCAACATTGACTGTAAGCTCTACTCTTTTAATCAGAGGCTGTAGTGTGTGTGTGTGTGTGTTGGGGGTGGGGTGGGGGGTCTGGCCTTGTGTTAGCAGCAGCCTGAACGTCTGTTCAGTTCTGGTGGAGGTGTGGGAGCCCGCGGGGGGCTTTTTGTCCGAGGACCACTGTTACAATCCACGTTGGCCATTCAGCCCCAGCCATGTCAATTGGCATATGGTTGATCCACCCCTAATGGGTTCATGTAAGCAGAAAATGCTGCCTTTCAGGGACCTGCATTCTCCTTCAAGCGGGTGAGATTAAGATGTAATGTCGCTCTCTCCCTCCACAACAGGGGGTCAGTGGAAGTGACGGGGAGAGGGGGACGATCAGGACACGTGAGCCGGCAGAAGACGCCCTTGGGGCAAAGGAGAGTGGGGCTGGAGGGGATGTCGGGCACGATGGTGTTACTGTTGTGTTTCCCACTACAAAAAGAATGACAATCATACAATTATGTCCCTTTTTTTGATTGTTGTTAAAGCATTAGCCAAAACAGTGTTTCTGAATGAATAAATAATTCAAATATTACTCCATTTTACAAAACACAGAGGGTAGTTTTGAAAGGTCAAAGTTCATTCTTGACCTTGAATATGCCAACTGACAAAAGAATCTCACATCCCAGTCCATTTAGTAGCTGTCCTGGTGCACACATATCACAAGATCTTGAAAGGTGCTCTTTGCAGATGGAAATCCAAGCACAAATTCCAATCCTGGCAACGAAACCTGAATTTGGGATGCAGCCAATCCTGATTCATTTGATATTGTGTATCTGCTGCACATGCACAATAAATGTTCCCCCGATGACAAGAATACCTTAGAATTAAAGACAGCCTAGATGTTTGAATACTAAATAGTCGTGCTTAAATGAAAACATATTCTTCATCACACCACGTTATTCTTCAGTGTGGTGTCCAATGCATTTTTCTATGTCTTGGGTATGGGTCCATGTCCAGTATGGGTGATACAAGTGTAGCCCTGTTGTGATGTTAAGGGTTGAACAAGATGGTTCAGGGGGATTCTCCACCTAAAAATTGTCAACCATGAACACATCACTTTCTTACAAACCCCAGCACTCATACGTCAGTGATAGTCAAGTGACAGCTGTTACATTATGACCACAAGTGTGTGGAAGTTTAAAGAACATCCATTGGCTCTCACAAGTACAAATACATGGCAAGCTCAGGTGTTGGTGTTGGTTTTAATTTCCACACAAACCATAATTATATAGGACCAACCACACAAATGACAAACCACACATTCAGGATTATAGGTCTACATATAGTTTAAAATAGTTTAAATACAGTTCCCATAAAGTTAAAGTGCTTCACAGGGGTCATAAAAAAATGGAACTGATGCTGCTGAGGACAAGGTACACCGACTTTTAGTCCCCTCAGTGGGCCAACAACAACAAAAAAAAAACAAAAAAAAGTCTACAGTCCTACACTTCCCATAATGCAACTCAGTAGTGTCTTTCATTATCCATCATCAGGGATGTTTTTTTCAAACTTCCTCCACTATTGTCCACCTGTTTTCACAGGCTGAGTAGTACGCCTAATGACAAGTAAATTTGATCTTCATGTGTAAAATTGGTGGATTAGTCCTTTAATGGAGTGGAGAGTGGACAAAGGACCAGGAATAGCCAATAATAATCAGTCTAAAACAAGAGTATTGTGGTTCAGCTTGAGACAATTTCACAGTTACTCACTGAAGTTCTTTCTCCGGCCATCTCTGCTTTACTTTCAGTTCCCACAGTTCCTTTCTCTGTTTCCCACCAACGGAGCCGGCTTTATTAGAGCAGCTTATCAGGAAGCCTCATACCCAAACCTGCTAATTCCTTTGTCCAGTTCATACACAACAGTTCTTACCAGAACCCCTCGGACTGACGTGCCCATACACACACACACTCAAAAACACACACACATGCACAAAACTTGTCACTCCCCTGTCAACCTAATTTGCTTCTAACATGGAGAATGGACACGCCCTCCTCTAATGAGAACAAATCTCTCCTTTTCTCCCTCTCTCTCTCTCAGTTTCCCCTTTCCTTCCTTCATTCTCTCCATCTCCTCACTCCCCCCCAGGCCCTCCAACCTTTGCTTCCTGCCTTTTGATATTGCAGCCATCTCACTCATGCCACCAATTAGCGACATAATAGACCAGCGGGCTGCTGACTGCTCGGACCTCAATGATCCACTGCTGCTGAGGGGACGCAGGACAGATGTAAAGACAAGAGAGAAGTGTTATGAAATGGCAGATAGAAACAGAGGGAAAGACATGCAGACTGTGGTCAAATAGTCCTTTTCTTTGTTCACATCCCATCTTTCTTGACCTCAGTGGAAGACATCATGAAGTCAGGGAAGAAACTATATTGTTCCCTTTAACACTGTTTGTCTTCAGCGTGGGTGTGTCTCAATGCTAAAGTTTGTACAGTAGTTACGGGGCAACATTGTCACTCATCTGGAGTCATGTCTCTGTCCATCTGGCAAATGTAAATCAGCTCCTGAGCCAATTAGGTTTGTCACTACAAAAGACACCTTGACATGTTTTCTCATCTTTCATAGTAGCTTGGTGGCTCCCTGGTGAAGCCTCACCTACAGGTGTAATGGAGAACTCATGTCTTCAACTGAGTGGAATTCAATCTAGTTTTAGTAACATTTATATGAATTTCTGAAGGTTCATTGCTTATATCAACTATTTTTTACTAGTTCAGATAGTGTTGTGTTGTGGCCTAATTTTTATGCTAGTTTCATTGTGTTTTATCAAGCCATTTTCTTACCCTACAGGCAGACCTTTTTAGGTTGACATTTATTCAATAGAATACACAATATTTATATGCTGCTTTGTAAAAGGTTTTTTTTCCAGTGTGCAGGTGCATCCAAATTGGAGGAGGGCATGCATTTTTTCACCTTCTGTTCTCAGACCAGTTGCATTCTAAGAGACTGAGATCATGTTACATTTCTTTCCCATACATCAAGGCAGGGAGAGCTCTGCTTGTTAAGAGGATGAAAGGAGCAGATACTCGGACGATTGGCCATGACTGTCACATACACCTCCTTAAAATGTATGTCCCGGTGCATCACGTGCCCCCACTAATAAAAATGCCAATAGCACATCCTCGGTGCACTCAGCACTTTTTTTTTTTTTTTGACTCTTGACTCATTAAGTGCAGGCTTCTTGGTGTTGTTGTTAACAGTTTGGTCTAGTTTTATGGTTGTGGTCAATTTGGCCTGTATGCATCCAGAAGATCTGTGTTATCTAGGTTAATACCCAATGCAGTGAAACAGCTTATTCAGACAAAACACACCTCTGACAGTGTGTCTGGCTGCAGGCCCGTCTCTGTCTGACTGTCAATCATTGTCTGTCACAACTGTCATCATGTTGGTTAAACTGGTGATTAGTGAAATCTCCAATCTTTTGCAAGAGTTTGGTGTTTTTTTCTTGATCTTCATATCCTAGCAAATTTTTGTTTGTTTTTTTTTGCAAAAAAACTGTACCCACACTGTTCATAACAGTGAGTATAAAATATTTAATGAACCACCTTAAGGTTTGGATTAATATTGTTTTATATCATACTCTCATGCACACATACAGTGGTCTCTGTCTCCAACGGCAGCTAGTGTGTCATTAAAGGAGGCCATTGTTGTTTAATTAATGAGCATTTTTTTTGTTCATGCTAAACTGGGATTAGCATATTCATAAGGGCAGACATCTTTCAGACAGCTTTGAGTGAATCAGATGGGTCTGTTTTCTCACTGTGTTTTTGTTTGTGCCCATACATAACCCCGTTTGTTGACCGGAGTCCTACCCCATTAACTCCCATGATCCTCCATGTCACAGACGCAGCGATCGAAACACAAGACAGTGAGAGAGAGAGAGAGAGAGAGAGAGAGGCAAGATGCATACGGCCCCGTTTTCACACTTGAGAGAGCACGCCCCCCGGATTACACTGATTACCATGTCGTGTTACATCTTTATTCTCATACATAATAAACAATGAGCGACTATTAAAACATGTTGCACTCGGTACCCCCCACCTCCATCCCAACCAGACTAATCAATTCAAAATGAAAACTGAATAAAAACTGTAATCACATACAAGTCCTGTGAGTTTAATGTTTTTCTTTTACATAAAGAGGCATATTTACATTGATATGGATGGAGAAACCCCCCCCTAACAATAATAGTTATATTATCTATCAGTTCTAATAATTAATTCATCTAAATTCCTTTATATATCTGGTTGATTCAAGAGTTACATGCTCTGGAAAAGTAACAGTGATGTTAAAACTTCCCATCTGTCGTCTTCAAATGCATCAGTTTCTTACATAAAGTCAACCAAGTGCACAAGGCAACTCACACAGAGGACAAACATACAAATTACAAATTCTGAATGACCTATCAGCAGTTGCAGATACAGACTAATGCGACGAATGAATTTGTAAAACTGTAAGAATGAAACAAAGAAAAAAAATCACTTGCGTAACATCTGCTATGTGCATCCTGTATGTTTCTCAGTAGTTTACTTTCAAAATTTCTTTTCTTTTTGGGGAAAATTTCACACACTTACGCAGATGCTGGTTTTTCCTTTAATTTGTCACCCATCTGTATATCTTACCTACATATGAAATGCTTTTACCTTTTCTACCAATTCATATTTTTGGTTAGACGATTATGGTTAGACCATTTTGGAACCAATACCGAAATTAATTACCATACACTTTAAACGGTGGCTAAAAACAGCCAGCATTTAAAGTTGGAAATATTGGATTTACAGGATAAATTTTGCAGCAATGTGATGACGTATCTTTGGTTCACGGGAGATTCCTGATTAGTTAAAAAGAAAAAAAAAAGAACTTCAGTTCTCCCTTTAACACACTTGGGCATGGAGAATATTTAAATAATGTACAGTACCTTGTGTCTTTGTGTGTTTTTGGCTGTTTTTATGATAATTAGAGCATTTCTATGTTCTTGTCCAGTTAATGATGCAGAGAACTTGGCCGCTGGCAGCCTGATGGGACAGTAAAAGGCCAAGTTTGAGTGACTTATTTTTTTCTCTGTCCCATCTCCTCCCTGTCTCTCATCTTTTTTGATCACTGAGCCTCATCTCTGCCTTGTTAGTAACGTCCATCTAACTTCCTCTGACCTGTTATTTCAATCTCTGGCCACACACAGACACACTTTCTGCTCACATACACTCATGTCAGGATGCACTCACATTCACACAGGGAACACACAGGGGGGATGCACGCACACACGCGCACACACACACACACACACACACACACACTTGTACACACGCAGACCGACACACTCCCCTACTCACCAGCAATTTGTTGCCTGTGACATCACATTGTGTGTTAAAGCCGTACTGGCACCGGGCTGCAGCTTCGTTAACTTTCCTCTTTAATGAGCAGTTTAATTGAGCTGTCTAGCGGGCCACCTGTCGGCCCGCAGCCTCATTACCATACTAATGGACTGGGATTGTTGCTGCTCTGACAGCTCGAGCTGCACTGCCCTAACAGGCGCTGAGGAGAGGGTAAGGAGAGAGAGGGAGAGGGAGGCCAAGTAGGAAAAGGGGGACTGAAGGCCACACTGGAAGAGAGGGATTTCCAGAGAATAAGAGAGGAGAAAGAGTAAAAAGTTTTTTTTAAAAAAGGAGAATAGACTTTGGTTCTGATCACTTTAAGAGATAAGGTTGGCAATATTGTATATTTTTCTTATTTAAACAAATTACATAAAAATACAAAAACCATCAATGATCTACGAACAAATATTACCTGTGTATCCACAGCCTAAAATATGTTATTCCGCTGACACTGACCTGCTGCAGTATATATTCACTGGATCACCAAATCTGTATCAGTCTGTAGTTCAAAACAGTCACAGATAAATGCTCATTTTCCTCCTGTTTGTTTAAAATCTACAGTGCTCAGATGTGAAAAATCTTAAATTAAATGAATTATTATTACATTACTATGTTTATGAACCATTTTTCATTTTCCAGTAGGAAACAGACTAGTGAGTATACCCCAGCAGTGACCCTTTGTGTGATCACACTTTGCATGTTGTTTCCCTGCAGGGAGTAAGAGACACCTTAAATGTAAATGTAATTCAGTATTCTAACAGCCTTTTGTATTCAGTCTTGAATCTAATTAATGATGATTCTTAGTTGACAATTACCTGCAAAATTACCTTTCTGCACCTGACTTAGTCTGAGAAAAAAGAGTGAAAAGTCTGTGAGGACAAACTTCTTTTCTGTGCGGGATGTGTGTTGCTCAGTGTGTTGATGTGCGCTAATGTGACAGGGGAAAGCTGGCATGAGGTGATCTCAGCACAATGGAGGAAAAGGCACCACACTGGGCCTGCTACTTTGCTCTTTTCCAGGCTCATATAGCAGAGACAACAAGCTGAGAGAAAGTCAGCTCAAACAGAAGCTGTGTCAGGTCTTAAGCAAAATGAAAGACTAATTCAAGTCAAAATTGTTTTTTAATGTGTTCTCAGGAACTGTATAGGAACTGCTGAGTAACATCCACAGTTTTTGGTCAGTCATTCTAATAAAGTTTCAAATGTGTATTCCTAATCCTGGAAAGATAAGCTGGTGCCGTTATTGGTGTTGAGTTTACCCATTAGTATCTGACATTTCATTTGTTCCTACATCTAATTATCCAGCTTAATTTGTTTTGATTTAGGGATTCCAGGGACACTCTTCCAGTCAGCGTGACGGCATAAAAAAGATGAAGGCGACAGAAAAGCTGTAGAAACTGAATGAAAAAGGAGGCCAAATGGGGTGATTACAAGTGAAAGGTGGCTGCGGGGATGATGGACAGACTGAGAAATAGAGAGGTGGGGGTATGGTCATGTTAGCGAAGCAATATGCATTCAAGGATCCAGTGAATAAACCCCAACTCTACACAGCCACATGCTAATGACGGCCACTATTTAATGTGTCAAATTCACAATTCCCTTCGTTCTTCCCTCTTTCTTTCTTTCTCCTCCGCGGGGCTAATTGCTCCGTCCCCTCCTTTTTGACAGAGAGGCTGTTGGTCTGAATTAAAGCCCATATTGTGTGGTGCATGCCCAACCTGCAACTCCCGATAGCTGGAGCACATGCACGTGGGTCTGCAAACAGACACACACAGTGCTAAATAATCACCAGACCACCTTCTTTTCTAGAAGCTCACTGGCCACACTTAAACGCCAAAGACTGTAAGAAAATAACTAAATCTCCTCGTTTCTCCTGTTTGGGTTGGCATACAAAACAAATTAAGTGGGGTATATTTGATAGATTTTAAATCAAAAATGAGATGTGAAGGAGATACTGATCTCAGAATGTTAAACCTCTGTTTTGTTGCTTCAGACATTCAGTGTTCACTTATTGTATGATTCAGTGTAGCTGGACACACAATCCAGATGTTCTCACCAACATTTTTTTTTTATTGTCAAACAACTACAGTACATAAGTATGAAGCACTGGACTGATTCAGGCTCATAAATGCATGTTAGCCAATAGTAACTCCTGAGCTGCTGCATTGAGACCATTCATTTTAATGAATTATTCAAATAATGTAACATGTAAACAGTTTGACGGGTTTTGCTTTTGTTTCCACTGCTTTGCTGTTCAGTTGTAAATTACCTGTTTGCTCACATGATGAATGTAAAATGTTTTTGCTGGATATTTATTCACCTAAGCAGTTACAAGTTACTCAGGCACTTAAACAGACATGAGACCAACATATTAAATTGCCATAAGATTAATGTAAAGGGGTGTGTGTCTCAAAGGGGGATGCTAGTACTTACGATCAACGCGACCACCATTTCATGTCTGTCTCTGTAAGGACCACTCTCAAAGAGATGAACAGTAGAAAACGCCTGCTCCACAAACCTTCATGCCCAGGCCCTTACTACTGTTTGGGGAGAAGAGGCCATTCAGAGGGAGCTGGAAACAAAAGTTAGAAACGCAGATTTCTCAGCATCTGATGATAATACATACTGTAACACAGTGCAGGGATTTTTTTTTTTTTTAAATTAAGGATTACAAAACATGCACAGTGATTCAACAGTGATGCTCCAGTCGCCATTTTGGGTCAGTCGCGCTTACACATGTATGTCATTACTTAACTATACATACTAAGTAGTACATAAAAAAATTATACAGTTGGACCTTACTGCTGCTTTTGTAATGCCAAAGCATCAATTACATCCAAAACATATGTTTGTTACAGGGTGTTAAGTTCTTGCAGTGGAAAAGGGCAAGTAAACATGCCAGTGAGAACACCTGTATTTCTTATCTGTTATATCTAAATACAAAATTAGCAAGAACAGGTACTAAGTCAGGAACAAACAGTTATAAAACTTTAAATAAAGGAGAGCAACTAATGTTTAGACAAACAGCAGGTCCACATCAGAGTAAAATATGAGTAATCACATAGAAGGTTTTTTTTTTTTTTTTAAACTGTTGGCGACTGGTCTATCAAGGCTGACATGGCTGACCCCAGTCCACACTATAACACTACATTTTGAAATTTATCTACATTGGTGCATGGACTTGCCTCCTGTGACAGGAGCATGCAGATGACAACAGCACAGACTGTTTTATGTGTTACTGTCCTGCTGCTTCCCCTTTTTTACTCACATAGATGGCCCCCCACGGCCAGCTCTAGAAGAGGCAGCAGCCCCTTGCTGAGCTTAACAAGGCATCCAAAGAGAGAGTGTGTGTTTCAGGGATGAGTATGATCACATGAAGGGTCACTACTAGGGTATACTCAGAAAGAGGCCGGAACAGTTTGAGCTCTGCTGACCACCTGCCTCCTGATCGGTGGGCAGAACCAAACACACAAAACACAAGAGACTTGAATGGGCTGCAATTTGTGGGAGGGAGGATTTCTAATGACCCTGTTAAAAATTTGTAGAAACTTGTGTTAGTGTGTGTGTGCGCGCTCGTGTACCTCTATCATTCTGAAGACCATTTTTTAAAATGAAAGAGTGAGGACATTTTGGAGAGGGGAGGAGATTTCTGGAAAGTCAAGAAATTTTGCAAGTGAGCACAATTTTCTTTTAGAGAGTGAGGAGATTGAGTGGGGACGTTTTTCTGTGTGGGGCAATGTTAATCAAGTGATGACATGTTTGAAAGTAATTTTGTGTGTATGTGTGCTGTTGTAGCTACTTGTGAAGATAGTGATTTTTAGCCTGAGAGTTAGGGCAAGTTTGGAAAGTCATTGCAAAAAAATTGAGGACATTTTTAAAGACTGAGGATATTTCAAGATTTTCAAAAAATGAGAACAAGTGAAGACATTTTTGAAATTCATTTTGTCAAAATGGGCTCTTGGACTTGTGTGCTACCTATAAAGACCAATTTGAGTTTTAGCCTGAAAGTGAGGAGTTTGAGAAGGAATGAGATTTTGGAGAGATAACATTTGTATGACAGCACACATATAGCTACATAGCTAACAACTTTCAACTTTCATAGACTTGCATTCAAATTCCAAAACCATTGGGAGGACAAAAAAGATGAGTTTTAGCCTGAGAAATTTGACAGGTGAGGACAGTTTGGTAAGCAAGGAGATTTCAGGAGAACATTTGAATGAGTGACATTTTAGAATATAATTTTGTGACTATACTTTATGCTCTTGTACCTGTATTTTATAAAGTTTTGAAATTTGAGGAAAACAATTTGGAGGACAAAGACATTTTTAGAAAGTGGCACCTGTGAAGACTGATGAGACTGATGGAAACTGAGGACACTTTCTCTGGTCCACATTTCCTCAAAGGCCTGCTTAAGATGTGAATTTAATTAAAGTTAGGTTAGTGAATTAAGTTCAGCCATACAGTATGCAGTACCAACACTGTTTTCACTTACGTACAAACGGTTGAAGTGAAACACTGCAGTGTGTTTGAGGGTTAAAATGGTTGCTGCCATTTCCAAAGTCTGATAGGAACTAATCAAATTTATTCCAATACTGTAACCAAGTATCTTATTTGCAGCTGTAACTTTAGGAGTATTTTTAAGTCAGTAATTGTACTTAAGTTTATATATACTCAAAAAAATGTTTTTGTTTTTTTTTAAAGAAACCTTCAACTTCCACCAACAGACTTACTTGATGATCCCTGAGGCAGTTTGAAAATTTTACTAGCAACTACTGAATTGCACAAGGTGTCACGCTGAAATACTCCCATCAATAAAATATATTTAAGAGTACCACATTTACTTAGTTTAAGAGTTGTAGAAAAGTAAACTCTCTGTTCTGGACTACTTGTGAATTTCATTCACACTAAACAAATGATTGGTAAATTTTCTTATAATCACTTGAAGGTGCCCCTCAGAAGCAGTCTGTTTGTGGGAGTTGTTAATACCTGAGGCCCATGTAAAGCCCACAATTAGAACATTTTATTGAAAAGACAAGATTTTCAACACTCGCTCCTCCCTTCAAGTCTTCAGTCAGTTTGTTTACGGTGGTGGCCAGGTTTTATCTGGGTTATATTTATGTGTTCCCTTAAAGCAACAATAGGGGAAAATGAGAAGTGCAGTGCAGGTAAAATGCATTTTACACACTTCTTTCCTCCATATAATCAAACAAATACAGTATAGTTTTTGCTATTACTTTTTATATTCCCTTGTGTAAACACTGTATGGCAGTGCTGTGGTACCCTCTACTGACAAGCTGTCACTGGTGCAGGCAAGTGTGTGGTCCACATGATGCACGTCTGGTCACCTTGTTGTGTGGATGTGGGTGCATGTGAAACCGGCATGTACCTCATCTTCCCTGCATGCCTTTCCCTTTCTCCAGTGTGCTCTTGACTTGATGCTGCCTCTCGGGCCTAATCCTCTGATCAGCATGCCAGGAGAGCGCAGAGGGGCCTGACTAGACCGGTGGAGGAGAAGGGCCCAAGGTGACGCCTGGCTCCAGCCACTTTCTCAGATTGTTTCAGCCACTTGTACTGATGCAGTGTGGCCTCGGCTTATTGTTGACCAGGAGGTTTAGGTATAAGGGGATCAAACCCCACCCCCCTCAAGTCCATCTGCTCCCAATACATCCTCCTATCATGACCCCCTCTTTCACAGAGCAATGAGTAAGGGTGACAAAACCATATATTTGGAAAAAGAAAATCATATTTAATTACATTTTATGCCTGGATAATAGACTGATACTTCAAAAGACGCAACATAATTGTAAATTAAGTGAAAAAAAACTTGAATTCCACTTTCCCCTGGTCCAGTGTGTCAGGTTCAAGTTACTTACCAGACAAAGGCCAGGGTGAATAGAGTGACTTGAGAGACCAGGGGATTGAGGGGAGTTGCTTGGCATACAAACAATTAGCACTCGTCCCTGCATAGCTTGCTGTGGCCCCAAATCCCCACATTTGTCCAGACAAATTGACTGGACCCCAGGTCTTGTTTGTCTAGCTCTGCTGGCCTGTTAGAGAGGGCTTGAGACCAGTGGGGAATGCCCCCTTCACAGAGAACAGCTCATGGGAAAAGAATAAATAATGTTTTCTGGTGAGACAATGAGGCTTCCAACACTTTTTAAGACACATTGGTAAAATATATTAATTCATCCTATTCTTGAAGCATCTAACCACTGGTTACATTGTGGTTTTTCTGTTCTGCTGAATGTCACAAAACTAGTATAGATTTCAACAGTTTTAAAATAGCATATTTCAACTGGGTTGTTGGAGCCTGCTCAGGGCTGAAGTGGAGATATCTCCCAGGACGATATTTTACACTGGTCTGTAGTGTTAGGCTGCTCTTAATTTTGCTCTTAGATTATTCTAATGCGGTGGTGCCCCAAGTGGGTGCCATGGCACTGTGGGGTGCCTTGAAGAAACCCCAAGGGTGCTGCAAGATTTATCATATTATTGTGAATTTGTTGGGCATTTTTAATTTTTTCACCAAATAAAAAATGGCAACATCCATAGAACTGCAGAGCACCTGTTGGTTTACATTCTGAGTAATTGAAAATAGTTTCATCTTGTGCTGCATGTTCTTTCTTTCCTTTTGTTTCCTTAGAAATTGCATGCTAATGGAAGACAGGGTCAGACATATCTTAAGAGGATTAATATGACGCTGATGAACCGGAGTTTGGGGGCTTCTTTGCCTTTGCCATGAGAAAGACTGCAGGACTTAAGACATTACTAGGCTCTGGAGTATGGTATATATTGTGCAATACTAATTCAACACTGCAACAATTTTGGCTATTTTGCCTTGTTAGCTCTGGTTAAGTGTCCTCCCTTTAAAAACAGGTGTATACACTGTATTGTGTCCTTGAATTGCCACACTCAAATGTTATCCTTCAGTCCTTACATTAGACTGCCATCTAGTGCTCACTTAATTTATACATATCTGCTTAGCTTAACATCCTCTGGCAGGCCTCTAAAGCCTCAGAGCAACAAAGTCACTATCACCTTTAGTCCACAGTGACCTCTGGGACAGCCAAAAGATCCCTGTCTAGGATCTCAGGTTGCAATCCAGCTCAAAACAGATCAGTAATTCAGAAATATAGCTAGAAGCTACACTGTCCATGATTTATGAATCTGTGTTGGTTACTGAATAGCAGTTCCATCCCCAAAACATTTAACAGGGTGGACTTTACATGGTTACTACTTAGTTTCATTGATTCGACAGGTACTTCACCAAAAAGCCCAATGGATCACCACCAGTGCTGCATTCCAGGATCGGTGGTTGCAGTGGTTGTTGTTGTGGTAGAGGAAGCTGTGACAACTGTGGGAGCTGCAGCAGCAGTACTTGTAGGTGAAAGTTTAACTGCAGTTGTTGAGGGGGGAGCCATAGGTACTGTGATTTCTATGTCTACTCCAATACATGGCTCTTCAGAAATGTCCTCAAGACCCCACAGGTCGTAAAATTCTGAGTCATAATCACTTTCCTCAACTGTTTCTTCCACAGTCTCTGAGCTGGCCAAATTTTGTGTTGTTGTTGTCTGTGTTGTTTCCAGATCAAATGGTTCAACAGGAACATCTTCAAAGTCCCACAGGTCAAATAAATCTGGTTCCTCTAGGGCTCTCCTGACATATTGCCTCCAGCTTTTTTGGGCAGCACGGGGGAACAAGCTGCCAGCATTATTTACAATCTCCCAGTTCAGTCAACATAAACCAGTTCAAAGCCAGAATCCTGTGAACATTCTTAATTTAATGCGCAAACTAATACGCAAACAATGTTTTTAATATGTTTTTCAAATGACTTACCATATGTGGTAATCTTTGATATCTCCACAAACAAAGCACTGGAGGTCATCTTTTGTCTCACGGAGTATCCTTCATTAGTGAAAAATTCTGGCAAAAGTGAAGATTCAGCTAACTTGTTTCAAAGTCACTTAATTTCAGCTTTTGTAGTTTATCCAACTTAGCTCATCACATGCACATGTCCAGGCAAGCAGTTCAGCAAATAAATGTCTTTAAAAGTAGACTTCAGATCCACTTCACTAATATTCTGTTTTACATAAATCTGAGTATAGCAGTTGACAAATATGTACTGCAATAATCTAGAGACAGAGTAGTTTTGGGAAATATGCTTATTTAGTCAGTGAAAGAGATATTCTGCCCCCATGTGGCCAAAAACGGATCAATCATGTTAGTGTTATTGCTGATCACATGACAAGTGGTTCTGCATGCTTCCAACTACCTGCACTTTACCAAGCTCTTTCACCTTCCTCAATTTTGTTTCACGAGGCAGCTTCACAGTGGCGTGTTGTTCTACAAGTCACCAATGGTGATGCTGCTTGTGGTGACATTAGTGTGGGCTCACAGACAGCCATCCCCCGCCACATTGTTCTGCAGCAGATGGTCAAAATGATGCAGTTTTAATGGGCCATATCCAATACCATCTCCAGTCTTTAAAAAAAATAACTGCATTTACTAATTTAGTCAGAGACACGTTAAAGCTGCTAACTCAGTATCTTGTGATGCATTTATCTAACAGCAGATTGATCCTAGGAAAAATATTAAAGTACCTAACCTATTGTGAAGTTAGGATGCAATTCCCCTTGAATGCTAGCAAAGCCTATGTAATCAGCTCAGACATTACACCAAATCTGTGAATAAGATTTGGATAAACACTAGGCTTCTGACAAGAGTTTATATTTCAACTCAACATATTGCCCAAATTGCCAACATATTGATGGTGGACTACAAAAAATATACCCTCCAGATGCAGATTAGAGTATCTGATGAGCGAAAAGTATAGGGAAAGTGTGCCATACTGCAGCAGTACTATGGCTGGTTAAAATCTGATGCCTCTGAAACTAGATAAGACAAAAATATAGTGAAATTATGCCAGAGAAAACCCAGGGAATCTGGGGGCTACTGGGCAGGATGTAAACCTCTGCACACTCATGGCAAGCTCACATCTCAGAGATTATCATTAGTGTCATCCACAATGGTTCTTGGATTCTACATAGTTCTGTTATACAAATAAACTATATAAATCTATATACAGTAGTCTACTTACATAGATAATTTGTATTAGTATGCATTTTTCCTTATCCAGATAAGATATCCTGATACAGATTGCTGCAGTACTGTGGTTACAACTGCAACTAATGAATATTTTCACTATTAATTAAGTTGATGACTAATTACTTGATTGAATTAACTGTTTTGGTTTATAAAACATATGAAAATAGTCACAATCACAGTTTCCCAAAGTAATATCAGCCAATGTGGTGTAAGATGAGGGTATGTAGCAAATTCATACATTTGTGGCTGGAACCACAAAATATTTGGCATATTTGGCTGAGTATTAACATTTTTCACAGCAAATCCTGTGGCTACAACACTGATGAGGAAGACGAGAATCATGAGCGTTTATTTGGATTAAAAAAGGATCATGATCATCAACGTAGTTTTAATTTATGGACGATTAAAAGGAACGTTGCAGGAGTTTTAAAAAAATTAAAAAATAGGGACACATTATGAAATAATTGAGTGGTATGGTATTAGGATATGGTATGTTTATTCATTACAATATTCTACAATTTATACGTTAATTCATGTAACATTTTTTTTCTCACATGGTCATCATAATGGTTTGTTTACTATTGAAAACTTTGGGGTTCCATATACTGGAATGATGTTGCCTAAGCAGAAAAATTTACACACTCCAGTATAAAATGAAAAATTTAAAAGATAAATTGAGGTAGCCTACTAACAGCAGTCTCACCCATGAGAAAATTCCACACCGGCGCTGGGAAACTTGAGTCGGTCCAGTTTTCTTTAGCCTCCTCGCTGCCTTCGTGAAGCTCGTCCTGCTCGGCCTGAGGTCCGTGAGTGTACCGATGGCTCTCTGCGTTGTTGAGCTTCGCTAGAGTTGTGGACGCCATGGTAGCTGACTGGTCCGTTCGGCTTCTCTCTGCCGCCAGACGAGACCAAAGACGCGAACTGGGAAACCGGAAGCGCTGCACAGCTGTGCCATTAAATGAGGTTAATGAGATCCAGAAGCTGTGCAGGTGCGCTTTAACGTGGATTGGAGGATGGCGGTGGGTGGTGATTGGTGGGTGGGTGCGCGTGCTTTTGGAGGATCACTGTATTCACAGATGGATTATGCTGCCCAACGGGCCTACTGGGCCACATACAAAGTCTTCATTGTCCTCAAAAAGTGAATTGCTGTTTAAGTAGTTGGTAGTAGTGTTTGCATTGGCTGTTACTGAGCTGTCAATCCAACCCAAACGGTACTGTATAGTGTGAAGTTTGACAGTGAAAAGCGTTGTTAATAAGCTACATCTGGTAGTCTACATTTACGTCAGGATCATTTAATTGTAGTCTTATAATTCATTGTAGTTTTTGTCTTTTTCTTTCTTTTTAAAAATTTGTTGCAATATAGAATCAATCCAACTTCATCATTTTAAGGGAAGGGAAACAGCCTTCACATTGTATATGCCTGGTGTACAAACGTATTTAAGTTTGCATTTATAAAGAACATGTGTACATCAGCTACAGTTGCTTATTGTCATACCACCCTAAACCCCAATTATTTTACTTTGTGGTACTCGGAATGATCAATTTCCTGAGGTGGGAAGATCAAATTGTGCTTCGGCAACTTTGGTGTGTAACCAATATCAAAATCATTTCAGTGTGTGTTTTCATGACAATGAAAGAACATGTAATCATGTCAAACATTGTGGTTCATTAATGTCTTTTTTGTTGTTGGACAAAATGGAATAGAGTAGAATAGAATGTCTTTATCATCATTGCAGATTTTAGACTACAGTGAAATTTGCTGCGCAGCTCATAAAACCGTTCGTTAAATATTCCCACAATATTTTATTTTGAGATTTGGCTGTATCATTCAGAATTTTTATTTTAAACCAACGGGTCTGACTGAAACACCCACGTTTGCATCATCTTGAATCTTGAATATTCATGCATTAGGCCTGTATAAGACCAGTAATAGTTGCAAATGGCCCCTTTACAAATAATATTTTATTGTCATGCTCCAAGAGACAGCTAACAAAAGAAACTAGTGGCCCAAGGTGGGAGAATAGTTAAAGTTGTTGTAGTCTAATTTACATGACTGGATGGACTAAGGAATAAGGAGGAGCTCACTCAAAATGCATAACTGTCTCACCCTGTAGTCTGTGGGCCAGGGTTGATTACAAAGTATCTTTACTCCCTGAAGACATCAGCATAAATGAAGTGGGAACATGCAAATACTACTATTACTATTACTTTCTTTTCCTCATCTTTAATCAGCAGGGGGCACTGCTCATTCTTCAATGGAGACTGGAGTCTGTAAAATGTCTGACAAGGAATAGCACTGAAGCTGCAAAACAACCCACTGATTGATAAATATGTGCTGAAAAATAATAAGAAACAGAATGTAGAAATATACAATACATGCCAAGGCTGGGCATCTGGTCGATTCATAACCTATGTTGGCGAGGAAACCTCATCAAGTGGAGATTCCTTTCGTGGTGGGGACACTGCTGGTCGTCATCGAGACAGCGCCGCTAGTGGAAGAGGCACCCGTGGTGGTAGAGGTGCCAGTTGTGGTGGAGGAACTAATGGCAGCAGTGGAGGCACTGCTAGTAGAGGGTGGCAACTTATTGTTGTGGAGGACGTTGTGGCAGTGGTTGTGGTTGTCGTAGCAGGAGTGGTGGTGGTGGTGGTGGTGGTAGTCGTGGTAGTGGTTGTTATGGCAGGAGGAGTGGTGGTGGTCGTTGTTAAGGGAGGGAGCAGTGGTGGTGGTTGTTGTTGTTGGGGCAGGTGCAGCGGTGGTGGTGGTAGTTGTTGGGGGCGCAGCAGTGGTGAGTGGTTGTTGTTGGGCAGAGGCGCAGCAGTGGTGAGTGGTAGTTGTTAGGGGAGGCGCAGCAGTGGTGGTGGTTGTTGTTAGGACAGGCGCAGCAGTGGTGGTGGTGGTAGTTGGGAGGCGCAGCAGTGGTGGTAGTCGTCGTAATGGGAGGCGGAGTGGTGGTGGTAGTTGTCGTTATAGCAGGCGCAGTGGTGGTGGTGGTAGTCGTCGTTATAGCAGGCGCAGTGGTGGTGGTGGTAGTCGTCGTTATGGCAGGAGGAGTGGTGGTGGTGGTCGTAATGGCAGGCACAGCAGTGGTGGTAGTGGTGCGTAATGGCTGGAGCTGCAGTGGTGGTCGTAATGGCAGGAGCTGCGGTGGTGGTTGTTGTTAGGACAGGGGCAGTGGTGGTGGTAGTTGTCGTGATGGCAGGAGTAGTGGTGGTGGTGGTCGTTATGGCAGGTGCGGTGGTGGTGGTCGTTATGGCAGGTGCGGTGGTGGTAGTAGTAACTGCGGTAGACAAAGCTTGAGTTGTTGATGTGGATAGAATGGCAGTGGTAGACGTTGTGGCAGGAATCTCTACATCTATTCCCACGTATGGCCCTTCAGGAATTTCTTCAAATCCCCACAAATCATAAAATCCTCCTTCTGAGTCATAATAATTTTCCTCAACTGTATCGGTCTCTGAGCTAACCAGTGTTTGTGTTGTTGTCGTCGTCGTCAGTACTTCTTCTGGATCAAATGGTTCATCAGGAATTTCATCGAAGCCCCACATGTTAAATAAATCTGGCTCCTCTAGAGCTCTCCTAACGTGATGTCTCCCAACTTTTTTTGGCAATGTAGGGGGGCAAGCTGCCAGTGTTGCACACAGTCTCCCAGTAGCATCAACGTAAACCAGTTCAAAGCCAGAATCCTGTGAACATTCTTAATATTAGTTTTCACATAAATCATTTTAACAATGGTATTTAACATGCTTTGCACTTGACTTACTCTGTCTGGTAACTTTGATATATCCACAAATAATGTGCTGGAGGTCTTCCATTGTCTCACTGAGTATCCTTCGTTTGTGAAAAAATCTGCCAAGATAGTAAATTCAAATCAATTAGCTTGTAAACATGGTTCAAGCAATATAAAGCTTCCTCTGGTCAAAAAAACCGTGTTACATCAATTTTTCACAGAAATCCGTGACATAACATACACATACTACTGAACTCAGCATGATATTGATTGTCTTAATTACAGTTTGACAGGTTGATGTTTGTAGGACAGCTTTCACCCATGCTATGGGGCTTACCACCCCCAATGTCCCTCCACTTCCCCAGCACCTAAAATTAGCAATATCAACAAGTCACTGGTGCTGTTCAAATACTCATACACACGTAAAGTGAGGAAAAATCCATACTTTGTTTTTCTCACCACCTGTTATTGTACTGATTAATCAGGAGGACAGAAGCAATTCTAATGGTATAACGTTGCTCTGTGTTGCTGAATATGTAAGTATGCATTTAGCTACTTGTACAGTAGCTATGATAACTTTATAAAGCAATAATGTCTGATGGCCTGTTTAGGAGTTTACCAATCATAATCACCACAGGAAAAGGTTTTTTGTGCATGCTCACAACTACCTGATCCTTACCAAGCTCTTTCACCTTCCTCAGTTTTGTTTCATGAGGCAGTTTCACACTGACATGTGTTGTTCTACAAGTCACCAATGGTGCTGCTGCCTGTGGTGACATTGCTGGATCATCACACACTGCCATGACTGTCATGTTCTGCTGCAGCAGACGGTCAAAATATTGTAGTTTCAATGGGCGGGAACCAATTCCATCAGCAGTCTGGGGAGACACAAAATTGTCATTAATTGTAGGAGGCATCTTAAGAAACAGCCTAGTCATAACTGCATTTACAGTTACAGTTTACTGGGAAAGGGAAAAAAAGATTCCATCCTTGGTGCAGGCTCACAGTTTCAATTACTTGAGCATGACTAGTTAAGATTACATTAACGTAATGGCTACAGCAGCACAAAGTCCAATATATACAGAATGCACAAAAGAAAATATACTTTGTTTGAAAAATCTTGAAACACTAAATAAGTAAGTTGTTAAGATTTTCCCCATGTCAGATCAGTCTATCATGGCTGTAACTTAGGTAAGAACGCCTTGTGAGAACATCTGTCGGAGTTTCATCAGTAATACTGGCTCACAACTGTCATTGTCATTTTAGTCTGCCATTACTCCATATTTCTTATTGTCAGAATATCCCATGAAAAGATCAGAAACAACAACGTATTAGTTCCCCACTCTATCAGAGCAATTCCAAGGCCCAAGCCCATTGGTTCCTATTGCATTTGTAAATCTTTTAAAATGGTTCAAAACTAAAATTCTTAAAAGGGCTTGACAATTGCCTTAAACAGCTGGACTCTGGATGCACAGACAATACCTGCATATTGGGATCTATTCGGTCTGAATAACTATAATAATTAGATGGAGTTTGAGAATTAGTACTCATTAGTTTGGACAGAGAATTAAGCATTTTACCTGTACCGCTGTGTGGCAGCCAGAATAGGAAAGCTTCACCAGCAACCACCACCTATAAATTTGAACAGAACTGTGACACCTGTCTGGCAGGAACAACAAACGAGCTCCATCTGTGGAAAAGATTTGGAGAAACGTTAGGCTCCTGACAAGAGCTGTCATTCCATTTTCTAAGAAGGCAAAAACATACTGCAGGTGGTTGAGTCACACATACCTTCCAGATGCAGATTTGTGTATCGGATGAGTGAAAAACGTAGGAAGAGTGTTCCATTACTGCAGCGATACTGTGGCTGGTTGAAATCTGATGTCTCTGGATTTCGCCCACTCCCTTGAATGAAAAAAATAAAATCTAAATTGAAAAGTTAATATTTTGGCAAGTATGCATATTGCTTTCTTGCCAAGAGTTAGATGAGAGGACTGTATGATACAATACTACTGCCACAAGACCGAAAACATCTTGTCTGGTTCAATTTTAACATAACAAAATCTGACTACTGGCTCATTCAAAGCTCACTAATTGAGAGATCAGATCTCTTGTTTAACCCATACAAAAATCCAATTGAAAATTTGCCATTTTTAGGTGGTTATGGACCACAGCATTTCTTGGTTGTGACACTAGCCAAATAAAAGTTCATGAAATCATTATTGGTTTTGACTGTAAGTATTTGGAGACATGACATGAGGAGATATGATAATACGTGAAGGGAACAATAGAGCGTTTATAGAGAAATGGATTTAAAAAAAAAAAAAGGTTATCCATCCCCAACTGTAATTTTTGCAATGAATAAAAATATAACTGAATAAAATTCCATACTGAATGACACACTGACATTATGAAATACTACTTGCAAATTGTAAAGTAAAACGTAAAAGGATTTGCATTGAGAACTGGTCTAAAGAGAGGACTGGATTTAAGATGGTGTCTTCAGATTAACAAACGATAAAAAGGGGATTAATGGGCACTTATTTTAGGCTACTATGAATAGCGCATAATTGCATCTGTAAGGCACAAGAAGGTATATTTCTTTGTCTTGGTTACATGAATGTCTTTCAGATTACTCTCAACTTTCCAACCTGAACAACTTGAGGTACATGGAGGGAAACATAGATGAAAACTGTCTGAATTCCTGCTTTCGATCGACTAGCAAAAAAGGCTTAAGTGAGCAACATTTTCACCTTGGAGGAAATTCCACACCGGCGTTGGAAAACTTCGGTCGGTCCAGTTTTCTGTAGCCTCCTCAAACGGCTGCTCGTTGCCGTCGTGACGCTCGTCCTGCTCGGCCTGAGGTCCGTGAGTGTACCGATGGCTCTCTGCGTTGTTGAGCTGGGCTAGAGTTAAACCGATCCAAACCCAAGCCATCAGTGTGGATGCCATGGTAGCTGACTGGTCCGTTCGGCTTCTTTCTGCCGTCAGAAGAGACCAAAGAAGCGGATTGGGAAACCGGAAGCGCTGCACAGCTTTGCCATTAAATCAGGTTAATGAGATCCAGAGGCTGTGCAGGTGCGCGCTAACGTGGATTTGAGGATGGCGGTGGGTGGTGATTGGTGGGTGGGTGCGCGTGCAAAGTAAAGTTAATTGCAGATAAGATAGGATAAGATAAGATATATTTCATTTATTTCACTTGTGGGAAATTCACTTGTTACAGCAGCAGTGAGAACAAACAAGAGTGAAGAATAGAAAAATATAACAAATATAATATAAAAGAGGCACAGAAGGAGAAAAAAGTGCAAAAGCAGCATAAAACTCTAGAATAAATATAAATGTGTAGTTTGTATTACAGTAAAAGGTAATAATCAGTGAGGTAGATAAAAAGTATGTACAAAAACAAAACAAAAAGAAGTGACCAGAAATGGAGTCCAGAGTGGAGGTTTATTGTTGGGTCAGACTGGTGTTGTACAGTAGCGCTCCTTCTTGCACCGTGGATGCAGCAGTCTGTTACTGAAGGAGCTGCTCAGGTCACCCACAGTCTCATGCAGGGGATGGGAAGGGTTGTCCATGATAGATGTCAGCTTAGCCAATATCCTCCTCCCAGCCACCTCCTCAGTGGAGTCCAGAGAGCAGTCCAGGACAAAGCCGGCACGTCTGACCAGCTTATTCAGATCGATAGTCATGAAATGCTTTGAGAGACTTGTCATGACCTCCACTGCGGTGGAAGTGGTCTCCAGCTTCAGGTACCTGGGCGTACACATCTCTGACGACCTCACCTGGAGCACCAACACTTCCTGCCTGATTAGGAAGGCACATCAGCGCCTCTACTTCCTTAGGAGGCTGAGGCGCGCCAGACTGGGGAGCTCAGTCCTGACCTCCTTCTACAGATGTGTGGTGGAGAGTGTCCTGTCCTCCTGCATCATCGTGTGGCAGGGCAGCTGCTCAGCGGCAGAGAAGAAAGCTCTGCAGAGGGTGGTGAAAGCTGCACAGAGGACTGTGGGACGCAGCCTATCCACCACCACGGACATCTACACCGCCAGATGCAGGAAACGGGCCGCCTGCATTCTGAAGGACCCCACTCACCCCGCACACGCTCTGTTCCTGTTCCCCTCTCCCCTCAGGCAGGAGGCTACGGAGCATTAAGAGCAGGACCACCAGACTGAGGAACAGCTTTCTGGAGGACCCCTGTAGCCCCTGCAACACCCCCCTACCCCCCACCCCACTTGTCACTTTAACTTTTGCATGTCACTTTAACTTCTGCACACTACCTCAATGGCAAAGGACTCTGATATTGTTGTTGTGTCTTTTTCATTTACTGTGAAATTTCTATATTTATATTACTGCATATTCTATTTTATACTTTTATACTTAGTAGTTATTTATTCTGTATTGGCTTGCACTGGGACCAGAGTAACTTATTTCGTTTCACCTCATGTTCACGTGTTGGAATGACAATAAAGCTCCTTGAATCCTTGAATATATCGAGCTTTACATTTTTCAAGCCTACAAGCGAGTTAATGAAAAACCAGTTAGTATAACAGTATCTTGAAATCTATTACTCCCTCACTATTGTGCACATTACCTTATCTTAATGATGTTGCCGTTTTTCCCCTGGCTTGGCTTAGGTTTTCATCAAAGGCTTCCTACATTGAGCTCAGTGCCTACTGCGATCAGAGGGACATGACCTGTGTCTGAGTCAGGGTTACCTGCCCATTCTGCTGCTGCTAGCCCAAGGGCAGAGCATGTCCCACTAAAAACTAGAAGTACAAGAATTATGATAAACTCACACAGAGCCTAGGGGATCTCTGTGATGAAAGCTGGCATTATGGCCCTCTTTAGGGGGTGTAAGAGTCCGGGGTTAGTCTCTAACCTGAATCATGACCTCTACTAGGTTATCATCTATTGCCAGCTGGACCAGAGGTCAAATGCTCAGAGAGCTACTCCATGAGTAGACCACTGAGGAATGCAATCGTTTGACTGAAGTCAGGGGAATATCTGATTAAAGGCTCATTTGATTGAGAGTGAGTGTAGGAAATGGATGGCTTTGTCTTAGCTTTTGGTCAGAAACATTTTGAGCTTGTCTTTTATGCTTTTTAGACTTTTCCTGAGGTAACTGGTTCAAAGAATGCCATTCTGATTCTTAAAATATAATTTTGCATTTAGTTTCCCCTGCTGAATGCAATTCTATTGGAACAAACATACTAAAAATCTTAAACATAAAAATAGAAATTACTGACCATAACCATACTGTAACAATTCTTTCATGCAAGTATAAAGCTGCCAATATTTTTGTTATTGTCCACAAATTCCATTAAATATCCAAAACCAATGATGTGTTCATCTGTCTCTCAATATTATTCAGCTAATGCAATACTGTGTTTGTTGGGGACTATTTTCAGCGACGGACTAACATACACTTATGATGTACTTTTTATGGCATCAGGAATGTGTATGTGGGATTAACTCAAAATGAACCACAGTGTGTGTTCACAGTAATGAAGGCACATATCAGTGTGTGGGTCAACAGTGTGGGTCACTGATGTGATATATCAAGCTTTGGACATTTATTCATATTGTTTCCCGAAGTTGCAGGTACCACTTTAGTGTGGGTGGCAGCAAATCATAGTGGCATAGTACTGGCATACAATTAGACATCTTAATGTACCTCTGTGTTTCATTTCTCACTGACCACAGACAATCACTATATGTGTAACAGAAAACAGTGGAAAGTAAAAATTCAGGGTACTTGTATGCATTTCAGGTTAAACTTTGAGTACTGAAATGGATATGTCTTCTCCTGAGTCTAACACCTACGTTTGGTTCACACAGCTCTCTTTAACTACAATATGTTGTAGAAAGGACACTTACCAGCAGAATGACCTTTTAACCCCCAAAAGATGACCTCCTGAAGATTACTTTCAGCCATATGTTACAGTGCCACATATACTTAGGCCTAACATCTGACTTGTCCCATTTTGTCTGACAAGGCAGGAAGACAGAAACTCCAAATGAGCTTGTTTTTGTCATTTTGCAAACTTATCAAATGAAGACATACTGGGGACTTCACAGAGGAAACATCATGGAGATATTTGCTGTCTTGTGTTGTATATCATGGCTTTCACAGACTAGGCCAGTCTCCTGAGAACCTGCACTGAGAAGAGCCAGAAAACAACATACATATTCAGCTTATTACAATTACTACACCTCAGTTATCATCATGATCCACATGGTAACACAACATTGTCTACAGGAGTTTGTGTGCTTGTGTGTGTAAGTCTGTAGAAGTAGAAATACAGACATGAGTAGACATACAGCAGCATACAGACAACTACAGTAGTAACTATGGCATGTAAAAAACATGAAACAGCTGATTATAATGTACTTTGGAAACAAGTGAGAGGCAAGATCTGAAAACAGAAATCCCGGGACATCTGGTGGGTGGGTGGAGTATGGCAGGAATCATGAGAGACTGGACTAGTTGGATTGGACTAGATTGGACAGCTTGTGTGCATGGTGTTGTAAATTTTAAGTAAGTTCTTACAAGGTAATGTTTCAGTAGTACAGCTTTATTGGAAAGTGAAGGCATTGCAACACTCATCTCTGTTTTTAATGGAATGCAAAAAAGTAAAATACAATTGTTCAAAGGATATTTTTGGTTTGGAATCAATAAGAGAGCATACAAGATAAAAGATATTATAATGTAAAGGTGTTAACATACATCATTCCAATTCAAAGTAAATGTATTATAACATTTGTAATGCATGTTATTTAATTTCATGGAACAATGTTAAATTACTACACAACATGACACACAGTTCATGAATAAAGACTCAAAAAAAGTGAAGTAAATCAACAGTAAATAAAGCACATTCACTTTATCAATGATGGAACATCCAGGATAAAAAATAGTATAATGTAAAATATTGCAAATTTTTACATAGATATTAACATACACTATTTCACAAGTTCAGAGGTAAATGTATTATAACATTTGATGCATGCTATTTAATTTCATGGAACAATGTTAAATTACTACATGACACACAGTTCATGAACAAATACACACAAAAAAATAAAACTGTTCAAAGGGTATATAAAGTAAATTAGTTGTATCAAAAACGGTACATGTAAGATAAAAAAATACTTAAGTGTAAAATATTGCAAATTTTTACATATATGTTAAAGTACGCCACTTCAATTCAAAAGTAAATGTATTATAACATTTGTAATGTGTGTTATTAAATTTAATGGAACAATGTTAAATTTCTATATAACATATTTAATCAGTTACTGCAGAGTATAACAAAAGGTAATAGTTAAATTTCTTGTCAAATTTTAGATAATTTCAATATGGAAAAAAGAACATTTTAATTTTTTATACTCAGAAATTGGTCACATTTACAGTTACTTGTGAGGTACAGTGTATATTTTAATATGATACATTTTAAGAGGTTTGATTTTAGGTTATACTTGACAAATTTTTTCCTTTACAAAAAAATATGGTGTCAATAATGTAATATACAGAGTGTAAAATACACACAAAGATGCAACAAAGCATCACAATTAAATAAGCATGCAAGCAACTCAATCACTTTGCCTGAATAAAACAGTTCCACAATGCTAAGCTGAATCTACTGATCAAAACTAATACTAACTGAACAGGGTGATTCTAAGGTTTAGTTTATGTCAAATGCAAGGGGGCCTTTCATTGAGAAACCAGTAAAGAATGACACTTTTGACCCTTCAGCATGCCCACTAAGCTGACTTCGAAACATTGGAGTAACTTCGACCTTAAGATCTGGGATTAATGTGTGTGCCAGTATCAAGTTGTTATTCACCTCGCCTGTGACCCTGCAAAGGAGTTCCTCCACCTTCTTCTCTTTCCATATTTTGCCATTTTTCCACATGGAAGCAAACTCTTCCTGCCCAACCATGACACTCCTTTTGATTTTTTCAAGAGATACCAGTCGTTCATATCCCTGCTTCTTCCCCAAGAAGAAATGGACAATGGGACTCTTACCATTGTACACTTCCCTCATCTCTGCATGATAAGAGGTCCTCATCTGTGAGATGTACTTCCCCAGAGCTCTAGATTCTGGACGGTCCTGCTGTTGCCACAAGAGCATAACTGCAATGAAGTGCAGTGGCAAATTATCACTTAATGGAATTTGCTCACGCAGAACTTGGCAAAGGAGATGAATTAGTTTCTGGTATGGCTGAAGGTGTTGTGATTCAAGTTTGATACAACTCAACACAACGTTGACATAGATGAGATTGATTTTCTCTGTCACAGTTGGGTTACGAACACAAACAAACTCATACTGTTTGGCAATCTTTTCCATTATTTCAGTTGAGAAATTATTTGAGAGACAATTCAGGATCCCAGAATAGGTGTCAGCTTTTTGCATCTCCAGGAATTGTCTTACCTGGTATAGTTTCAGCATTTCAGACATGGTTTTGTTCTTCCAAAGAGCTGAAGAATCTGTCTTGCAGAAAAGGTTGGCATACTGTTTGAAACATCTGAAAAGCTCATTTTGGGACACTTGTTCACGACTGTCTTTCATTCCAAATCTGCCCAAGTTCACGTAAAAATTGTCAAGGAAGTCAAAGTTAATTTTCATTCTGTATTTGAGGTTGTAAAGTAAATCCTCAAATTGTCTGAGAGTGATGTAGTAGCGTCTGTGTTTGTTCTGCCATTGATCACACCGCTCTACATCCTTAAGTGTCACGTCTCCAGAGAGAATCTGGCTCAGTATGTCATGGCGTACTTTGTCCTTCGAAAATACAGGGATCTTTGACAGCACTTCAATGACAAGTACACCAACCTGAATTTCTCCCAGGCACCCACATGTATTGAAAGAGCAGTTGTCTGTCTTAATTTTTAATCGCTGAATTGACTCCTTCTTTGCAAGGCTCTGTGTTTCTTTGAATGCATCTATTGCTGACTGAGCCATTTTGAGAAACATGCTCAATCTTTCAGGACTAATAGACTCTTCCTTGTAGTTTGCAATAGCATTTTTCAGCTCATGCTTGATCACTTGTGCTGATGTGTCTGCAATATATGAGCTGTCGTTGGAAAGATCTTTTGCTTTCCCTGCCCAAACCTTTGCCTCTGAGAATTCCTTCTTTTTTAAGTAATAGTACCTGGCTAGTAACTGGGAGACAACTGCATCTTTTTCAAATCTTTTTGATGCATTCTTCAGCACCATCTCTTCCAGTCCTGGAGTTTCATTTGCAATGTCTTGAATGAGGGGAGAGAACTGAGATTCCTCCTCCAATGAATGATGTCTCTTGACCAAAATGTGGTGTACGTCTTGCAGGAGTTCGTCTTTGCCTTGTGTGCTCTCATAAAGCTTGCTTGTGGTCAGAAGGCGGTCTGTGATATCAGCTTTGCTCACATTGTGTGTTGTGTTAAGTTCTTGCAAACACTGTCTTGCAATACTTGAATGGATCATTTTCACAGCTTTGAATACTACCTTACCCTGAACTGAGCAGTTGGCAATTAAAGTGGAAAATTTACCAAATCCTTCTTCAACTTTGATGGTTCCACAAAATGGTTTTGGTTGAAGACCAAGATATTCCTCACACAGAGAGACAGAGAGAGAGGCATCCTTGCAGTATACGTTCAACAGAACTAAAACAGCCAGGAGTTGTGCATGTTTATGATTCATGTTGAAGCTCTTCAGAGTGTTGCGGACAACACCTTGAATATACTCTGGCTTAAAGTTCTTTTTCATGATCATGAAACCATAGAACGTGTCCGCATTCTTATGTGTTTTCTCTATTTCTACAAGTTTCTCCTCAAACAGTTTCTGCTCTGTCTCAGAGAGCTTATTTCCAATGTGTACAGTGTCTCCAGTTGGTTCAGTTGTCTCAGAGGACTCTGACCTCATACAGTTCAGGAGAAGTACCTGTGCAGACTTAGACTGAATGTCGTTCTTTGCACATTCTTTTTCAATTAGCTGCTGCAAGTCAAATACTTTTTCCATATCATCAAAGTCATCTATCATCAGCAAAACAGGCACCCGTGGTAATTTCTCCTCGTGGTCATATGTTAAAAGTTTGACCACTTGATCAGCTACTTCAGCAAAGTCTGCATTGCTGTCTCTGAGGACAACACAACGGAATCTGTCCCGGAGAGCCCACAAAGTATGCATGGCTAAAGTTGTCCCACCACATCCAGGTACATGGATGAGATTAAACAACACGCAGGCTTTTCTTAGAGAACACAAATCTGGTATGACTGTGTTCATGATGTAGTCAAACTTGTCTCGTTTGATGAATGGTGTGGATCCAGGCTGCTCTGAGAAATAGAAATTCCACCATGATACTTTTCCTCCTCTGTAGAAGTTCTCCTCTTTGACAATCCTGTCCTCATCTCCACCTTCACATTGGTTCACACACAAGACCTCTAAGGTATTCAAGCTACGCTCCACTTTTTTCTCAAGAAGAACTCTGCTTCCCCCACCACAGGGTAGGAAACGGTTGGATCTACGGTTTTTTGACAAAAGGCTAAGGATAGTGCCATTCACTTCAGCAAAATTGAGTTCATATATACATCTACCAGAGATGTTGATTCCACACCGAGCTTCAATTAGGTCTTTCCAGGAGGTAAATGCCTTTTCATTGTCACATATACAAAGGATTTGCTCTGTGCCTCTGAGCTCCTGCCAGAATGTACTGAAAGTCTCAACAAGAGGGTCAATTTTCTCACTCACTGTTGACCAAAGTACAAAAATGACAAGGAATCTCTTGTTTGGAAGCACATCTTTCCGACACAAGAAGGAAATCACATCTCGAATGGAGGCTCCCTTTTCCATCAACCACTGGTCTATGTCTGAGGGTGCCTTATTCTCAATACCACCATTGCAGAAAACCCAACTGGTGTTTCGGGTTAATTTCAATTTGTGGGCAATGTCCTCAATTCGCTCTGTTATTTTATACTGTGCTGGTAAATGGACACTTACTGCACTCTGCTGTTTGAAGTGAGACTGTAATCCATGTTTAGCTGATTCTGGATCAAAGTCCAAAACTGCTGTTGGGTTGAGTTCTACAAGAAACCCTAGAGAATCAAACTGGCTTGAATGTGCTTTGTTTGTCACTATCACATACTGCTCAAAGTGTGATTTATCTAAAGAGAAAGATCCACCAGTTATCATCTTACTTAATCTAGAGCCTTGGGTGCTGCTTTTTATCACACTGAGGTGTTTCTCTTCAGCTTCTTTTCGAAGTTGTGAGCGTTGTTTCATACTGTCAATAAACTTGTTGTACTCCTCCATAGGTTTGGCAAATGTGGTTGGCGCAAGGAGATCCCTGCTGCTACCACCATCTCTAACAAAGAATTGCTTTGACTGTTTTGTTTCAGTTTCAACTGTTTCTTTATATTTTGCTTTTTTCTTTTTTTTTGTGCCCATGTTTAAAGTGTGATAGATATTTTCTTCACAGATTGTAGAGTCAGGAACTATGTCCACTTCTATCACACATTTGTCAGATGATGTCATGTTCTTATTGAGAACCCCAACAAATCGAGGAGGTTTGATGCAAGTTTGAGCAGTCTGTTTGTGTTTGAACTCAAAACACTGATCAATGGCAGATTTTAATTTATTTGCATAAGCCTCTTTGTCCTTCACAACCACTCCCAACACTTGACCATGAGTGAAGTCTGGCTCATCCCCTATTCCAAAATGTATAGTGCCGTTAGTGCGGCAATTCATACAAGCAGCAGCAAAGCGAATAACCTCATCAGTGAACTTGCTCATTTTTGTTTCATCTGTTGTATTGATAAAAGCTTTATACTCATGGCAGGGTTCAATCAAGTCTGAGGCACCTGATTCTGTAATATCAAGAATGCTGTTTTCCATGTATCTATCTGCATCATGGTACCTACAAAATGGATAGGGCTTGCATGGTCTTCCAGGCTGATTTGTAGAGCTTGTTAGAGAGCTTGCTTCCTCTTTCCTCAGTTTCATTACTTCATCTCTGGCATGAATAATAAGTTTTGCTGGTCCAAAAGTTACATTCATTTTGCTTAAGTCTGTTGTATCTAAAAGCAAAAGAGCATGCCCAGTAATGTCCTGCTTAAAGAGTATTTCAGCAACTATGTTGTCCACACCATCCACTTTGAGAGCCCATTCTCTCACTTGATGCTTACTCCAATCCTTGATGTCAGGTGACAGATCCTCCTCCTGACTCTAAAATAAAAAATGGTATTACTTTTCCTGATTTTAAACTGATATTACTGTATAATTAATTGTACATACAAAGAAAAAATTCAGTTATTTTAGTTTGATTGATTGATTTGATTTATCTTTAAACACATTTGGAACTAATTTAATGGTATAGGAACGTCTTCCTTAAAATGCTGATTATTTTAACTGTTATTTACCATCATTTCGCCTTGATCTGTCATCACAGCTTTGATTCCTTCTTCATACATGTAACTTCTTCACTAATGCTGAAAAAATTAATTTAAAAATTCAGTTAATAATAGACAATTTGTCACTGTACTGGTGACAACATGTAATGTCATTGATTTCAGTCCTACCTTCATTGCTCCTGTTCACCAATCCAAATCTTGGCCATTAATGCTGCAAAAGAAAGTAAATATATTTTAAAAATCTCGCCATGTGATCATTGTTGAGGAAGTATCATCCATGGCTTGTTAGTGGCTCTTCAACAGTTTTTTCCCTCACTATATTTAATTTTGTATTTTGGACCTTGGATTGTTTGCGCTGTTAATATAAGGACAGTGACTATGATGTTTGGATCATCTACTTTTGATAGATAGCCGGTAAGCCCGCTTGCTTGTTTAATTGGGCTAACCACTTGAAAGCAGACCTAATTTATATGCATTCATTTCATGTCAGCTCAGTGTGAGATGCTGCATTTTTCTGTCATCACAGGTTGACATCTTGTTAGGTTAAGCAAAATAGCATTTTAGATTTTTCTACAATCAAAGAAGACAGATGTCATACCCAAATGTATGAAGGTGAGGCCAAACTATTTTTGGCCAAACTAGTTTTGAACTGAGTGTAGAGTGTAGAAGAAGTGAAAAAATATTGCTGTGTATCAATAATGAGAAACCACCTGATCTTGACATCATAGATAGAAATCTATTATAATGGCAGGAGACCATATTGCCACTTGTATTTTCCACATATTCAAATTGGCGGGGGGTGGCTGCGATGGACAGATCGCCAGTCCATCGCAGGGCATTCAACTACCAAAGAATCCACAACAAACACTTACAGTAATAGTGCTAGAATGGGCCATTGCAATAAATTACTCTTAAACATATCAAAGACTAAAAGCATTGTATGTGGTGCTCCTGAAAGTTGAGGAGAGGCTGACAGCATCAGACATTCCATCAGAGGTCAATTCTCAAAACTAGAACACAGTCATAGCAACACACAGTATCAAGCTATAACTAACTTATACTCACTAATCATACCCTCCGCTGTACATGTACACCTGGACACTGTAAATATTATATCCATTTTATCTTATCTTATCTTGTCTTATCTTATTTCTGACCTCAGATTGCTTAAGCACACAATAAAGCAAGCTTTAAAAAAAATTGAAGCAACATGTAATGGCCCTACACCTGTAACCATTTTTTTTTTTTTTACATTTTATCTACAGGAATATCAATATGTATGTGAACATGCCATAAAATTTAACTTATTTTTTTAACTTATTTGATTATTAGTATATACATGTGTTGTAATTTGTTTGCGAGAAAGAATATTGTTGATCATACCTTTTTTTTTAACTTAATGCATTTTGTTTTGTCTGCATCATTTACATCTGTTGTCATGTTTTTATGTTCTGTGTGGACTCCAGGCAGAGTAGCCAATGTTCTGCATCACCAATAAAATCATAAATTTACATACAAAACAGTTATCTAAACATATTTAGACAACTGTTGATTGATTGAATCTTAATACATTTTAGCCTTTCCTTCATTTTTCCTTGTCACAATGATAGCTGGCTCACTTTTCACAAATACTGACCATTAATTCTGCAAAAGAAAGTATACATAACAGTAAACTCATGTACAGAAATGCAATTAGTAATTGTTCTCTATGCCTCCTTTGAGTAGTGAAAGGCCTGTTTGTGCAGCGCACAGTTGGTAGTTGTGGCTGTGGTGATTATAGCTATTACGGCTATTTAAAATGTATGTCAGATAGTTGATAGGCCAGAATTCTGGAAGATTAGCAGCCATACTGGCTGTAAAAAAAAAAGTCTAGCATAAACTCTGCTCTGTGTGTGTATGTGTATAGCAAAACACAACCCTACTCTGCCTCTGATTGGCTCTGACCCTGATATTCTTCTTGGCTGAATGAGGGTAGGGAAGAAAAAATAAGGCTTGTGTGCCCGTGTGAAACCACACTCTGCATGCCTACTTGAGCTACATCACAACCTTTAAATATACTGGTAATTCAAAATGAAGAGAAGTAGCAATTGTTTCTTTCATTAATGAAAATGCTGCAGAGCCTGTTAAACCTGTCCACAGCCCTGAAAGGCCCAGTCCAAACCCAGCATCATGGGTGGAAGTAAATGCTCCACCATCTGTCTCCCCTGTCCCCCTGTAGATGCCTAATCCCAGTTTTTCACATACATAGACTCTACTTGACTCACACAGGTGATAAAATCACTCAGTTTAGACTTAGTTTAATCTTACAGTAGAACATCTTATTTCTTCTCAAAATGATTAAGTTCTTGGACACACACCTGTCTGAGATGTGTGTGTTGCATCAACTGGGTGGAGACTAGAGACTTCTGTGTGCGCTGTCACTTAGCTAGCATCTACCATAGCCTACATGTGAGGCATTCAGGAAAATAACCTGGGTTACACTCTCCCCCTCTAAACTGCATGAGTCTCTGCATCCTCAATCCTGACCCAACACAAGTGATAGAGATCCCCTGATCTGACTCCAAGTCAGAGCCTACTGCATACAAAATGGCTGATATACAGTATATGCCTTTTGCAAAGAATGGCTTCTCCACTTTCTGTGACTCAAACAGCCAACATTATGCATTGCATTTTATTGCAAATGGTGTAGCTAAAGCAGTGCACTTTTATTCCTGTTTACTGATTGTTCACATCAACAGTAATTCCCACACCACAGCTTTTTTCATTCCCTATGTTAGGTTAATCTGCTTTCTCTTAAACCTCTCTAATATTTAATGGTGCAGTAGGACGCACCCCTGACTATGCATATGAGGAAATCATGATTTCACCAGTGCCCTCTGGTGCCAGCTGTGGTTGAAATAAAACCAGGAAGAACACATGTATAACTTTCTGACTTTGATCATGAAATAGCCATCTGAATAAAGGTTTGTTAACTTTTTGCCAGATTTTTTCTCTTTTTTGAACGTTTTTGTTCCCTACCAAAGAGCACCTTCATCATACTTTGTCTGAACTCCTGAGCACTCCAGACTTTTTCTTTCTGAAAACCAGGAAGAAGCTGCAATTTTACATAATGCAAAATACACTTTTCGAACATCCAACATTAATACTTTAAATAGAACTAAAATAACTGAACTTTATAACTGATCGATGGATATGTCAGACTGATATTTCTAAAATGCTATGGGTGTGAAAGGTATTCATTCAATGTCAAAGTGGGAACTAGAAGTTATATTATTCTCTAAAGTGTCTAAATCACACAAGCCTAAAACCTGCAATACAAGTGTAGGAAGTAGACCGAAAATGAGCTGGCTAAACAACATCTGAAACCGGATTAAATGATTTGTTTGGGGGTTTTTTTCCAATTATTTCAACTATGCATTTCACTGAGTGCACACTGCATTTCAATGATCTAATAAAAAAAGAAAACACAATACAAACATACCGATTTCGGAGAAATTTCTTTTCCATTCCTCCTTTAATATGGAGATGCTCAAGCAGATGCGACAGACTTTAGGACAGACGCAGGATAAACAGACGCGACCTTGGCTTCGATGGCGTTCACGGAGGAGAAAAAGAGATCACTGTCGAGAAGGCGGAAGATATCCTCCGATGGGAGGTCACTTCATAGGAAACGAAATCTAAGTGAAACGGGTGTGTACGTGTGTGTGTAGCGTTAGTTTGGTTCAAAGAAACGATACTAAAAGAGAGTGCTGACTTTTGTAATACCCAGATGCGTAATTTTGTTTCATTTGGGTGTTAAAGGAAAAGACAACATAAAATGTTGTTGGATGCTGGACCACCACAAGCCACCAGGCACGCTGTAGAGTCAGTGCACTTTGGCACAGATTCAACAAGTGTCTGGAACTCTACTGGAGTGAAAATCTCACATAGGTGGTCAGTTGGGTTGAGATCTGGTGACTGCAAAGGCCACAGCATATGATTCACATAATTTTCATATTCGTCAAACCATTCATGCGCATTGTCATCCTGGAAGAGACCACTCCCATCAGCACAGAAATGTTTCATCATATGATAAAGGTGATCACTCAGAATAGCTTTGCGTTGTGTATTATATGTATCATGTGTATTATGTGTGTGTGTGTGAGAAGGAGAGAGAGAGAGAGTTTGTTATCTGAGTTTGTTAAACTTGCGTTGAGGTAAACTCTGGGTTTCCTTTTTCCAGAAACAGAGATTACTTTAGTTCTGACTCAGTTGCCATGGTAATTTACTCTGTGAAACTGACCTGCTGACTCAGAACAATGAACTTCTCTGAGGAATCTGTGCCACACCATTTCATTTCCTGCATACAGTCGATATCAAAGTGCATATTTGAGCACCTTATTTTGTGGAAGTTTGCATCGTCAAATGCAGAAGAAGATCAAAATCCCTATTGTAGCGAGCGTGAGGACAGAGACTGCAATCCCACATTTAAATATTAGAAATAGTGAATTCATGCTCAGCTCAGAGTAAAATCTGTACACTGTAAAATAATGTCTAAAAACATACACTAAATATAAATTATATTTATATATATATAAATTTGTAACACACGGGACCAAAAATGACTAAAAAGGCTGATTTACTCAACATCAATACTGACCCAGGCCAACACTCATAAGGGTGCCCACAAGATCACATTGTCCATACCATAAAATAAATTTTGCAGTTAATTTCAAGCACTTAACAGTCCAACCCCTTCACTTCTTGCACTTAATGGTATCATAGATTGAATTTTAGTAGAAACAATTGCCATTTTTGTCCATCAATCAACACTTAGTGACCCATAATCCATCCATACATTAGCTATATCCGTTTGCCAGACACAGTATTTATAGTTCCATCTAGAACATTACATTTTTGTTTCACCAGACAAGAAAATCTTTTTCAGAGTTCCTTAAATGCTGTCTGCAAACTATAAGTCAGATGTTATATGTTTTAAAGAGTATGGTCTAGACCTGCTCTTTATGAAAAGTGCCTTGAGATGACTTTTGTTGTGATTTGGCGCTATATACATAAAATTGAATTGAATTGAATATGCCTTTTACACAAGAGCAGCTTCCATCTAGCCACTCTTCCACAAAGTTAATGATGGAGTTCTGCTAAGATGGTCATCTCTCTGACAGGTTCTCCCTTCTTTGCAGATGACTTCTGAAGCTCTGTTACAGTGACCACTGGATTCTCAGTCACCTCCCCAAGGCCCCTCTTGCCTGGTTACTCAGCCAACTCTTCAAACAGTGAGAGGTCTACAGAGAGTTCCTTTGACTATAACTTTTAGCCTTCCTTTTTTGCACAAAAGAATCCATTCATTTATTTATTAAAATCCTTTGAAAATAAATGTGGGTTTTGCCTCCAAAACTATGATGGTCGCTCTTATTGTTTTGTGTAATTTGGCCTAATGGAAGTGTGTAAATGTTAAATAGAAGATGAACTAGTACATAAAGGTATGGTTTTAATAAATTATCATCACTGAAGATGAAAACAGAATTAATTAGAACTATTTCTATATAAGCTGTTTTAGTTTCCAGAGTGTATGGATGTACAGTGTCCACTTAAGGAGGAGGCTACATCTTTCTTTTCTTTTCTAGGTTATTCTTGTGTAAAACAACTTCAGATCCATTTTCTTGTAGAAATGCAATCAGTTATAGGCATGTATAATCATCATTTAAGTTTATTAGATGGACACATGTAGATTAAGAGAATGAAAGGAAGAAGAGACAAGTAAAAGGAACCAGACAGTAATTTATTCAAATTAGTTGAAAAAAAATGTGTAAAATGCAGCATTATGAGAACCAGGGGTGCTGTTGTATTTGCTCCAGAGTGGCGCGCTCCTTGGGGTTTAAAGCCAAACACATGTTTAACAAATCCTGGCAGTCTGACAAGAAAGAGGACAGAGAACAATGTAAGGATTAAAACGGAAGCTGCTGTTATCTGCTGGAACATGGAGGGAACGCTCTGCACTATATTTGTTCCAAAATTCAAGTGCTGTGTTGATGCCATCATTGACTTACCTTGGGACAGCCCAGTGTCGAATATAATATTTTTGTGGAGGAATTCAGAGGTGATAACTTGATTGTATCCGTCCAGCAATTCAAAGAGCAGCGCGCCAAGCTGCCAGACTGTGGTGGGGGCAGCTTCATATGCCCCACGTGTGAAGTACTCTGGAGGGGCATACGCAGAGGTTCCTAAAATATGGAGATGGAGACAGAAAGAAACAAAGGATGAGGAGCAGGCTAAGTTTAAAATTAAAGTCATCACTCCAGAGATCAGCAGATGAATAAAAGGTTGGATAGGGGCTGGACATTGTACCAGAAAAGCCTCGATAAGGTTCATTTTTTACAGTGCAGCCACATCCAAAGTCTATGATCCGCACTCGAGGGACATCGGAGCCGGTTTCGATGAGGATGTTTTCTGATTTTATGTCACGATGGAAGACACCTTTAGAGTGCATTTCAATGGCTGCATCCACCAGCTGCTTCATGATGTTCTGAAACAGAGATAGTTAACAGTGGTGAAATAGGGCACCCTGATGTGGCACTGATACTTGTCAGTATGGCAGCTTTCCAACAAAAATGTTCCTCAAAGTTAAGTTCAGGTCATTTGGCATATCTAAATCATTTCCCATCCAATAACAAAACCATTAGTCACACCTTAGAAACTTGAATAACCAACTCCCCCCAGGAAAATATGTCCACATACCTTAGCAGTGTTCTCATCCATGGGACCATTGTTGTTAAGCATGTAGGTCAAAAGGTCCACGGAGGGAACTGGCCTCTCCATGACCAGGAGAGTCTCCTGGTTCAGATCATACCAGTCAACTAAGGTCACAGCTGAGGATTTGCCCACCGACCTCGGTCCACCTGCTACTTGCAGCATCAGGAGCACCTCCGTGGGGATGTTGTATATCTTCCCATGTAAGACCTAAAGGAAAACATACATAACACAATTACTGCTTTATGTATATGTGGTTTCACCATCAGCAACAAAGTAAGAAGAAACAAGTTCAACAACGATGAGACATCAGATCAAATCACTCACCACTGGTTGACATGTCACATCTCTTTTAGCAATGTGTTTGATTGACACCTACAAAACAGAATCATAGGTACTGGAGTCAGTGCGGAGAATGGTGGCCGTGTATGTATGTGTGATGTGTGAATGTGTATGTCTTACTTACTGGTAAATTATCTGTTTTTCTGATACCAGCATAGACTGATCTAAGCCACCTCTCCAAGTTTTTCAAGGTGGAGGTACTTGGCTTCAAACTCGGCTACACACACAAATACAGATACATGTTTTACTGTAGTTGTGAGGGACATCTATTGATTACATCACTACATCTAATCATCAAACAGCAGCAGAGTCGTGTCTGTCACACTCTCAGCTTACCTCTGCTGGTTTTGAAGTAAATGGTGGTACTCCTGTTTTCCTGTTTGGAGGTTGAAGGGCCGCTGGAGCTTTGAGAGAGGTCACGGCCACCCTCAGTCACTGTCGTCCCTGGGCTCTCAGGTGCTGGCAGCTGCTCAGCTTCCACTGCCACCCCAGTGGGTTTGCTTACACCCTTCTGCTTCTCTCTAGGTGACTCATCTCTTATCCTGGCCTTCCTTTTGTCAGTGGTCACCTTACAGCTCTCCCCGAAGCTGTAGTTGGGTTCCAAGGTGCCGCCACTGCTCACTACAAACAATAAAAAATCAGTGAACATCAACTTACTACTAGTCACTGTGCTTCAAGAATTTTACAGTGACTCGAAAGAATAAGGTAAGTTGCTACACAATAATCAAGAAAAATGTACTCTATAAAATTATATGATTTGTATTGAAAGAGGTTGATATACTTGTAATGCACAAACAATATTTTTAAGTATACACTAAATCCTGTTCCTGGTACTGACCTGACTCTTTCTCAGAGGATGAAGGATGAAGAGTCTTCAACTTCTTCGTGGCCATGTTGCTTTGTAAGTGCACTCAATACAAATATTTGAGAAAATATTTGAGAAAATATGTTGAAATACGTCAAATACGTCGTGAATATCCAGAACTTGTGTATAACTCTGCTGATAACGTGAGTGTAAGAGAGCGTATATCTCTCTGTGTGCTCTGAGATTCTTAAGAATAGTGTTGGTTGATTCCAATGACCAATTCTGTTCCATTCTGTGACATAGATAGAATACAGGCTGATAGAACCATAATGAGAACAATTATGCTGAAAATCATTTGGTATAAGCAAAAATAACAAAGCAATATGGAGTAAGAGCAAAAAGTGAAAAGATGATCAGAATGTGTCGGGTTCCACTAAAAATCTGGGTGAAAAGTGAAAACCAGAGTATTCTCACAACATATCAGCAGATTATGGCAAACATGTTGGCAAACAGTTGCCAGTTTACACATTCTTCAAATAAGAAGGCATGTTTCCGTTAACCTGCCAAATGTAAATCCAATATTAACTCCTCTTCGTGTGCCGTGTGGCGCTGTGTGCAGTGGGTTTATCTGAACTTTTTCACTTGCAGCAGTCTCCTTCTGCAGATGAAAACAGGGTTGAGTGGGCAAGACACACAACCTGAGTTTCTCTGGACATTTAGAAAAAATGAATCATCAACTTTCACTGTCAATAGCTGAGGTTGAAGTGTCTCTAATGATGACCTCTGGTCTGGGCCAGAATGTTCTTCTTCAAAGTTTCGCAGAGTTAAAGAAAAAAAGGCTCAAAAAGACTGCTGGAGATGAACAAAATAGTTTATTGACATTTCACTCAGGTATTAACACTCAGTAAATAAGCACCCTGGGATGAGTCCACAAGAAAATCCCTCAGGAACCTGGTTTTATAGTAAACAGAGCCCCCACCTTTTCCAAAAAACGTCAAAACAGAACTACATTGATGTTTATGTGTGGCAAATCTCAGCACTCCTAGGTACACCTGGCCCCATGTTAAGCAGGGCTATATGCTTATCACGCTCCTTTCCGGTGCATCCTTAGGATTCCCAGGCCTTCTTATCAGCTGATGTTAAGCACTTCTTCCTACTCATCAGTATTTTTATGATAATTTTTAATAATTTAAAAAAGGAAAAGGGACAGCTGTGGTTGTATAACAGGGTCACTTTTAGGTCAGGCCAGTGGAGGGAAGGTAACTTTAGGTCAAGCCCATAGAGGAAATGTAAAAGCCAGGATTACAGTAATTCTAAATATGTCAAGTGTTGTAACTTCTTATTTGTTCATGAAAACAAAGTGAAAATAAGTCTAAAATTTCACTCTGTTAGTGTTTGTTTCCCAACATATATCTTTCTTCACTGTAACAAGTCAAGTCAAGTCAATTTTATTTATGTAACGCCAATTCACAACAGAAGTTATCTCGAGGCACTGCACATATAGAGCAGGTCTAGACCGTACTCTTTATCTTATAAAATTTACAGAGAGAGACCCAACAGTACCCACCATGAGCAAGCACTAGGCGACTGTGGCAAGGAAAAACTTCCTTTTAAGAGGCAGAAACCTCGAGCAGAACTGGACTCAGGGTGGGCGGCCATCTGCCTCGACCGGTTGGGTTTAGACAGAGGGAGGTAGGTGGGGGGATGGGGTAAGAGAAAGACAACATTGCAAATACATAGACTAAGTCAAAATGTAAATAATAATAATAATAATAATAATAGCTAAAGGAGTAATAATGACAGAACAGTGAAATATTAATAGCAATAACACTACCACTAACACTAATAAATGTTTAATTGTTGTAACATCGTCGGTTGAGCTGGATCACAGGAGCAGCAGGAGACTCGACAGTAAGCGACAGTAGAAGAAAGAGAGAGAGAGAGAGAGAAGCACAGCCTGGGCACTAATGTGCTTGAGGGAAGAAACACACAACCTATATATTTGATATATATATATCTAGTCTCAGGTGCTCCTTAACATTCTCCACTGATGCCTTGGTGGGTTCACCAGTGTTGGTGCGACGTTGTCTTCACTCCTCTGCTTGTTACAGGGTGTCTCTTTTGCAGGGATGGCCTTACTCTTGCTGCCCTTCATCGTACCATCCTCCACTGCCACCTCAGTGGGTTTGCTGATGGCAGCGTTGTTGCTGTGACCCTTCTGTTTTTTGAGGAAGATCTCTTCTTCATTTCCAGCCTTTCTCTTGGTCCTCTTGGCTGTCACAGCTTACACTGCCACCTCAGTGGGCTTGCTTGCACCTCTCCGCCTTTTTCTGGGTGACTCATGTCTCATGCTGGCCTTCCTTTTGTTAGTGGTCACCTTGCAGTTCTCCACCAGCTGTTGTTGGGTTCTGAGGTGCTGCAACACATGTCAATAATCTTCAGTGTGTTCTCCTGATACAATGTTTGTATCCTCAAAACTCTGTATTGCATGTAACGACATTGTTTTATTACGTTCAACTTTTTTCCACATTTTTGAATAATTTTATTCCATAATATTTTCTCATGGCAACTCTGGATTAGTAAAAGTTAGGGAGAGTAACCAAACACATTTAATAATGTACTGGACTAAAGTGCAACTTTAAGATACTTATACTTAAGTATTGCTACTGTTCATGTTATGCTGCTTTAATTCTACTCCACATGTATTTGACAGCTACAGTTATTAGTGGCTACTTTAAAAACTGCAATGATACATATTAAGCACTGAACTGCTGCAATCCCAGCTTAAACCCTGAATGGATCGCCAGTCCATCGCAGGGCCAACATATACAGACAAACAACCATTCACACTCACTCTATGGGCAATTTAAAGTTACCAATTAACCTAACATGCATGTCTTTGGGAGGTGGACTGTGGCTCGAATTGGCGCTGTGAGGTGACAGTGCTAACCACTGCACCACCGTGCCACCCTACATATTTTTGTACTTCAGTAAAAATTTTTTGCATCAAGTGACATGAAAGAATAAGGCAACTTGCTGCACTAGAATCAAGAAAAGTTTAGTCCATAAAATAATTCAATTTGCACTGAAAGAGGTGTTTGTAATGATTTTAACTTGTTATAAGAAAAATACACAAAATGACTTGATAAAAAGCAGTTACAGCTGTTCATCAGGTTTTCATACTGACCTGAGTCTTTCTCAGAGGCTGAAGGCCATGCTGTTTTGTAAGTGCACTCATTAAGAATATATGAGAATATACGTCATACGAATATCCAGAACTTGTGTATAACTCTGCTGATAGGCCTAGTCCACACAAACACAGGTATTTTTTAAATGTAGCCTTTTCTTTGCATTTTGGCTGTATGTCCACACACAAACTGTGATTAAGTCACTGAAAACATCTTTTTTACAAAATTTCTTCAAGGGTGAAGATATTCAAATACTCTGTTGTCAGTGTTGATGTGTACACAGGGAAGAGTTTTGGGTTGTGGTGTCATTGTATGCCTACTTTTTTCAGGTTTCTGATTGGCCAACATGGCTTTAAGGTTAGGGTTATATCAGTGCTTGTTGGTTTGGCATGCTCTTGATAGCATGTTTTGGCATTGTCATTTCGATAGAGATCATTAAAACAAGGGAGGAAAATATTTGGAAAAAATACCAATTTACATGCGGAATAGGTTTCAATGGACTGCTGAACTGAAGACAGTCAAAATAAGCGCTGAAGAGTGGGCTGTGTGGAATGTGATGCGCTCACTTACTGTTGTACATACTGAAGTACCTTTTATTGGTGATGTGTCCATTTAATTTGATTTGTGAGATGTCTGTGAAGATTCTCAGTCATCAAGAATTGAATTGAGAGCAACACTTGGTTGGAGGTACTTCAATATGTTTCACTTCTCATCCCAGTTCAAGAACTAAAGAAGCTTCTTGGATGAAAGGTGAAATGCCTGAAAGTATCTGTAAGTGCAGCTGAAATGCCCTCAATTCCACCCTTCCTGGATTAAGTAATTTGTGATTTCCATCTATAAAAAAGGTTGCAACTCTTACTGGCAGCCCAGTAGTAGCAACTTGGTGTTAAAAGTGATTAATATGTAGACAGCACCAGGTGGCAAGGCATGCACATGTTTTGTGACATTGTGTTTGATTCCTTAAGTCTCATTTTAAATGTACTTTCCCCTGTGTTGTGTATTCTATATAAGACCTATACTGTAGAACATTTAACTGAGAGATGCTAATGCAGTCAAAGTGATAGAAAGGTCTGGTTCTCTTTTAGAGACTGAAAAAGGCAAATGAAAATTACACTGGGCTTGTTGATTATGTATATTTTTGACAGTTAGCGTGACACTTCTGCCCTGCCTAGTACTAGTTGCTCAGCTATGACTGGTTAAACACAGGGGAGAATTAGCAAAGGGTAAATTAGGTCAGTTTGTTTCTGTTATGGTGGAATATGGTAATTGTATAAGGTTTTTCTCACTCCAGCCCACAAACCAAGATCTGAAGTTGAAGAACTTGATTCTATAAAAGGTGGAGTGATAAATGTAAACTTAAGCAATATGGCTGTAGGAATTTGTGAACTCAAAAAATTCTGAGGGGGAATTACAATGAATTAATGTACATACAGCAACTCACATATGTAATTACTTGTCTAGTAATATGGGCAAACAAGATAGATCAGTCAGGGTTACTTTTTTTATTGTTAGGACTACAATTATTATGATTATTCTTTTATGGGAACAAGTGTCCTTAATAATAAATATTGTTACACATAGAGTACATTTATTGAGTTACAGAGCTACACAAAGATGAAAAAAGAGGTTGGAAAGCAAGGCCATGGCTTGTTGTTGCAGGTTGGTGAATCTTATAGAGTTTTGGTCTGTATATGCCCAGAAGATGCATCTAGGATCCTGGTCAATCACAGGTCCTGAAGAGTTCTTAGGGGGCAGAGTCGGTACCCTATCCAATTGTTCTTGCTGAAACTTTTCACTTTTTGGACACTGAAAATGTTATTCGTATGCTATTTTGCATGGTAGATAGCACATTCAGTTTGAAACAAGCAGAATGGTACTGAACACAATGTTAAATCTATTTAAAGTGCTGATAGTCCAGGTGAAACATATGTGCCAAATTTGAGTTTGGGGCCCTGAACATTTTCAGAGAGAGAGCTATTGCAAAAACACCTTGTGGTGGCCATTGTGGCCATTTTACTTTCTACCATAACCAAATTATGCATTTTGCATCATATCTCCTGAACAGAAACCACAGAAAAGGGATGTGTTTTCATGGTCAATTATTACAGTAATACCATATACAACATTAGAAACTTTTCAAGGGAATAATTAATGATGAATTTGGTGACGTTGTGTGTTGTATGTATGATGTGTAACAACATAAAAAGTCAATTACAAAAATGTACATCGAAAAATTTATTTCAGAGACACACTTTATTGATGTGCAGTGAACATTATTTTGACATATCTTCTGGACTGTAAATATACAAGTATGTTGCAGTAGACCTGCCCACTTGATATTGCCTAATATATAAAGTTGTACCAATGACAGAGCCTATGGGTGGGCAGAACAAGCCATCTTATCTAAGAGTATGCCTTACAATGATGACTCAGAGCTTTACAGTTGGTAATTAAGCTCAGGAAAGCATGGTAAGCTGTGTCAAGCATACAAAGACAATTACCCAGTTACCCAAGAATTCACCAGTCTTTGTGTTTATGAAAAGACAAAACTGCTTGTGTTACAAGCACAGAATGAGAGACTTCGTAGCAGTGACTCTGCTACAGAGACCAGTCTGCCATGCAATATGGAGGGACTGAAACCACCACAAACTTTGTGCTTAACAAATAGTAGCATGGGGATGACAAGAAAGAGGTGACATTTTTTGGCTATCTTGTCGGTGAGAGTGGCAGGGAGCTACTCAATATGCTTATGAGCAATACACCTAAGGATGCATTGTAGATGACATTGTCAAAAAATGTGATTGTCATTGCAACCCTAGTGATAATAGTCATTTCATATCATTTCTTTACCAAGAAGCAAGGCACCAGTGAAACCACTGACAGTTATGTCATGGAAATTAAATTGCTGACCACAATGTGCTATTTTGGAACTTTGAGAGTGTCATTCATTTTCAACAAAGACAGGCATGTGAAAGAGAATGCTGGACGAGAGGACATGATGCTGGATATATGCATACAGCTTAGCAGGGCTGCAGATCTGTAAGGTCATAATACAGTAGTAAGGTCATCTCCAGAATGATGGTGGTGCATGCAGGGCATGAAGTAGCACACCAGAAACAACCCTGCAAGACTGTGGAATCCAAGTTTTGTGGAAAACGTGAAAAAAGGAAACAAAAATGCCCAGCATTTGGTAAGAAGTGAAAAAAATGTGGCAAACAGAACCACTTTGCCTGAAGTGCTGTAGACTTAACACATCCAGAAAAAAATATACCTGTACACAAGGTATGTGAGAGAGATGACAGAGACTGATACTCTTTGTGGGTGTGCTCCTGGGCAAGAATGTTCAAAAATCCCCAACTGACTGTGGTGTAATCCTGACACGAAACTTGAAGGACACTGGAGAAATGTAAAAATAAGAAACCCAAGAAACCAGAAACTATACCATTTGGAGTAAGAGAACCAGTGAAGCTATGAAACTTATAAACAGCATCATTACCTCAGTGAAGCTCTCAAGTGGACAATGGTCAATGGAACAAGTAAAAGCAGAGTATGCTGATGTGTTCATTGGGGATGGCTGTCTTGATTTTGGGGGATACAATATAGAAGTAGACAACACTGCAAACTCTGTGCAGTCAAAGAGATGTGCTCTAGTCACTACGATGAAGCTGATGAAGGATGGATTGCAGAAAATGTGGGAACTGCAGTGCAGAGAAATAATACCAGTAGATTGCAGCCCAGACTGCATTCTACTGGTGTGATGGCGAGATGGTCATTGTGAAAAAAGGAAGCCAAGAGTATGTGCTGATCCTAGAGCTTTGAGCAAGACATTAAAGCGCAGTCACTTCCCATTACCAACCACTGAAGACATACTCCCGGACCCGTCCAAAGTCAAAGTGTTTAATGGGGTGTGAGGTCAAAAGTGGTATCTCGCATGTCGTGAATCCAGTCGCCCAACAATGTTCTTGACTCCATTTGGATGCTAACAATGGCTGAGGATGCCTGTGGGGATAAGTCCAGCCCTTGAGATCTTTCAGAGAAGGCTCAAACAAGTGTTAAAGGATCTGTGAGACACAAGATGTAGCTGAGTATGATCATGATGAAAAACTGAGACTGTTTCTGAGCTGATGCAGACAAAAGAACAAGAAGCTAAAGACAGATAAGTTCAAACTGAGACAGAGGGAGGCTGTGATTACACCAGCCACAACATATTCACTGATAGGTAAAATGAATAACATTGATCATTTTGTTACAATACAATGTTCTGCTGGGAAACCTTGGGTCCTGACATTCCTCTGGATGTTTCTTTGACACGTACCGCTCACCTAAACATTTTTGTAGGCCAAGCACAACCCCCCATGGCAACAACACTCCCCAGTGGCAGGGGCCTCCCCCAGCAGGATAATGCTCCCACTATACCACAAAAACTGCTAAGAAATGTCTCGCAGAACACAACAAAGAGCCCAAGGTTTTGACCTGGCCTCAAAACTCCCCAGATTACCAATCTGATCCAGCATCTGTGAGATGAACCGAAACAAGCCAGATGCATGGAGGCCCCAACCTGCAACCCACAAGAGCAAAAGAACCTGCCTAATATTGTGTAGGTCCCACTTTTGCCACCAAAACAGCTTTGCCCCATCGGGGAATGGACACGGGACCTCTGAGGGTGTCCTGTGGTGTCCAGCACTGGGATATTGGCAGCAGATCCTTTGGCTCCTGTGGGTTGTGGGTGACAAAGAGCCCAAGGCGTTGAACTGGCCCCCAAACTCCCCTGATCCCAATATGACCCAGCATCTGTGGGACCTGCCTTTTATTGTGTAGGTCCCGCTTGCACCACCAAAACAGCTCTGACCCATCGGGGCATTGACAGAGGACCTCTGAGGGTGTCCTGTGGTGTCTGGCACTGGGACATTGGCAGCAGATCCTTTGGGTCCAGTGGGTTGTGGGTGAGAAAGAGCCAAAGGTGTTGAACTGGCCTCCAAACTCCCCAGATCCCAATTTGATCCAGCATCTATGGGACCTGCCTGTTATTGTGTAGGTCCCCCTCATGCCAGCAAAACAGCTTGACCCATCAGGGCATGGACATGGGACCTCTGAAGGTGTCCTGTGGTCTCTGGCAGCGGGACATTGGCAGGATCCTTTGGGTCCTGTGGGTTGTGAAGTGGAGACTCCATGGATCTAACTTGTTCTGGTGCATCCCATAGATGCTGGATCAGAATAGGACCTGGGGAGTTTTGAGGCCAGGTCAACAGCTGGGCTCTCTGTCATGTTCTTTGAGACATTTCTCAGCAGTTTTTGTGATGAGGTGGGAGCATTGTCCTGCTGGTGGAGGCCCATAGCATTAGAGGGTGTTGCTGCCATGGGGGATTGTGCTTGGTCTGCAGCAATGGTTTGGTGGGTGGTATGTGTCAAAGTAACATCCAGAGGAATGTCAGGACACAAGGTTTCTCAGCAGAACATTGTATTGTAATGATATGATAAATGTTATTTACTTCACTGTCAGTGGTTTTTATGTTGTGTGTGATCGGTGTATAGGAAACCACCTCCTGATGGACTAAAAATAAATCCTGAAAAGGCGTGTGTCATTAGACAGATGCCAAAATCAACAGATGTATGCTAAATTAGTTTTTTGCACATCTGTTTGACCACTGTGAGGCAACTGACACTCAAAGACTGTAAGTGGAGCTGGGAGGTGCAACATGAAGAAGTGTTCCTGAGAGAGAGACTATTGAAAATGCTCCACTGCAAAAGCAGCCCTAATGAAGAACATACCATACAGTGTACCACCTCAGACACAGGGTTGGGCACAGTGCTCAGTGAAAGCCTGATGCTTTCAAGTGGAGCACTCTTACAGAGAGAGTGAAGCTATGCCTAAATAGAAGTGTGTGTCTGCTGGCAGGACATGAATGACCACACCAAGATATGTGTAGCCAAGGATGACATCTGTAGGTCAGATGTCACAACAAAAACAGAAATGCAAAGGGGGGCAAAGGTGGGCACAGATGTGTTTTCATTTGGCAACAAGCCAACAAGGATTACCCTCATGTCTCAACTCTGAGGTATGTCTGGTACTGTCACTTCAGACAATGGACCACAGTACACGTCTCAAGAGTTCCAAAGATTCAGCTAACTGTGGGGATTCCAGCATAAGACCTCATCACCAGGCTGCTCACACAGTAGTGGCAAAGCTCAGTCAGCCATGAAGACAATAAAAAGACTCATGCTCAAAGCCAACACTGCTGAACAGGACACTTATCTTGCGCTTCTAGACCACAATACACTGTCAGGTCTAAAAACCAGTCCAGCACAGAGACTACTCTGCCACCATAATAAAACGCTACTGTCCACAAGAGCAAGAGAAGAAAATCCCAGCCAAAACAAACAACAGTGAGCTCACTGCAACTAATTAGCTAGAGACCTATACACGCTGAGACCAGGTAACGGTGAGTGGAGTCACTCAAACCCTGCATTTTCTGGTGATTAAGAGTTTGGAAGTTGATTGATGCTGAGTGCTATGAAGTCCAGTTAGACTCTGGTGGTGTTTTAAGGTGAATGTGGGAATACTTCAGACATGCTCACGAAATGGACCCCAGATAGCCCACTGACAAGAGTTACATTTTGGAGTCTGTGGTTTATAAATTCTTTGTTGTCCTGTGTCTGGATGTTAGTACGGAGTCTAGCTCATGTGCACTGTTCAAAGTATTAAATCTAGACATCTTGCTTGCACATTAGCAGCAATAATTACCATCACAACAAGCCATACATTTAAAAACAAAAGTACATTAGTGCTGGCACCACTGAGTACAACACAGGGTAGGAGACAGCTATCACAAAAACAGAGACCCTCCCCAGCCCTATTGATCTGGTACAAGACTAACTCGACTCAACCCTAGTCTTCGTGCCACTACTTGTGGGGGGTACTTATGCACTGAAAACCGCTGGGACAGATAAGCAACTGGAAAACCAGCGACCCTCTGTAGCCAGGGATGTGCTCCCGAGACAACTGCTCTACCCACGTTTGCAGCCACACTAAACATTTAAATGACAAACCCCCTATTGGGAGAGAGCCATCTAAACCTAACAGGGGATTAATGGGTCAGTGAGAAACATGGCTACCCCAATCATGCTTTTGTAACCCAGTGGCCCAACACTAAAGACAATAATAGCATTTCAATTAAAATTTAAAATGGGGGGATAAATCATGCATCTAAATCATCTTCAAAAATTTCTTTTGCACTCTGTTCCAAAATTTCGGTCTCTTTCTTCCTTTTTTGACGATAGTATGATTTAGTAATTGGGTAATGCTGGGATCACTCTTAAACCTTTCTAATGAATTCAAAAGTACCTTCTCTTCTAAACCTGGAGTTTCATTTTCAATATCTTTAATCAGAGAGTTTTTTCTTTGTTTTGTCTCTTTTCCCTTTGCTCGATCAAGAATAGGGAATATACAGAATAGTCGCATTGAAATGGTTTCCTCCACCAAATGTCTCCCCACTATAATGTGGCATACATTTTCCAAGAGTTTTAATTTGCCGTCTGTGGTTTCATAAAGCTCATCTGTTGTCAGTAGTAGGTTGGTAATCTCAGCTTTTGTCATTTTGTGAGTTGTTGTAAGTTCCTGCAAACAACACTCAGCAAATTTCGGATGGATAATTTTCACAGCCTTGTATTCTAACTCACCCTCAACTGTGGTGTAGCTAATCAAATTCCAAAACTTCCCAAATCCTTCTTGGACTCGGTCAGTGCCACAAATGGGTTTGGATAATCCGAGATACTTCTGGCACAGAGAGACAGAGAGAGAAGAGTCCTCACAGAACACATTCAAAATATTTAATATAGCCAGAAGTTTGGCATGCTTTTGGCTGGTGTTAAAGCTCCTCAGAGTGTTGTGGACTACGCCCTGAATATATTCTGGCTTTAAGTTTGTTTTCGTGGTCATGAATCCATAGAATGTTTCAACTGTTTCTTTTCCTGTAAACTGTTTCTGCTCCTCATCAGAGAGGTTATTTCCAAGGAAAACAGTGTCTTTAGTTACTTCAGGAAGCAGAGGGGACTCTGACCTCATGCAATTCAGGAGAATTACCTGCGTAGACTTAATGTTTTTCTTTATGCATTCTTCTTCAATTAGTTGCTGCAAGTTAGCTACTTTTTCCATGTCATCAAAGTCATCTATCATTAGTATAACAGGGAGCCGTGGTAATTTCTCCTCATGGCCATATGTTAAAAGTTTGACCACTTGATCAGTTATTACAGACAAGTCAGCGTCATTGTCTTTAAGGACAGCACAACGGTATCTGTCCCGGAGAGTCCATAAAGTATGCATGGCCAAAGTTGTCCCACCACATCCAGGTGCATGGATGAGTTTAAACAACACACAGGCTTTTGTCTGAGAGCGCAAAACTTTGACTTTATTCTCAATTAAGTCAATTTTCTTTCGTTTGATAAATGAGGATCCAGGCTGCTCTGAGTAATAAAAAGTCTGCCATGATGCTTTCCCTCCTCTGTAGAAATCCTTGTCTATGACAGCTTTATCATTGCTCCCTCCTTCACATTGGTTCACACAAAGGACATCTAAGGTACTCAGGCTATCCTCCACTTCTGGCATTAGAAGCACTCTGCTTCCCCCACCACTGGTTAAGAAACGATTGGATCTATGATTTTTTGATGAAAGGCTAAGAATAGTGCCATTGACTTCAGCAAAACTGAGCTTATATATACATCTACCAGAGATGTCGATTCTGCACCGAGCCTCAATTAGATCTTTCCAGGAGGTAAATGCATTTTCATTGTCACATATACAAAGGATTTGATCTGTGCCACCAAGCTCCTTCTGGAATTTATAGAAAGTTTCAACAAGAGGGTCGAGTTCTTCACTCACTGTTGACCAAAGTAAGAAAATGACAAGAAATCTCTTGTTTGGAAGCACATCTTTCCGACACAAGAAAGAAATCACATCTTGAATAGAGGCTCCCTTGTCCATCAACCACTGGTCTATATCTGAGGGTACCTCATCCTCTATACCCCCGTTACAGAAAACCCAGCTGGTCTTTTGACTTAATTTTAACCTATTTGCTATGTCCTCAATTTGTTCTGTGATTTTATACTGTGCTGGTAAAGGGACATTTACTACACTCTTCTGTTTGAAGTGAGACTGTAATCCATGTTTAGCTGATTCTGGATCGAAGTCCAAAACTACTTTTGGGTTGAGTTCTGTAAAAATTCCTAGAGATTCAAATTGGCTTGAATGTGCTTTGTTAGTCACTATCACATACTGCTCAAAGTGTAATTTATCTAAAGAGAGGGATCCACCAGTTATCATCTCACTTAATGTACTGCCTTGATAATTGCTTTTAGTAACAGCAAGACTCTTCTCTTCAGCTTCTTTTCGAAGTTGTGAACGTTGTTTCATACTGTCAACAAACTTTTTGTACTCCACCATAGGTTTGGAAAACATGGTTGGCGCAAGGAGATCCCTGCTGCTACCACCATCTCTAACAAAGAATTGCTTTGACTGTTTTGTCTTGTTTAAAGTATGATAGAAGTTTTCTTCACAGATTGTAGAATCAGGAACTATGTCCACTTCTATCACACATTTGTCAGATGATGTTATGTTCTTATTGAGAACCCCAACAAATCGAGGAGGTTTGATGCAAGTTTGAGCAGTCTGTTTGTGTTTGTACTCAAAACAATGATCAATAGCAGATTTTAAATTATTTGCATAAGCCTCTTTGTCCTTCACAACCACTCCCAACACTTGACCATGAGTGAAGTCTGGCTTATCCCCTATTCCAAAATGTATAGTGCCATTAGTGCGGCTATTCATACAAGCAGCAGCAAAGCGAATAACCTCATCAGTAAACTTGCTCATTTTTGTTTCATCTGTTGTATTGATAAAAGCTTTAAACTCGTGGCAGGGTTCAATCAAGTTTGATGCACCTGATTCTATAGTATCAAGAATGTTGTTTTTAATGTATCTATGTGAATTATGGTATTTTCCAAATGGATAAGGCTTGCATGGTCGTCCTGGTTTGTCTGTAGAGCTTGTTTGTTGGTCTTTCTTCACTTGGTCATCTCTGGCATTACCTCTGTCTTCCACATTTTCCACCTTTAAATGGCATGGCTTTATGTTGGGTGACAGCCTCTCCTCTTCATCCTGAAACAAAAGGTTTGTTTTTTTTTTTTATTCACATTTTCAACCCAAACTATGCCTATTTACTTTTTTCATTATTTTTATTATTATTATATTATTTTAAACCTAACTATATTGCATTTCAGAAGTACTCCACCTTAAGTCGGGTTAAGTAGTTCAATGATAGATTTTAATTTTTAAGCCCATCTAAATAGAATAATCAGAAAATAAAATAAAATCAAAAGCCCTCAAACACAAATGGCAATTGTTTCAACTGTTTACCTTCAGTTCACCATGATCAGCCATCACAACTCTTCACACTCTTTACTTGTCAATGTAGATCAACAGTGCTAAAAGAAATAAACAAAGTCACAAGAGAGTGTTACGATTGTATGTTTGTGGTGCTCTGTCCTTTTCCTGTCTTCCCACTAGCTCCACCCAGGTGATACCTGATGAGCCATCAATGAGCTGCACCTGGCATTAGTGAAGTGCTTAAAAGCTCCTGTGCCAGTGTCAGAAGAGGGAGGTTCCTAGTGTGGGACTGCTGGACTTGGTGCCTCTCAGTTTGTTTCTTCTTGTGTTGCTGTTGTGTTTAGACTTTGCCCCATAGGGCTACCCAAGGGTTGGGCGTAACAAGAGGATTACACACTTTATAGTCTACTCCATGAATTACATTTTAACTCTATATTACATATTTTCCACTGAGCCTATTTTCTCCCTGCATAGAGCACACTTATTTATTTATTCATGTTCTTATGAATTTGAATATTTATCTGTGACTGAAGGCATTTGCATAAACAAGAAATCATCATCAGAGATATTTATTGGCAGTCAGCAAATGCAAAAACAACAAAAAAATCTATCTAAAATTCATAAGTAAATAAAGATAGAAAACATTTCTAGGTCTGAAATAGTATATAATAATATCACTAATACACTTGTTTTTATCTGAAGTCAGTTAATGTCCATTACTTGATAACTTGTTGTTTCATGGTTTTGTTTATTTCGGTCAATCATTTATTTTTATTGTATTCATGGTTTATAATGTCCTGTTCCTTCTGTTCCTCCTGTTTCTCATTGATTAATTGATTTTATTTATCTTATATCTATTTTATCCAGTTCTATTTGCAATCATTTATACATTATTTCAGCTGATGTGGAAAATTTTCGCATAACTCAGTAACAATTTCTTTGGTGGAAAGACACAAAACTGTACTCTTTGCAGGACACCGTCAAGAGCATTGTTTTGATCAAGCATCCAGATAGATTTCCATTATGGGGTGTGTCAGTGGGACTAATTTTTGCTGACTAAAACCTTCACTGAAACCTGTCTCCTTCCTTGTTTCTCCTTTAGCCCCTATAAATTTTTCCCATGGAGGAGATTTGTCAGCCACAGGTGAAACTATCTTGTTGGCTGCATTACAGGTGTGCCAGCTAGTTATTTTTGTCATTACACCTGTGTTACAGTACCCAGCATAAACATAATGAAAGCAGTGGTATACTATATATGCCTAATATGACCTTGATGAACAAGTTTGATCAATTTTTCTCGAAGTGAATAGACAGTAATTGGGTTTTTTCTACAAGATCATCACATGACAGGCAAACATCTATCTCTCATAGCCCATTTGTAATTTTAGCTCCTATACAGTAGTTACACATATTTTTTTAAATTAATAATAAACCCCACAATGTAAAAGAGCAGGCCTTAGTGCAGTAAGATGTAGGCCTAGTCCTCTTCTTAAGAAAAAACTGCTCTGTGCTGCCAATTAACATTCTCAAACTGATAAATAAAACCAGAAAGACAACACTAGATAACATGTTTAAAATTCCAAGAGCTAGACCTATAAATATGATACAAACTTGATATTTTATAGATATTCATATAATTTATAGATATTTATTGTTAAATACCTAAGCCTACAAATGTAGACTTAGTACAATTAACGTTAACTCTTACCGATATCCTTAATTCTGATCTCTTTTTCTGTCTTGTCGGTTTTCCTTCATAGACCGTCAAGCAGAGTTTATGTGAGCAAGACTTCTGTCAACTTATGTTGACTACTGGTCACCTGATGGTTGGTTTCACCTTTTACTAAATGAAACCTACCTGAGAAAGGCTGGGTGTGGGCATTTAGTACCTTGGCATATAAGCCAGTTCAGCTGCATTTTTTCCTGCAGCCTGACGTATCACTTAGACCTTTAAGGGTGCGGCCCACATGCAGACAGTATCTGTGACGCATTATTTCCTCAGACTGGTCAAAGTGTGGTGTGACCCAGGATGTCTAATATATTCTAAAAAAAGCAAACTGTCTGCCATTGTAATTATTACATTAACAATCTGTGTGTGAGTAAAACAGACAATGTGCAATACCTGCATGATTCCCAGACTCCTTCACAATTAAACATATTCCAATGTAATCTACATAAATCAATTATTTTTGTAGGGGGTGGTGTTTCAGATTTCACAATGCCACCTAGTGTGTTTGCTTGTTCTTTGTGTGTTTGAGTGTGCTCCATCTCCATCTACATGCAAACTGATCATGAAACATACCCCTGTATAGGTACACCAGGTAAAAACCAAGTTCTGGATGTCAAAATGTCTCAATAAGATAAACTTTGTCCATTATGATGATGATGACTGAAAAGGACACAAAAACCACATGAAATGAAAACATTAGATTCCAAACATTTACACTACGAAAATGCACACACACTCGCGGGTGGCAAAAACATGTGTGTGCTCTGGAGCGTGATCGCTTAGTGTAATTTGTTTGGTGTTTTACTGAACATCCAACACGAATCAGCTGATTAGAGTGAAATACACAGCCTCTGACTGCGTTCACCAAACCAGCACAAAAACGGACTTTGACCAGGGTGTGAGCAAATTTAGGTATAAACTGATGCTGGGGTGTGTGTGTGTGTTGTTTGATAAAGAGAATAGGGTAGTGCCTCTTGTTTCTTGTATTTTTCCATTTATTTATTGGACTGGATGGCTAACAACTTTTACAGCTTATCATTGCTTCAGATAGCAGTGTTATATTTGATCAGAATCTGTGCTTCAATTTTCATATCAAATCATATCGCACGTTTCTTGCCAAATCAGGTCTATTCTATCACAACCAGAGCTACAGATGATTATTCCCACGTTTATATTAATCATTGCAATTCCCTTTTCACCAGTAAGTCATCTCTGGACCACCCATCCTATAATCTTTACATTGGCTTCCCATTGAGTTTAGGATTCATTTAACCAACTTGTTTTCACATACATAGCCCTGCATGATCAGGCACCAGCCTACATCTCTGATCTGCTCCATCCATAAATCACCAGTAGGTCACCTAGTTGCTCTGACCAAAGTTTACAGGTTGTCAAAACAAAAGGTGATCGTTCCATCCACCTAAACATTGTTGCAGGCAAAACGTATACCTTACTTACCCACCCCATTTCACTCCATGATGGAGAATTAGTTAAATACTTAGATTTTGTTTGTCTATTTCTTAACATAAAGATACTGAAACTTATGCCAAACTCAGTGCATGGTTGGAAAGCCAAGAGCAGAACCAGGTGGCTCAGACACGCAGTCCAGTGACCGTCGAATAATGGTTGCAAACTAGTCAAGCTCAAAGGGGTCCAGGAAAGACCTGCATCCTGTTTTCTTGTTGGCGTTCAGTGTATGTTGCAGTCTGTTTGTAGTTTTCTCCTGACAAAAAGCTTTTTGGCGATGAAATCCCTGAGATATAACAACTCCTGCTTTTATCTGTATGGCCCGTGCCATGACAGGTAGTGAGAAGTCACCTACAGCTCTTCATCTAACATCTCACTGCAGCTGCTGTTTACAGTTTGATGGATCATACACTGTGTCTTTTTCCTATGACTCCCTTTTGCTTATGCAGACAATCTGCATCTAGCATAGGGAAGGCGAATGCTACCACTACCAATAAAAACCTCTAGCTATATACAGAGAGAATTACCAGACTGAAATGAATTCAATGAACCACCATTGCAGAAAAAAATTAAATATGAAAATATATAATAAAGTAAACATAAACAAGTAAGCCAAGTATCAGTCCTTTATCAAATTACCCATTTATCGAATAGAAACAATATCTGTAACAGTCCACATATACTAAACAAAAAATAATGTAAAATATGTGTGGATGTACTGTACACTCAAACACTGAGAAAAAGTATACTGTTTTATACTGTTTCAGTAGTATGAACAGGGCCCTTGATTGTCAGAGGTATATATAGATATATTGCTAAATCCTCACTGGTGCTTAAAAAGTACATGACATCACCTTTTTACAACTGAGCCCCACCCCACTTCAAACCACTAGAAGAGAAAACAGTGTAAAATGTTTTATTTTGGCTAAAATACACTCATGATACAAGAAGCTGAAATCATAGATTCAAACTGCAGCCCAGTGCCCCTGTTTAAACTGTCTACATTCAGTTGTTTAAAATATTGCATCAAATTCAATTGAGAAAATATTCAGCCTTATAGCAACAAAAACAGACTCATCATATGGCACATAACAGCTTTTCATATTTAGGACAAGCATAAAAATACAACAGAGGCACTGGGAAATCAGAATTCCCATTAAAACAACAAACAACAGTTTTGTTCATTTGTCCTTTCTATTTGTCTGCATGATGATGTGTGGCATTTATTTTGCTTAATGTAATTGAGTAATATGATGTTGAAGCCAAAAATGTATGCACATGTGAATGAGTAATACACTGCTGTTTACCACTAATTACAAGGCATATCAAACATCAATCAGTAACTTAACAAAATACAAATAAAACAAGGAAATTAAAGAAAACTAAGCAAAAACACAAAATCAACAGTAAACTGAAAGCTGTTTACTGTACTGTAAATCTTAGTAAATGTCACATATTGTAGTCTAGAAGGATTTATATACACAATCTGTACAACTGCACTGATAAAACAACCTCCTGAGTACCTGCTGGTCATTTCAACACCACGTGGTAGCCATCTGTATTTTCATCTGCATAACAGAAAACAATCCAATGAAAGATCATTCAAAGTACCAGTAATCAAGAATGATTATTAACTGTCTAATACAGAGGTGTGATGTTGAAGGTTGACTTTAAAAATAATTACCTCTTATGGTGCTGATGATAAAGCTTGTTTCCTCCCTGAAGTTCTGCACCATCTGAAACATAGAAATTGACCAGTGTAAACAGAGCTGGTTTCCATTTTCCAGGCGCTGCATGTCAAAATTCATCTTCATCCATAAAACTCAATCCTAAGTATTCACATCCTAACCTATCCAGCTACTCGGAGGTCACTGTGAGTCATTTACACTCTTGAAAGACCCTTTTCTTTAACCAGAAACATCACTATATATTCCTACCAGACTCCATTGACAAAAACAGTAATTTTACAGAGCAGAACACAGGAGCTGCTGAAATATTGCTGCTTTGATCAGTTAGATTGTTTGTAGTTACTGTGGTACTTTTACATATGTGAAGGATCTGAATACCTCTACCACTGAAAGTCACAAAATGGTATTTTATTGCATCAGTACTCTAATTTTAAGCCTATTTTTTATTCTTGCCGTGTCATATTGTCTGTGTTATTACTGCTGCTGTAACAAAGAAATTTCTCCCTGGAGATTAATAAAAGTGCCTGAAAACAGGCAGGAATATTTCCATTGCACTGGTGCATTTTTTCAAGTTTTGAGAAAATAAGGAGTTAGAACTCAGTAATATACTAAAAAGTGTTTTGTATAAAAAAACAATTAGAATTTGAAAGGTAACTAGAAACTCCAGTTAGACATAAATGTAAATATACTTTTTTTTTGCTATATTTAGTGAGTGTTAACTCTATGACTCTGCCTGCCTGTTACTGCAGAGATCTCTCAGTCCTCATTACATGCCCTTGACCTCAAAGTATGAAAGGATGCTTCTCTATTTCAGTTTGAATCTGTATCCATGTGTCTGAGAGTGAAGCAGCAGCATGGAGAGGTTGAAGGCAAATGGACTTCTTTTAGGTTTCTGAAAGGCTTCCTCATTTCAACCCTAACAACTCACATGATGTCAGGGTGGAGCAATGACCCACCAACGAGTCACACCTGGACTCATGTGACCCTAGCGACTCACATGATAGGGTGGGTTAATGACTCTCAGGAGCACCTCCAAGAGGTTAAATACCTGAGACTCCTCCAGTTTTCAGAATTGAGGAAGCCTTTCAGATGAGAGGTGAAATGTCTTCAAGAAACCTAAAAGAAGTCCAGTTGCCTTCAGTCTTAGCACTTATGATTGATGGATACCTCGTCACAGACTAAGACATGGATCCCAGTGGGCTTTTGCCTGTAGATGCGTGTAATTTGCTGTGGAGTGATGCTGTACAGTATGGCGATCTTTTCAGACAGGTCCAACAGTGTCAGCTCCTCCAGGTACAGAGCATGGTAGACTGCAGGGGAAAACAAAGCAGACAGGAGGGCACGTGTGAACGAACCTCATGCACAGTTCCTGACTACATTAGATTACAATATTAATGTTCAAAATGTTATTCTTTGTTGATGTTTTTCTGAATCTTATATTTTCTTGTCTGGTGATTTGTTTCTAAAATGTCCTGATTTTCCATTACTTCCATGGAAAATTATGTCTGGAAAACACTTCATAATATTCCACCATATTCCAGATATAAAAAGTGATAGCACCCTTTCAAACATCAAAAACTTAAGGAGACATCTTCATGGACTGTAAACCCACAGAAGAACACAGTACAACCAGTCATAATTAACAAGAAAAATGTTGTAGAGTATATGATACAGTATGTGCACTTACTGTCTCCATCCCCTGGCTTGATGGGAGGTTGATTTCTGGCCTGCTGCTGACACACATATATGGTAAGACGGGGCTGTACAGACCTGCAATATGTGAGAAGAGACTGTAGTACTAATACTTCAGGAATATGCAGTGGTAACATGACTCAAGACTGTTCTTTATTTTCCCTCTTGTCTAACTTAACACTAATTCAGGCCTTAATTGCAAGTATCAGGAAGGTTCTGTTTTGTCTTTATCTTTGTTTATAACTTTAGATTACATTGCATCAGCTCTACCAGTCTGAAATCTACTGGCACAAAAAAAATAATGACTTTGAAGGACACAAAGCAAGTTTCTAAGGAAAGACTGATGGGTGTCAAAGTGTATTTTAATGTCTCACCTTCCTTTCATGGTGTTAAAGAGGCGAATGCCGTCCGCTGGGCCACATATCTGGATCAGATCCTCCCTGCTCATCCTCAACAGATCAGCACCTGCAACATCAGTAGAAAATCTGCTTCTGCTTTCTGCCCTGTCCTGCCCTGCCCTGTGTGTGTTTTCCTGTGATCTGATCTGGAAATCACATCTGCCTCAGTCTTATCTCTTTCAAAAGCCTGTAGATTTTATGAAGAGGTCTGTCCCCAAAATATTCAGTGAATTCCTCAAAACTCTTTCTTGTGATTGAGTCACTCAGCTGTCTAACAAATGCTTTCAAATGGTTATTTCATGGATCAAAATGTGTTTTGACCCCTCCCACCCCAATTACCTGAAAAGCTGGAGAAGAGCCTTGAGAAAGGCGAGAACCTGTGACGGTGTAGCCAGTGCTGAGTGTCCTGCGGCGAGGACGACGGCAAAAGGTGCTACATGTCAAAAAGAAGAAGAGCCCTTGAAATGAGTATAGCAGCACAGCATCCACTGTCTCCAAATAATGGCCTAAAGGAAATAAGAGAGCAACATTAACACTTTCACCCTGCACCGTTCTCCGTTACTTACATTAGGGCAGACGGGCGCGAGCAGCTCCCCTTGCTGGTTTGGAGAACAGTTGCTACAGAAACATGCACATGAGGAAAAAAGGGTTGAGTGGTTGAGTATTTTGTTCTCTCTGAAACACATGCATCTGTTCTTTTACTGATAAAAATGTCTGCTTTAAACTCTATTTATAGAGCACAGTTTGTGGGGCCTTATGCTTATCAACAGTTTTGAGTGTTCCTGGTGGGCACCCCTAGAGGGAGCTATTACTCCAGGAAGTAGTACACCACCAGTGCAGCAGTCAACCCCAGCCTAAAACAGATTTCATTGCCTTTTGTGTCTGAAATTGCCAACAAAACTACTGAAACTCAGTCAAACTGACTACTTTTAATTCTCCTTGATATTAATCTACAGTTTTCCAACAGAATACAATAAACAAAATGAATAGAGCTGACGCAAATCAGAATGGTGAAGTAGTGTAGTGTGAATGCTGACTCACCCATCTGTGAAACTACAGGAAGTCGGCGAGCTGTGATAAATCGGTGACGGAGTGCTGCAGCTGCTGTGGGTGGTGAGATTAAGGACATCAGGCCATGGGGAGCACTTGACACAGAGAAACGGGGAGAGAAAAGGGAAGGTTTTATTTTCCTCAGTGTTCAACCCAACAAAGTAAGTATGTCTTTGTAGATTGCCACTGTGGCTCAAGAGGAAGAACAGGTCTTCTACTAACCAGAAGGTCAGTGGTTCGATCCCCTGATCCTACAGTCTGCATGTCACAGAGTCCTTGGTTAAGATACTGAACCCCAATTTACCCCTACATTGCCCTTGATCAGTGTATGAGCATTAATGAATGTGTGTCTGAACAGGTGAATATGCAAAGTGCTTTGAGTGTGCAACAAGACCACAAAAGATACTACACAAAAGTTACTATTTACTATTAAAATTCCATATAAAAAATATCAGATTAAAGCTGCATCAATTCATATTTTGATATAAATATTCGATTAAATAACTTAATGTAATGTGTTCTCTACTCAGTCTACTCAGTTGTCCTCAGTTCTACAGAGACATTTAGCCTTTTTTTGCCGATTGTTTTGGTTTTCCAGTCTGTAAATCTCTGCCCTCGTCAGCCTTGTTTTCAGCAGCAGCAGCAGCAGCAGCAGCAGCAGCAGCAGAAGCAGCAGGCTGCTACATTAAGTGAAAAAGCTCTCATAATCCCACTGTAAGCTACCTGCTCAGCACTATGGCAGACCAAGTTAGCAGTTGAACAGCTACACACACACACACACACACACACACACAATGGCAACCACACTCCCCAAAGGCAGGAGCCTCATCCAGCAGGGCAATGCTCCCACCACACCACAAACACTACTGAGAAATAACTTGAGGAACACGACAAAGAGCCCAAGGTGTTCACCTGGCCTTGAAACTCCCTGATCTGATATAGGTTTCTTGCCTCAACTCTGATCCGGTTTGTTTTTTTTATCTAGTTGAATAACAAACCAGATTAACACTAAAGAAGAAACTGCTGAGTCACTTGATGCACAAAAAGCCCCAATCATTGACAAACCTTGGCAACAAGCGAGCACACTTTTTAAAAAATGACTCAAAACGAGCAAAGCAACACATTAACACACAGTGAGATTGCGCTGGTTAAAAAACGTACTGTGTGCAAGGAAGCTAAGCAAGAGGAAGAAAATACTGCGGCTTGGCAGATGAAACACATAGTGATATAATGAATGATTGTATGGATCCAGTGCTGATGAGATTAGATAAATATCCAGACAACACAAGAATTTACCACTGGGGGATCAATAAAGTTATGGCATAACAGCACTACTGACAAAATGAAAGCAAACAAAGGCTCATGTCAGACCTGCTCCATCATGTAATGCGGCCTAAGGAGGAGAAGAGCATGCCTCACCTCTTTTAGCAGGGTGGTCTCATGGGGGGGTTGATACTTTTCTCTATCTTGAATAGTCTTTTTCTCAATCTTTTCCTTGTCTGTCTTCAGTTTGCGATCGGCTCCTTTAGGCTGAGGACATTAGAAATGAGGACGTTCGAAGTGAAATACAAACCTGTCATAGATGCATTTTGTTATATGTCTAATGGGCAGATGCTGATGTTGGGCAGGCAAGCAGAAAACGTAGAGCAGAAGAAAGCATCATTACCTTGAAGACTTTGACCTGGCAGCTGGAAGAATGGATATGCTCCATGTATTCCCCTTGTTCATTGGTGGTGAAAGTGTCAACCTGGATACGAAAGGGCACCCCCTTCTCCCCACCATGCTTCCTGGTGGTGAACTCAGTGCTGATGCAGTTGACCTGAGAGGACAAGACAAGAGTTGGAAAATCAAATGGGCAGAAGCAACAAAGATGACCAGAGATGACCAAGTTATGACCAGAGTTAATCTGTACCTGAATGAAAACAGAGGCATTCTTGACAGGATCCCAGAGGAACTCAATGGTGTTGAGGTGCAGAGGGTCTGAACGAGGCTCCAGTATCCCCACTGACAGTGGGATATCTGCAAGTAATGAGCCCGTCTGTCAGTCTACCTTTGCTTTAAAGGCCCTGGCAAAAGGTGACATTACACACCTCTTTGCACCAACTAGAATTTGGCAAAAATTGAATCAAAATGTGATGACAATTGTGAGATAAGTTGCCAGGCCAGTGTCCAATAAGTTTAATCAAACCACACCCACAGGTTTTTATTAGACATACTGGTGGTGTGGTGCCATCAATGGCAATGTTGGTGTGTTGGTTGGTCCATCAAAATTGATTATAACCTATCATCTTGTACAGTTTATGAGGTAAATGTTAATTGATGGCTTGATTCTCACTGAGGACACCCATTGCACTGGAGATATCAGTTATCTTTGATCTCTGTCATGAGAGTGTCCTTTGACATATCATAGGTCATATATTCAGTGTGTACAGTCAATTCACCTATATCCAGGATTCGGTCTCCAGGTCTGTTCCACCTCCATCCCTCCAGCTGCTGGTGCTCCATGTACTGCAGTCGACGGTCATGAAACACCACGCGCACAATGCTCTGTAAGCAGGGAGGATCAGGGATTTAGGCCAGAGTAAGAGCTACAGTCTGCATAGGGGCAGCTTGCACAAAGCTGAACAGCTGGACTGTTGGGCAAAGTGCAAAAAGGCTCCCCTCACTTATTCATTAAAACATAACGAGGCAGTTTCATTAGGCAAGGGTGAGTAAGGAGGCGGAAATTCGCAGTGAATTTCATCTCCATTTCTACTCATCACATAGTACTCATATCAAAAAAGAGCATCCACAATATATAACTATACACATTAGTGAAATGAACTGTCAATTAGCTAGTACTATGAGAGGCAGTGCAGTGATTTTTTTTTTCACCTAAAAATCAGGGCTCCCACACTCACATGGACAATAGATTTGAAGATCCCATGAAATGGACACTTGAGCCTCCCAGAAAATTGCTAGTTACTGGAAAGCAGTGCCCTTTCAGTGATAGATGTAACTAAAAATTAGATTATAAGGGTGAAGAAAAATGCTAAAAACAAAAGGTACTTTTAGATCCATCCATAAATGTCCAATGGACATAACATTCTTTCCCATCAAGGTCACAAATTTGGTGGGAAATGCAGTGGGAATAATTTTGAAGGCATGTGGGAACCCTGATAAAAGACAGTGAATGTATGAATTCTGTAAACTGCATCTATTGCAGTGCAGTAGTTTTGTTAGTAGCTTACTAAGGCATGTTATGCTATATATTCATAATAATTTATGTATAGAATATTAGATGTCTTATATTTTCAGATTTTAATAAAGGGGCACTCCACCAACTTTGGTGTACTCATTATTCACTCATACACATTAGGAATACTACTCAGCCTGTGAAGAGCTCTCAGGAGCTCTCTTACAGTTAAAAAAATAACCCTGATGATGTGATCAGGGTGGAGATGATGTCATCCAGGTTAACTTGGATTGATTTTAAAAGACACTATCCAGTTTATGTAAATTGTTGGATCCTGTGTTTTGAGAGTGAGGCCCATTCTTGGGAACTAATGTCAGAATATCTTGTCCCCATACTGCATTAGGCATTCTTTTTAAAATCTGTTTCATGCAATTCTTTTGACTGAATGGCTAGGCTGCCCCTTTAACAGCAACCTTTTTAAATCCCACCAGGACAGAACAAATTAAATTAACAACCTGTAAAAACATGTACCATTGGCATATTTATGGAGAGGGGCTCATGCATGACTGGATCCAGCACGTCATGTGTTTGCATAGATGCCACCTGTCCCATATTTGTGTTTCTAGGATGCTAAAGGTAAAATTACATTCTCAGGCAATGGTAGCCTGACGACACAGACATGTCAAGTGGATGAGCTCACACAGAAATGAAATAAAATGATCTCTCCTTACTCTTAATTGAGTGTGTTGACAAACAATATACCACTTTTTAAAATTTAAATGAGAGTAGCATGTTGTGATGAACCATAGAGAGAATGTGTGTATGCCGGAAATGTGAAAGTAAGATGAGTTGTGTGTTTGTAAGGGGTTTCTGTAAAGTCTAAAAAGGAGGATAGGTAAGTTTGGGTGATAGTACCAAGCTCTCCAAGGTCGACACCCCACCCCTGAAGTGGAAGGGAGGGTTGAGGGACCTGTGACAAACCAGGAATAGATGAAAACAGATAAAAGAAGAAAGAGGAGGAGGTCACATGAAAGTCAAAAAAAGGACAAACACAATACCTTACACCTACCTTTACATATTTGCTGCTTATATCTGTATACTCCACTAGTTTTCTGTTAAGCATACGGATTTCGTAGGACTGACCTACATTTTAAAACATTAAAGAAAAACCTGATTAAAATTGAAAAATGGGAAATCAGTCAATCAGAAAAGAGGGGCAGTGGAGATAGAAACTGAATCAAATTAGAAACCTTTTAAGCCACATATCAAGGCCAGCCATGAGGAAATTTTTATATATCTCCATCCTGATCAAATATGGTACATTAAGTTTAACAGGCTATCACAAGAATAGCCAGTGAGGAACACTATAAGACTATCAGCGCTTTTTCAGTATAGAAATGTAAGTAAGCTACAGACCCTGATGGCAATTAACTTCTTGTCAATACATGCCATCTTTATATGGCAATTTAATTGTTGGCCAAACATTGCATGTTACAGCATGCTCACTTTTATTGTACTTACAAACAAATTACTTTAGAGCAGATAGGCAGGGCAAACTTGTAGAATAAGGTAATTAAAGCACAAATAGAAAATGTCACTGTTCAACAAGAGAAACAGAAACAATCAGAAGGTTTCAGTAGTAGAGAATGATGTAAAGTAAAAGGTGAAAGTACAGACTGGAAAGGAGAAAAGACAAAAAAGAAAGGAAGGTGAATTATAAGATGAAAGTCAGACAAATTAGCAAACATGTAGGAGCTCATGTTGCACAGATAAATCAATAAGGGAAAGATAATGATTCTATGATTATAATGCCTCTCAAATCTTACTACTGTCGTTTCTGTTAATAACTCAAAGGGTTTAAAGGCTTATTGTATATATGCAATTATTCATTCCGTATATCCCAGTTATATAATCCAGGGAAGCCTACTCTAATGTATATTTCTGATAACTGTTTACTGTGCCAGGAATCTATGGAAGCAAAAAAGGGCCATGGTGATTTGATGTTTTTTTTAAGAAACTGAATAAAAAATTGTGAAATGTATCCACTTCTTAATACCTAATGTCAGAATTTAAATAGCATTAAATCTATTGTATTGAATATTTTACTTTGAAATCCATCTTTCTGAATATATGTGGTTTTAATTACACACTTAAAAGTTTCCATGTTTCAAAATTTCTCATTATCATTAAAAAATATAGTAGTATAGTTGCTCATACACAGTTAAATTCTGATTCAAAAATTCAAATCACCCCTCTACAGAAGAAAAAAAATCAAGCCTAAATGAAATAGAACATTCCAATTTCAATATTAATTGTATGTATCAGCAATGGTCATATTACTCAAGCTGCAGAAAATCAATTGGCAAATAGTTTTCTCTAGTTAAATTACAGTAAATTGAATATCTTGGGGTTCAGACTACTAGTTAAACAAATGATTTTATTTTATTTTTTTTTACATTTTTTAACATTTTATAGGCCAAACAGTTGACACATTAATCAGCAGATTAATGATAATGAAAATAAAATTGTAGCTCTAGTTAAATGTCCTGGTTAAGTATAAAGTTTCTCATAAAAAAAATTCTAATTATTTTGGCCTTTCTTTGCTTCCATAGCATCAGACAAATTAAAGCTGATGTTCTGATATTATCAGAACATAACATCTAGTGTGTTGACTTGTAGGAGCATTAGCAAAGAGAATCTGAGCAGATAACTTAAATTGAGTTCAGAACTGATTATTCTCTTATAGAATAAAGCTCATCTGGTAAATAAACAGTTTTTTGGACAGCTCCAGACTTGCTATCTTGATGACTCTACACATGAGTCTTTGCTGTCTGATTTCTGCTTTTGAGAGAAAAGGTCCCAAACTACAGGGACATAAATTTAAATTAATTCAAGTGAATGTGGTTTAATTTACCAACCATCTAGCCTAATCTTTAGTTATAATGAATTTTATAATCCCTCATCATAAGTCCTTGATTTAACCCTTTTGTTTAAATGTGACAAAATGAGCTCCAGTCCATTTAGTCTATGTGGACATAAAACTAGCAGAACAGATAGCTACCTTGGTTGAGATAAGTGAGAGTCTCATCTGGCTGTTTCACAGCCGGCGAAGTGGCTGCACACAGAATGTACTGGAATGGGATCCTCTTGGTACCATTTTCAGCCATAAGCCTGGCTTCTTCGTTTTGCAAGAAAGGTGCCAAGGCCTCTCTGAAAGAGACCAGATGGAAACAAGAAGGGCTGAGCACGGAGGTGATAAAGGCAATTGTCCTGTATTCTTTTCGATCTAATCAATTTAATCATAGGGTCAAAGGTGCAAAAGTTTAATGTTGCAAAAGACAATGTTAGTCATCGAGCAAGTCATGTGTGTGAGTTTGAGAAGAGAAAAAAGACAGAATTTTAAATGAAATATGCTTCTTCAAAATGCAATTCAAATTTTTAATTTCACATTGCACGTTATAAGTAATAATAATAATAATGGAGGCAGATTACTGCAAATGTGCACACTTTAAAAATAAATTTTAAGCCATATGAGTATTTGCACTTTTTTCCATATATTCTTGAGCAAGTAAATGTCACTGCTTTGCACTGACACTTTGACTTAACCTGCTATAGATGTGACCTTTCCCAGATGCAAGTGCCTAAAATCCACAAGTATCTGAAGCTTCTCAACATGGCCGTGCTTTACCTAATGTAACTAGCAGAGTGCTGGTGGTAGGACTCAGGCTGGGAATGGCAGAACAGCATATTTTCCAATGCGATGTCTTCTTATATCCCAGGAACACACAGGGAAGACGCGGAGACAGACAGAGCTAGCTTTGCTGGCTTCCTCGGATTTCAGCTCAGACAGGTTTGCAGCTGAACCTCGCTCTCTTTGCCTCTTATATCGTCCAGTGATGTCATCAGGACTGCCTTGAATGACCTTTGAGAGGTGGAGTGTGCAGGTACACCTCCCACAACCAATGTCTCACTGGGTTGATGCATTAACAGCAGCTTCACTTGACCAGTTGTTGACACTGCCAACAGTATGGCCCTAAAGCTTGACTGAAAACTCACTTAGGGTAATGATGTTTGGAGATAAACTCTGGTAAACAAAGGGGAACAATGAGAAGGGCGAGTAAGCTTCCAATGTCAAGGAAGTCAAGGAATTTTATGTTAGCTGTTTTATTTCATATTATAAAAATAAAGGCAGTAATGAATAAGCAGCAGTTTTACCTGTTATGGTGGCTACTGCACCAACAAATAATAGTAGTTATGATAGCAACAGAAGAGCAGCTGTGGATACTAAATGCAACACATTACTGGCAAAATCTTTACACCAAGCACTTTAATCTCAAAAGTTATGTTTGATTGAATTAAACACATGCGAGTACAGCAGGTTGAGTACAAATCCCTGCAGCTGTCATCCTGTCTTTCCAGAGCTCCTCAAAAGAACCAGAGATTAGGAGCAGGTCATTTCAAAGCAGTGCTCAGGTTAATGTTTACACAGAGCAGCTAAGCACACCTCAGTGCTTGGATGCATGTGCTTGGAAATGGATGGACAACTGGGCAATACTGCTGGCCAGTACACATGTGGAAGTCAAGGTTCAACCTGAGGGGGGAGGAAAATGGAGAGGACACACAAAACTTCAAATGGCAGTTTCATTCTTAGCACAAGATTAAGTAACTTGTTAGAAATTGTAAAATCTGGGATGAATAACTGGAAAAAAATCCAGATCAGCTCAGAGTCTGTTTATTTCTAGAGCAAACAGTTTCTTTACATTGTTGCAAATCTATCACAGGTGGATTTTAACAAAAAAAAAAACCTTCTGTACAGTTTATCATGGGAGAAAAAAAATAAAATAAGATAAAATAAAATATATAAATACAGGTATGAATATTACATGACCGATTGAGACAAAACAAAGACAGTGTACTGCAGAACATGCATAGTGAACAATTTGCAAGGAATACCATCTTGTCTGTTTCTGGGACCAGCAATGTTGTAAGAGATGCTAGGGACCAGTGGTTTGGTGATTGGTGAACTTTCCCCGCTTACGTCAACTACAGATTCGCTTCAACCAGGAGAAGCCCGATTAAACACAAAACTTGGCCGATTAATGGTCTGAAACTGTTAGAAAGGATTTAGGTGGACGTCAGACAGAGTGCAGAGAGGAATATTACAGAGTGTGCAGGATGGTATGTTGTCAAAATTATTTTCAGTACCAATACTTAAGAAGCAAATTATAACATACGCAAATTCTGTACATTCATTTACTTAAATAACCAGAATTGGACCATTCTCAGAGGATTCCCTGAATGAAAACTAACTAAAAGTGAGCGCCACATCAGCCACCCAAGGACTCAGGATGTCCCCAAGTGAAATCAGGAATACTAATATTTCCTCATTATTATTATTAATTTGCTAGACGTTAGCAAATAAAATAACAGAAATTAAATTTAATTAATTAAGTCAAAGGTCAGTCTTATCCTTTCCTACAGTAGATCAATAATAACACGATAAACCAAATCATAATGGATAATAAAAATCTGATCAAATGGGGAAACTCTTCCCAATCAGGGATCCATGAAGCGTCTCATAGCAGGAATCCAATATTTTAAAGCTTTTTGACACCTCAAACTTAGCACAAATCAAAATTCACAGTCGTACCAAGAGGTATGATTTCTCAATACGCTGCCTGAGTACTTCTACCAACTTAATTATACCAAACACATGTGTTTTGGTCAACAGTTGTTGCCCCCATTTTGTACCTGTCACATATGGCTAATGTGACTACCTCCTCTGAAACATTACATCAGAGATGAGTAATCTGATGGTGTTACAAGTGCACTTTAACAGCCAAAAACCTGGGCCTTTCAAAACAGCACGAAGTTGACAGGTGCTGCAGATTACATGCAAGCTATTTCGCTAACGTGCAAAAAAGTTAGATAGTCAACCTGTTCACTTTTTGTTTTTGTTTTTTTCTTTTTTTACATTAAGTAAAATTTTGCGAAGCAGTGGTCAAAAAGTGTATGTACAAAATACCTTTATCTGTGGATTTTTACGGTTATTGCAGAAGCTGTGGTTACATGAAGGGGAACTGAAGGAGATCAGAGGAAACAACTAATACTGTATTTGCGTTGTCATCAAAAACTGCCACCGCCGCCGCTGCCAGGGTCCGTTTTCCTGCAGATTCACTTTTTTTTTTTTTTTTTTTGAGAGCCAAGAGTTACAGCTGTGTACATCCCCATTCACTCTCCTTAGTCCCAGTTAACAAACATTAGCACATGTGAAGTGAATAAGGCCTGGTAATGTCCTTTTGATCACTGGTCTCTCTCCCAACTCCAAACAGGGAAAACATCCATAGTATTTACAAAGGACTTCATCTTCGGTCACTCTGCTTCGACCGAGCAGCAGCAGCAGCCTCGTGGATTTAGATGCCACGAATGGCAACGAATGGTGTCTTCTGTTTGTGAAATAGTGTCAAACAAAAATCTTTGTTTTCTCACTTAATGCAGAAAGTTCATTGTGAAAATACAGGCGATTAAACTTTTCCTGGTCTCTGTCTGCTGATTGTGAATTTCATGAAGGATTCAGCCACTGTGAAGTTTAACAGCAATTTCATTTTCTGTACCTTAAGATAAAGATATGAACAAAAATTGAAGGATTGTCACTTCTGTAGCTGAAAAGTTCTCTTTTAGCAACCTGGTACCTTGTTGATTATAACAACAATTTTGTGAAAGGGGGATTCAATTAAATAAGCCACTGTTAATTACAAACGAGCACGAAAAGCTACAATTGATACACAGGCTTCTATGAGTCCTGATCATGGTCCATAAACTTAAAACATTAACTTAATATGCTCATACAGTACTTTCTTTTTATGTCACATTGTTGCCTTGTCCATTTCTTTTTTCTTGCAATATTTGTTTTTTATGCTCCCAAACCAGAATTCATCCCAAAGCCTTACTTATTAGGCTTATTACCATCATTGGGCCAGCCAAATGACACCTCTTCCCAAAATTGTAGTTGATTTAACAGAAATTTCCCTTGCACATTTCTCTACTCCGATGTGGATAATTTGTGGTATTATGTATGAACTCCTTAAGCTACCTATTTCTGAGTGCTCAAGGAGAAAACAGCATTTATTGACAAAAAGCGGTGTGGAGGTTGTGGGAAACACTGAGGAAAAGAAAGTGCATTTCCTAAATCCAAAAACTCTAAACATGTTGATTTCCTCCCCCACCAGTCTAAAACCAATCCGTGGTTACATTCAAAAGTTTTGAGAGCATGGGCAGGGATGAGGGAGGAAGCTAAATGACAAATAGGTCAATGAGATCCCCTCGAAAACAAGAGAAAAGCGCAGTGGAGCTTTGAGTTATGATGAGGAAGAAGAGGAGGAGGAGGAGGAGAAGGGGAAGCTCAGAGACGGAGAAGTCTGAAATAAGCGTGGCTATGCCCTGGAAATCCCGGAACGCCGTCCGTCCGCACGGTTTCCAATCAAGAACTTCCCTACATTAACTGTGAGAGGAGACGTCCGAGGAACTGCTGCTATTGCTGTTGGTGGTTTGGGCCCGTTTGATGTACAGGTTCAGTAACTTCATCTGCAAACAAACAAAGACAAGAGATTTGAACATTTACCTCAATGCAAAGTGTAACATGTGCATGCTGAGGAGCAATATCACACCTAGTATCCCTTTCAGGACTCAACATAGTTATGTTCTCTAAGAAACTTTTATTTTGAAGAGGCAAGACTTATTGATCATGTTGTGTCAAACTGGGCAACAGGAAGCAAAAACTTCACCTCATCGTGCCCATCAGTGGAACCCAAACATTTTGGCCATTTCTGCCCTCTTGTTCATGTCATGACCTCTCAGATTTACCCTTCTAACCGTATCCTTTAGGGAGTCCCAACCCCTCCATGACAGATCACCAGATAAATCTAAATCTAAAACCACTCTTTAGTGAGTGTTGGACCACTTATTTGAAAATGCCCCTTTGTGGTCTTGACTTAACGGTTAATTGTGGTTTTAAAATTTACTCGAAGGTCAGAACATGACACTTGACGAACAGAGGAACATTTCACAAATCTGAGGTATAAAAACAATTATAACGATCAAATCTAACCTAACTAATCTGAAACCTAACTTGCACAATGCATACCTCTGTTCCTGTGATGTGATTGGCTGTTCATTTGTTATTTTTCTATCAAGGAAAATTATATGAAAATAATTTGGTAATTATTGTTACTGTTTTGGTTATAATTGACATATACCAATGGTGATATGTGTCACAATACAAAATGGTTGTGAGCCACTGATGTAGATTTAACACTAACATGTTATTTCCACACAATTATTATTTCTCACTTTAGAGGATCAAAGGTTTTACTGTGTGACAAAGGTTCAATCCAGGCAATGACGGTATAATTTTAGATCACCCCTACAAGGTACCAAATGTAAAAAGGAATACACCGGTCAAAGCTATGGTTGGCTGAAAATTCAGTATGTTTCAGTGATAGTTGACTGCTACAAAAAGAATGGAAATAGATAAGGACAACTGAACTAACAGGTAATCTCTTCATCAATCGAACATTTTTGCTATATTTTTACAATGCCTTCATGCATGCTTAGAATGAATACGTATTAAATACAAAAATCCAACTGTTACAGGATTTCATGGCCAAGTGTAAGTTCACTTGGATACTCCTGAATATTCACTTTCTTAACTCCTTATCAATTTGCCTTTAAATCCAATCTTGACAACTTGAGAATGTGACCAGTCATCTGTTAGTGTCAGACTCCTTTCAGATAACCGGCTGAACGAAAGATCACAGGTGGAGGGTGGGAGTGGTTAGGAGAGGGTCCTTCTGTTCAGATGAACCTGACCCTCAGACCTCAACCCTTACATAACTCAAGGACACGTGTTGTGGTGAAAAATAGGGCAAATATGAACCCTTGGTTTATAATTGGACAGCCGGTTGGGACCAGCTGAGAAATAACAATATGGGAAGATGATAAGGCTCTGCATCTGTTGAAGAGGTTTAGTTAATACTGTACGTGTGTGTGTGTATGTGTTAATGTGTACATGCAAAGACTTGTGGGCGGCAGTCAGTACCTTGCTGCCCGTGAGTTGTGCCAGGTGGGGTTTGAGATCCTCGCCAATTACAGAGTAGATAGCCACCAGACAGAACACGCTGGCCTTGCGAACACTGCTCTCTGTGTTGTCATAGCCCTGCGGAGAGGAGAGACAGCATCAGGCACCGCACTCGCGCGCGTGCGCACGTGCATACACACACACTAGGGGTCAGCAAGAACGTGGGAGGAGTCGCAGAGAGTGCAGAGTACACGCAAACATTTCCAGGGACAAATAAGGCAAATAATTCCCAGTGTCCAAATATGAACATTGTCCAAATATGCCTTTTTGGAGTTGACAAGGATGTTTCTGCTCTGTCTGTCCCCCAAAACTCCTGCTTTCGTGCTATTTATGCTGTTTAAATTAAGAAAAACATTTAACACGCTTGTCTAGCAAACACTGTTTAGTCCATTTTCTTAAAAGTGTATTTTTGTGTCTCCTTCTCCTTGTTAGTTTTAACAAATGAGGCTAGTGTCCAGTCAGAACATATGGAAACTTCTAGAATCTAACCTAATCCATATAAATGTGTACATAGAAAAATCCAAATCATATTTCTTTAAAAACCTGCTCTGAATGAACTAAAAGCTTGTGTCTTGTTTTAGACTCAGACTCAGACCTGTAGGAGTCCTGGGATGATGTCTGGCAGCAGCTGCAATAGCGAGTCCTTGGCGATGCGTTCAATGACTTTGGTCTGCATCTTGATGGCGGCCAGGTTGATGGGGTAGTCGGCTGTCTGCACGATAGGGCACAGCACCTTGATGCACTGCTCCGGGTGGATGGATCCAGCCAGGGTGGACGCCGCCTCCTCGGCTGCACGCACCACCTAAAAGCACAAAAACACATACACATTAATCATATAATGTGAGGGAGAAAAAAAAAAATGAATGAAATACTGTATTTGTGTCATTCAGAGAATTGAGTAGGTGACAACTAGTGTCTTATTGGGATTAAGAAGTGGGAATCTTCCATCACAGATGTGTCCTTGTACAAACCTCTTAATGGACTTCTCTCCTGGGAAATGAATCACACACTGAATATTTAATATTTTGTGCTCCCACAGTTATAGTCGTAGTTATAGATATACAAAGAGATCACTTTTTAGCTCAAAAGGTCCTTATTTGGGCAAGATGGACCTGCACACCTGCAGAAGATTCAAAAGGTCTTTTGGGCCTCTTTTTGGGAATTTTTTTTTTTAACAACAATTTTGTATTTTTGATGGATTAGTTTAATTTTTTTCTGCTTCTGAACAGATTCTATGACCAAAACTGTGGATTGACATTGATCTGGAAGGTTTCATCAAAGGGTAGTCTCTGTGTTTATTTTGTGCATTTTATGTTTAATTTGTTATCAACATTTGATATTTGTTCACCCGCTCTGTACCCCACTGCACACCTGACCACCCTGGTAAAAAGATTTCTCTCTGATTAACCCTGAATAATCATNNNTTCAGGGAGCAATAATTGTCAGTCACTCAGCACATTATACTGGCACAGGAGCAACAACAGTCAAAATTTTATTAATAAGCCACATAGGTAAGAGATGTTTTGCAAGTTATATTTCATTTGTAGATAAAAGTGATTCGGCTTCTTTATTCCCACCTAAATATGCTTGGGTAAAGGATGTGTTGTAATCTCTCTGAGGAACTCACTCAGTACCATGCGTCTACCAACGTGCCTGTGCGTTAGTTTAACTCCAAATGACAGATCACGAGAGCAGCAGTGTCTATATGACTAACACACACAGCCATGCATTAGGACAGGAGGTGCGCTGTTGATAATATCTGAACAACAGATCAGCGATTGGCTACCTTGGAGACAATCCTCCGTGGGAGCAGTTTGTCGGAGAGGTGAGAGGGCTGGTTCTGCTGGGGGTGTGGCGCGGCGGCGTCCGTCCGATGGTGTTGCTCGGAGACCCCTGGAAGACAAGGAAACGATGACAAAATCTGAATGCGTGCACCCTTGCTGTCTGTATGAATGACATCAAATAATACGGCATTTCATTTCACTTACCACACTGCTGCTGGTATTGCTGGAGTTTTTAAGGTGGTTGTGTAGCAGTTTGGTCGCTCCGTCCTGGAAAGTTTTGGGCAGGGCTCCCAGCAGCATGGTAAACTCTGGGGTGTTGAGCTCAAACAAGGCGATCAGCACGACCTGGGCTGCCTGGATGCAGTGTAAAACAACAGGTTAGGACACATCAGAGTAGAAAGTTCAGATGGTTTCCTTGGTTTCAGAGGTACCTTGACCATGTGTTTCAAATGTAAATTTCATCAGGGTGAGTCAGAACAAATGTTCTGACATTTTTTTAATATTAAAAAAGCACAAAAAGTACTATAGTACAATAAGTGCTATAATATCTGAAAAATGTCCATGTGGTCAGGATCTGTTGAACCACAGGAGACCAATTTGATTAATGCTAATAAAGACCAAAATAATTCTGAACCATGGAAACCAACTTTCCAGCTCCACAGTGCATTTCTTGGTAGACTAATGTACAAATTAGCCTGTAGAAAGAAACTTGTTAAAAGGTGAGCATTCAAAGCTGCATTCAGTGGATGACTATTGGGTACACAACCGCTATAACTATACACTGTTGTACATTGTTACTATATCAATGCTGCAACATGCAAGTGAGTACAGATCAATTCAAGGGGTTTGTAGAAAGAAGTGGTTTTGTTGTTGTTGCTGGGGGAAACAAGTTCATGTCTGATGGTACCATGGTAATGGTTTGACTCATCACAAAGCATTATACTGCATTAAGACAGAAGCCAAAATCAAACTACAATGACTTACTGACCCTAAGCTATTTGCACAGTTTTTACTATATATTTCCAGGCTTACTGGCATTGTCACAACATGTTAAAAAAAGGTTTGTGCTGTTGGTTTTCTGCTATAACATGCTTTGGGGGCTTTTTCCAGGCTATGTCAGCTTTGGTGAATCTACACCATGAAAAGTTATGCTTCATTAGCTGCTAGCAGATCCTGATTGTAGTAACCGTGGATGTAAAGACAACAGTCACCTGGATTACTTTTAACCATACTAGAGACAAAATCAGAGGTTGTAAGAAGCATCTGTTCTGATTGATTTCCAAGTGGATTTGTGGATCTTTGTTCTTAACAGACTTTCTTTCACTGAAAAGAGTTGAGAAAAGTTGCGCTGATTCCAGCAGTGTGTGCATGATGCCTGTGCGTTCCGGTTTGATCAAGAACTGAATGACTAAGAAAACTAACAATCTAATATTGTAAACACTGCCTGTAAAGCAAGCGTGAAAAATCAAGAGGGATTGGGGAGTATATATTTCATGGTAATTTAAAAAATGATGTCAAGTTCTCTTGCTGAAGCACCTGTAGTGTATATCACTGAACACAATTTAAGTTGTTTGAGATTTCTAATGATGATTGTTCCTATGGCATTTGAATACTCTTATTATACATATGAATATGCACGTTTCTTTGGGCAAAAGCAACTGACTGTAATGTAATGCAAGCATGTATAGGTTTAGTTATACTATGGCTATAGCTAGTACACTATACATAAAAATCTAAAATTTAAGAACCAGTCTTGTAGAAATATAAAATGTTAACAACATGCAGGTATGCAAGTGAATTAGAGGTTGTTAGGGTGATTCAAACAGACAAAATGTGTTAGGCACACAGTAGTAACAAAACTGCATTATTATCAATGTTTAGCAATAAAACTGGCTTAAAAGTTCATTCATACAAAGCAACAAGCCTTTCCTTCATTTGGAAAAACAGCAAAATATGTTCTCTCTGGTTGCACAACAAGCTCCATCTATTTGGTGAGTGATCAAATTGCAAGGCACAGACTGACTTTTAGGTTGTTACAGCAAAACAGCTAGAGCATAAATGGTAGAGGTGAGTGAGGAATGCCACACTAAAGTTTTCACAGTCTTGAAGGTTGGTGGTTAGGAACCGGGCAGGCAGGGCATTTGCGTGCTTGTCGTGTTGTGATTGGCTGTTGGGAACGGGGCTCTACCTGCTTACACCTTTCTTCCTGGTTGCCCTCAGTGGACAGTAAGGCTGCGGTACTGGACCTGCCAGTTAGTTCCTCGCTCACCCAGTTATGAAGGGTCTGGGGCACAGTGGCAAGGCAGAATGGGCATTACAGCATGACACAGGTCCTCCACCATCACATTTGGAAATACCGTACCAATCGTTTACAACAGCTTGGGACAGACCATTACAGTGTGGATCGTTCTTCCTAGATATTTGTACTCATGACAACAAAGACCAAAGCGAGAACTGCTTCTAACTATTACATCCTTGCCGATTGTTTTCAGCCTCCTGGAAGTCAGGCCCTGATTAGAAACTAGGTGAGGACTTCATTTGGAAAAACAGGAGAGGAAAAACAAACAGAAGGGGACAGAGAGAGGGAGAACATATGACGTGCATCAGACAAGTGGAAGATAATGGGCCATTGACCCAAGGCCATCCACAGGGAGAGTGCCTATTATCAAAGTTTATAACTGCTTCTAAAAAAAAACACACACACACAGACAAAAGACTTAAGAATTGAACTGAAAAAAGTGTGGAGGTTTACAACATGCCACTGGCTGTAGAGTAAATATTCAGATTAATGGTCAAGCAAATGTAATAATTTATGGATGGCAAATCTGTTCTGGAATAAATATTCAAAAATCAATCACCAATTTACATCTTGTTTCACATTACTTTATGTAATTTTCATACTTAAGTCCCCAAGCAATTAGTTTTGCAGTAAGCTTGTTGACCTACTTGTTATGTTGTTATAACAGTTTAGTATGGCATCATTTCCTGTGTAGATTATATATTCAAAGTAATTGATGTTGAGGCAACAGGTTTTGTTTAAGCAAAGAGATTTCCGTTATCAGTGCTAAAAGAATAGGCTAAAGCAAGCAGGTTTTGAGGTCACCTGGAGATCTGATCCCTGATTAGATTTGATAAAGAGAGCTGGCCTACCTTCCTAACATCAGAGCTTTTGGGCTCAGTGGTCCAGGTGATGATGCGAGATACAGCCAAGCGCGTCTCACTGGAGTTGACGAAATCAGTCGGGTCCATCTGCCGCGCCAGGGACTCGATGTATTTTAAAATGGCCACCTTTACCTGAGGAGACAACAAGTATTTGGTCACATCTTTCTAAAACTGCATCGATCGTACCGAGGCAACAAAATCAGCTTGCCTTCATAAAGAATCAGTAATTCTCATTTTACTTTACCTTGAGGTTTGGTGTCTGAGTCTGATCGACGATAAACCTCATCAGAATGTTGAACTGTTGGTCGAATGGGAATGACTCCCTAACACAGAGAAAAGATAAGATCAGCTCTTCCCTGATATTAGACTGCTTATCGTTTGATGAAACATTTCTCAACTAGAATGACTTCCATGCAGTTGTATGCCTCCATCAAACAATCAAGTTGCTGTTTATATCCATGTCCTAACGCTTTTGATATATGTACTTAAGACTTAAATAAAAAGTATCAAGTGAATTTTATCATAACTAGCGTATGAATTTCTTGAGTTGTGGCCAAAAATGTGTTTTATCAGATCACAGTGACCTTGACCTTTGACAATCAAATCATAATCAGTTCATCTTTGGGTCTAAGTGGACATTTATGCCTATGGAAATTCCCTCCAGGCATGCAGTGACCTTGACCTTTGATCACCAAAATCAAATCAGTTCATACTTGAGATCAAGTACACACATTTTTTCTAACCAAGAAATTCCCACAAGGTGTGCCTGAGATATCCCGTTCATGAGAATGGGACAGACAGATGGACGGAGGGACAACCCAATAACATGAGTTTATGAGATTGTACCAGCCACCACAAAGAAAGGGTACATTGACTACTGACTAAGCAGCTTAGGAGGTAATATGGCTTTCAAGTAGATCTCACTTAGGCTTTAATTTGTAAAGAAACAGTACTAAATAAATGTGAGGGTGTTGCTAGTATTTGACTTATTGTTACATTTAAAACTACAGAAAATGGCAGTCTTTCTCTCTAAATTAACACTTATCAGTGTTTCACACAATTACTGATGTTTTCATTCCATAGTAATAGATCAAATCAACAAATTTCCAATAGTGTGAATTCATCCAATGGAAAGGCACAAGAGCTAGTTATGGTCACTACCCCCATCACTGTGACCCAGATAGCCATGTCTGGCATGTGTTTCAGACCTTGTGACATCCAGGGCCTTCTGGACTTTGGCCTGGACGGAGCCGAGCAGGTCTGCCCCCATTTTCTTCAGCAGCTGAGTGAGCAGGACAAAAAGCCAGTCCTGCAGGTCCTCCCTGTGTACTGTGATGAAGTCCACAAGAGTCTCCAGGAACATGCTGAACACCTGAGAAGATGCATAGGCCAAACATTAATTACACAGCACTGCTTACTTTAAGAAATTTGATTAAATGCTCATTTTTAGATTTAGGATAATGCATCTGTGTGTAGTAATATGGACTGAAAAGCACACTTACTCTCTGTTGTTAAATCCACAGCAAGGCAGACCATGCAACAGAGGACACTCCATTAGTATCAAATGAGTCACACAAGAATTTTGTACATAAGTTCCAGCAATTATTGCTGTTTTGGATACCATGCATTTACACAAAAGTCAGAATTAGTCACTGCTTTTGTTATTAAAAAGTATCTTTGACACCTTGCTGTGTGGATCTGCAAACATCCTTGTGAAGATCTCACACAGTCTCTTCAGCTCCACCCGGCTGCAGTGAGAAAAAAGAACCAAACATGAAATCAGGGAATGCCCCAAAATGATTAATATACAGCTTATGATCACAGGTTAAAACACACATATCATGTACCACTAATCCACAAAAGCAGATTTTGATATTTACATTCTTTCATTTGTGCATAGAGGCAATTCTTATCTAGCCTTTACAGATCAGTCCCTACAGTTCCATCTAAGCCATTTCCTTACTCCCACCTCAGTATTCTTTGGCTCTTGAGGAGATTCTGCAGGCCCAGCAGGCCCTCCTTCCTCTCCGACCAGTTGGAGCTGGCGCAGTGGTTGAGGACCTCCGCCACGTCCTCCGTCTGGCGCAGGTAATGGGGTATACCTCCGTTTCGCGAACCATACGAGCGCTCCGAGCAGGCGCTGGAAGCGTCACTGTTGGCATCATCATCAGAGTACATCCCCGGCGATTCGTACCTCCGCCTCAACGGCTTCCTCTGTGGGAGAAAGAATAACATGAAGGAAACACACAGTATGATAGCTAATTGTTAAATAAGCTCTGCAGGGAAAGTGCTTAGGCGATCAAACTCAGCCATGATGTAACAATCTTTGATGCAAGGTCACCAGTTGCATCCGGAAGCCATGCAGTTTTCTGTACTGTAGTGTGAAGTATATGTCTCATGTTTTGTTCTGTGGAAGTTACTTTTAACTATAAGAGCAAATCTGTACATACGCACTTAATATATGTTGTTTTAATGTAAAATCAAAAGCCAGTCAAGCAGTGCCATCAATAAGCAAAAGTCTTGACTACTAATGCAGCGCAGAAGGGAACGCTTCAAACGGTAGGGCATATTTAATCTCATGAAAAATACACATGTATGAATAATGTACCAAAACAATGAGGTTCAACACATTAATATGACAATGTGAAAAAAAAAAAACTTTGCTGGGATACCATAGATGCACACATCTGAAATGCAATGGATAAAAACATTCAGGGTAAAACTAAATTCAGAAACACATAAGAAGAGATTGGGGTGAAGGGGTGTCATGAGTCAATATAATGAGCCAAGCTGCAATATTATTTTCTGAACTTGATTAGTGCATGATGGCATGGATATACAAAAAGTATGTAAAATGACCAACTACCTTATTCCTGGAGTCTCCTAATAGCTGAAATGGTAACAAACAACCAAGGGGGGAAAGAGGAGAGAGGGAAGGTTTAAAGGAGTGACAAAGACCAAGCACAGTTCCTCTGGGTATGCAAAAGAGGAAAACTAGACAATTAATATTTCATTGGTGTGAGTTTATGGATCAGATACTTAAAGCAAACTTAAGGATAAAGGAACATGTAGACATCTTGAGGTATTTCTGAGGCTTGATAAAAATTCAAGCTATGGTAACCTTTGAACAGAAACGTCTTTCTTATTTTAAAAAAAACAAACATTCTGTTCCACTAGCCTATTACACTGCAATCAATATGTGTGAATAATTATAATTCCTGAAATCAGAGATCTGTGACCATAACTTTATAAAACCAGACTATGTTGTGTGTGCTCACTTTCTATTATGAGATTAAACTCTGGAAATATGAACTATGGAGAATGATGACACTGTATGTCTCAGTGTATTTTTAAAATTCCTGAACTTTGAACTAAGCATTTAACAATGTGTTATAGATAGGGCTGTGCAAAATCAAATATAACCTAACTAATCCAAAACCTAACTTGTGCAATGCATCCCTCTCTTCCTGCGATGATTGTCAGTTCATGATTCATTTCTGTTTATACTATCTAAGCATTGAAATTAGTGATATAAAACATTTCTGCATAATTTCTTCATTTTATATCATGAAACAAATTTAGCTTTTTATCACCCAGTCCTAGTTATATATATATAAAAGAAACATTTCAGTGACAGCCACTTTGTTTTTCCATGTTTGAAAATGAGAAGCAACACTCTAGTGTGATCAACCAGTCAATGTAAGAGTTGATATAAGTGCCCAAGCAAAGAACAAACTCTCATTGGGTGTATCGTAAATAATGTCTGTCCCAGGAAAACAGCTATTGTGCTGCGTCAGAGCTCATGAAGCAAACCACAAATTGGGATCTAGCTTTGCAAAGCTGTTTTTTAATTATGGTAAAAGCCTTGTCATCTAAACTTAACCCCAAACATAAAGTTAATGGTCTCACTTAGTAGGGAACCCAAATCTGAGAAAGCAGTCAAATCATTTAAAACACTGTTTACTTGAAAACCTTGTGCTTGCTTATTGAACATTATATTAAACAACAGACTGAGTGACAAATGTCTCTTCTGCAGTCAGAATTCCACAGCAACTTACCAGAGCATCGGCAACTGCTGCCTCCACTTCAGTACCAGTATTAAGGACCCTCATGGCATTTACTGATGCGGAGATTCTTGCTTGATGAATCAAACCATATCGATCTAGACAGGGAGTGGGAAAAGAAAAGAGCAAAGGAAGAAAGAAAGTTGGTGAGTGAAGCTTAGTAACAAAGTAAAGTAGTCACTGTAACTTACCTGAAAAGACAAAAGCAAAGATTGCTTATCTTAGACAGTTTGCAGAGAAAGTAAAGTTTCTTTTGGACACATTTCAATATATAACAGTATTCAAGTACTGTAAAAGAATGAGCTGAAAAGAATTATCCAACCACCAAAAGAAAAATCAAAACAAACAAAAAGAAAAACCCAAATCCAGAAGGGCCAAGCCATTGGGCGAAAGCACAGGCATACAGTGCAGCTATGTGATTTCCCTGGAATATAGCAACAACAATGCGGAAAAAAAGAGGAAAAAACACAGATATGAACTTATATGTTCAAAATGAAAACAACTGAGGCACAATTCACAAAGTTCCAAGGATGACAAAACCAGATGGCAGCAAATAGAACACATAAACGGAACAAAACAGGCTCCTCCTGGGCAAAAAAACTGAGCTTTTTAAATGCAAATCTACTCAAACTGCAAACAAACCGCAGGCTGCCAAATGAGTCATGACTGAAACATCAAAAGGCAATCAAGAAATCAACAAATCAAGCTTAACTGATTCAGCATACCAACATCTGTAGATGACAATTCCACAAAAATCACAGCTAAAATGAAAAAGGTATGTATAAGGCACTGAGAACGTAAGTGGTGATTAAGAGACAAGTACACGAAAACACAATGTTTCACTTAACGTGCTAAACAAATGCACCCTCTCTTTTCTTACCTTTCCTGTTTGATAAAATGTAAAATAAAATGCACTAAAATACTAAAAATGGAGGGAAAATAAAATATTTGAATGATGGATGACGCCTACAGTCACATCACTGAAAACAGCCGCTGACGCATGCTGGTACAAGTAGGCATTATCGCCTCTAGGGGTAGGTAGTTTTGGGGGGAAACCGAGAGGGACTGGGAGGTTGGGAGGTCTGAGCATGCAGGTCACCTGACTGGCTGTGGGGGTCGGCTGTGGAGAGAGCGCTGGTTGAACGGGAGTGACGTCGGGAGGCTGCGGGGGACAGGAGAGGTGGGCAACATCCGGACCAGGGGGTTAGTGACACACACACAACAGCAGGTTAAACACCAAACTCTAATGTGTTTTCACACTGCTGCACTGATCAGCACACATCACTGGGTTGTTGCTTTTATGTTTTTGTTCTTGTTTCAGTGAAATATTAATGTCTGAGTTGATATCTATGATGCGTGTGTGTTTCTGATATGACATAAAATTGAAAGGAAAATTTATAATACACCTGCTCTTTACACAATTTGTTTTTTTTTTAATTGTTGATTTTATCCATTGTTGTTTTATTGATTATTGTATATTGTACAGTGTCCTTGAGTGACCAGAAAGGCGCTTATAAATAAAATGTATTATTATTATTATTATTACAATCTGATGGTTTTTTATAAATCACAGTTGACTGAGCTTGACTCAGCCTTTACAGAGTTTCCATTTAGAACATGAATAAGTTCACATCTAGATTAATTACATTTGGATATACAGTGGGGGTGCCGATTAGTTTTGACCTGCACCTGCATTTCATTCCACTGCTTTGTCCCTCATGATAAATAAGACATCTAATATAAGGAGGGGGAAAAACCGTTCCAAATAAAATACAGCGGCACATAAAAATGAGTATATATCTTATATACATTATTTTGTTTTTATGACTTAAATGAAGCTTACTTAAAACATAACAAAAAACATAACAATCTCAACTCTACTTTAAGTCACTTTAAGTTGCCAAGACTTCCATCATTAATCTAATGCTGTACATAAAACAACAAAAACAGAAACAAAAAAGCTATGCTATGCTAAGAGCACTGACAGCCCTTAAGTTTGACTCCAAAGAACTAACATTCTTCTCTACTCCTGTCTTATAGACAATAAGGCTATGAGCAGAGATTTATGTGAGTTACGCTTCCCAGGATGCCACGGCACAAGAACTACAGCAGCAGCTGCTGTACTGCACATTGGTTCAAGCTGATGATAGCTTGCTGTTTCTGTTGCTTCCACTTCTTCCTCTATGTCTGTCTCCATGTTTAATGATAGCACTTTTACTTAAAACCAAAACATATATACACAGGTTCATTCAGAAACAATTCAAACACATTAATCCAACCTAAAACAGAAATAAATGGTAAATGTGGTACTTTTGGTTAAACCAGTATTCAAGATTGAAGGAAGAGAAGAAAAAAAACAGTCATCATTCCTAGACCCACAAAGACACAGTTAGTGCATGCACAGAGAAAGACAGGCAGAGATTGAATGATCAATAAGATACTACGTGGATCACCAACAAGACACAGTAGATGGGGTGGGAGGCTCGTGTGAGCAGTTTGGTAAAGATTCGGTCTGGTTGGGACTCTCTGGGCTGGAACAGCTATTCCAGGACAGCTTAGTGGTACTCACCCAGAGGGGCAAAGCCCCGAGCGGGGCTGGTGTCGCGGCTGCTCTCGCGACTGGTGTCGCGACTGCAACCTTGACTCATGCTGGGGCGGGGAATGCGGCTCCGGGCTAGCGTGCGGTAGGGAAGAGCAGCAGGAAGAAGAGCTTTACCACACAGGCTGGCTGTCAGGACAACAAGTTAGGTGGGGATGTCAGTATGCATTCATGGAAATGTGGGGGTGAGAGTCAGAGATGAGGAAAAGAAGAGGGGAGGCTAAGAGAAAGGAAAAGTAGAGAGAGCTGCAGGTGACCCCTAAAGGATGCAATGTTCACTACATCCAATAATATTAAAGGTTTGGAATGAATGTTAAAAGCAAACTAGTATTTCCTTGAGGACAGAATTGTGCTGCGCAAATTTCATGGCAATTTATCCATTAATTTGTGAGAAAATACAACATGTTAGCCTGAGGGTTGACGCATTCTCTGGGGGGCATGACTGTGCTCAACAAAATTCATGGTAATCACAATCATGGTAAATGCACATTTTAAGCTGACAGAGGCACTACACCGGAGTTTGGGCTATTATCAAAATGATCAGAAATGACTTGTAAACAAATTTCGCAGCAACCCTGTCAGTAGTTGTTGAAAGGTCTTGTTCAGAACAAAGGTGTGTAGGGTTGTACAGTCACTCAACTGACTGAAACCAGTATAATAATATAATATAAACAAAGAGAGATAAAGGACTGAGAGATAATGAAGAATATAAATGCGGAGAGGAAGAGAAAAGAGGAATGATAACATACAAAGAAGCAGTGGCTGAGCAGAGAGCTGGGTTGATGAAAACACACACTGCTAGTTAAATGTTAGACAGTCCGGACGCTCCAAAGAACAACTCATGCGTCTATGAAACTTGTGACAATGATTATAGACATTAAAAAGGATTATCTAGGTTTGTAACTTAGATGATACAAATGTAACACATCAAGATGACTCGAGTTGTTAAAAGGATTAATAAAGGAACATGAACAGTATCATCTCCTTATCAAACAAACACGCAAATATGAATAATCAATTTCCTTTGACTAAAAGCAAACTGAATTCATCAGAAACATTCAACATTTCCTCTTACTGAAACTTCAGTACTTAAAATAGCTATAAAAAGCAGCCAGTCTGTTACAGAAGATCATTAACACAACCCTGACAAATATGGAGAAGGATGCTGGAGCAGACTGTGACTCAGCCTCAGCAGTGAGATTTAACCCTCTGTAATTTCAATCTCAGTTTCAATTAAGGTTTTTTACCACTGGCCACAGATGTTTTCATGCCAACTACTACAACACCCATAACCATTGCTCCCCTCTCAACCAGTCAAACGCCAAACTGGGTCTGTGAGGACTGCTCAGTTGAGGAGAAAACCTAGACAATGAATTGTATACAGTTTCATCGTGATGAAAAAAAAGGACGAGCAGATGTGAAAGCTATTTCAAATATAGACACTGTTGTCGGTCAGTGGAAATGCCTGTAAATAATAAGCCAACTGTGTTTTGTGGTAGACAGTAACAGTCTCTTTATCAGGGAGTTGAGGTAGGAAAGTCCAGTTTCACTTATATTTGACATAATCCTGTGTAAACTTATGTCACTTATCAGTATTTGTCTTGTTGTGCTATAGTGGTGATAAGTACACCTATGTGGTCAATGAATGTGCAGCATGTAAGTGGTCAGTGTCGCTCCTTGTCACATGGTATGTTCATTTTTTGTGACCTGACAAGAGAAAGAAGACTTTGAACATTGTGTGATAACTGATGTGTCTTGTTTTATATGTAAACTGAGATTACAATCTGTTAAAACTGTGACTTACAACAGCTTTCTGAAGGGGTTGTAAGTCACAGCAACTCACAATTCTCTCTGACTTATACCACATAAGCTGTAGTCCTGCAGAACCACAGCAGCTTGTTTCTAAAGAAAAGAGAGCGAATGGTGTCCGTGCGGCTGAGTCCCGGGACCTTACCGAGGCCCAGGCGGCTGGGACTTGTCTCTCGGCTGCAGCCCTGGCTGCGAGGGATCCTGCTGCGCTTGTCCGCCGGAGTCGTGGAGGAAGACGCCGTGGCGCGGGGGATCCGGCCGTAGCTGCTGTGGCCGAGCAGCTTGCCTGGGGAGCTGGAGCGACTGCCAGCTGTTGGGAGAGAGAGGACAAACGAAAGCCAAAAAATGTAGTTAGACGAGATTGAGAGTGGCTGGGATAAGGTTATGGGAGTGGTACAACCTTTAATCACATGCTTGGACTATTTAGTTAAATTTCACAAGCCCTGTGCCAAAAAACCCAGTGCTATGGGGAAAGTGCACAAATATAATATATAGGCAATACAACATATCATAATGCATTCTTCTACTCTTATTAAGTGTAAACTTTTGTCAGGTACTTGAAGGTGAATGGGTGCTATTTCAGGGACAAAACACAGGTGGGAGGCAAACAGAACTTTTAAACAGAACAGAAAATTAAATAAGTCTCTGAATGAACAAATACAGATGTTACAGCCTAGACACACAGGGTGAGGGGCTGGATCTACGTTCTAGCCAGCTGTGCTGCGGAGGGACATTTACTGTGGCACCAGTCACCAGTGTGAACATAAAATGTTTCAACAGTGAAAAGAAAGACAACAAAGACAACAAAATGACTGACGGCAGACATTTCCAACTCCAAACAGCTTCTTAAACTTTGAGGGGTCGGGTGGGATCAGAAATAAAACTTTGAATGTAACGAGTGGAGCATGCTGCTACTGTGGTGAATCAAACATAAAAGTCTAAAAAAAATGGGACAACGTGCTAAACTCTGTGCGCTAGGGGGACGGTGTATAGGGGATGAGGCGTCTGGCTTGTGATTGGATGAAGCTGAGGCCTTACCACTGATGGGATTGGCTGATCTGGATCCTGGGTGATGGAAGCAATAGGCAGGACAGGGTGGAGATTGAGAACGGTCAAAATGAGACAGAGGAGGGTTATGTTTATTGAATTCACCCTGCATGCACTCTGGACGGCTGTGAACGTGTCAGGTGTGTACTGATCACTCACAGGTCCTCAAGAATAGAGCAACCAGAACACGCACACATATGCGGTACACTTGAAGCACAAGTGCGCACACACACACACACCGTGCATGCATGGAAGCGCATGTGCTAAAGATACACAAGATTTGTGAGTGGCTGGAAGTTTTTTCAGGGTGCTGCACCACATGAGAAACATTACACACACAAACCAGAAACAGCGAGACATTAAGTATGATCTCAGCGCCATTGCAGACAAATATCATACTTTAATATGAGAGTGACAGATTGGACAGTCATTGCTATGAGATGCTGAATGTGTAAAATGTGACTGAAGAGATTCTGAACGTTTGTGAGGTGTGTACACGTACGCTGGGACTGGGAGACCACTTTGGCTCGGCTTCGCCCCCTGCTGTCCACCACCGAAGTGCTGACTCCACCCACACTGCCAGAGCTTTGTCTCCTGGTTCGGACACGGCCTGGATGAAAACAGAAGGAGCAAAGAGAGTGGAGGGAAGACAAGCAGAGGGATAAGTTTAATGAATCTGAATTGGTTATTAATGTTCACCCCAACCCTGGACAGAGATGCTGTAGAAGAAAAAGTCTGGGGAGACAGAATGAAGAAGACCTGGACAAGGGGATACCCTCTGAAAACACAAAGGGGAAAACAGACAACCTGGGGTCCATTAGTATTTGTCAATGACTGTATATAAAGATGGACGAAATGACAGGTCACCAACAGTGAAGCCAAAACTATATGATCGCCCCCTGGTGACTGGCACAAACCCCACCCCCTCCATGTTAGTGGATGAGACATGGGTCAAACTGAAATATCAAAGTATGCATCAAATAACTTTTTTCCAAAGATAATTTCTGTCAATTTGGGTAGTTTTAATCGCGCTGATGCACGTTCAAGTGTTCATTTTACTGATACGTTTGTTTTGTTTTTCATTTTTTGTCATGATTGACAGCAGTGATTGACTCACGAGTGGTTGGGCCAGTGTATGAGCAGGATCTTGATACCACTGCTCCACCAGCCAATCAGTACTGTACAGACTCTGGTCCCAAATTCTGTCACCAGCGCAAAGACGGCAGCAGCCGTAACCAGGAAATTTTGGCTTCATTTTTGTACAGTTGGGGGGGGTGGGGGGGTGACACATCATGCATCTTCATAGACAGTCACTGGTATTTGTGAATTATTCTCAGTGTTCGTTTTAACCTGCAAACTCAGTTCAAGACTGGGTATGGGGATTGCCTGTAAACACAGTTATGCTAGTGCTAGTTAAGACATGAAACACAGAAAAGCACAAATTAAGGGACTTTTAAGTATTTGTGTCATATCCCACTTATGTGCTTTTATGTGCTAAAAAGAAAAGAAGAAAGACAAACACTGAAAATCCTTTGTAACTGCCTATATACTATGTTTGAAAAAAAACTGTACATGTAAGAAATAATCAGATATTTTGAATTTATTTACATCTTCCCATTACACACTTTGTACAGTGAGGAGAAAAACATCCTTCTGATATTAGACGTTTAGCTGATAAAAAGTTTGTCAATAGTGTTAGCCTTCCTAAATCAGACCGAGAGGTACTGCAAGCTAAAAGGCTAACTTAATTAGCTAAGGCGAGAAATGCTAACAATGCGAACCAGTTTCTTTAGGCTAACGCTGACAAATTGAAAGTTATGTCTAGTGTAAGTGTATAACACCAGAATTTAGCATGACAAGGTAATGCTACATTAGACATGCAGTGGGTCTGAAGTTGTTTGTCATACAAAACAAATAACTTGACCATTGTAACCCCACACAACTCAGACTGCAATATATTTGATTATACAATCTAAAGATTACTTGTGTACTATCTGGCCTCTATTGTCTGACTATTTTTAAATGTAAACAGTCCTTGTAACAAAATTAAAGACAGTGTGTACTGAGACATTTGATTTTGGTCCAGTATAGCTGACACACAGATGTGCTTGCCAAAAAATAGACATTCCTTCACACTCTCATTCCTATAGTCCCATTATATGAGGTGATGTGAGGTGTAATAAAATTGAGGGCCACTGCAATCAGCGGGTCCATTGGAGGATTCTTTCATAAGTAGGGGGCAAAATCCATCCCACTTAGATAATCTAGTGTAGCCTGTTACACAACATTCCAAGAATAGTACAACGAAAATGGTGACTGTGATAACGAGAATTATACAGCAAACTAAAAATAAATTCTCCTTGGAGGTGGAGAGGAAGTGTTACTCTGGGATTACAGTGTGTGCAATTAATTATCATAATAAGTTTACGGTGGACAAGCTTCTTTTGTTCAATTCTAAAAATTGACAATTTGGTAATTTTACTTGTGGGTGACTGACAAAAAATAAAAAAAGGATCTGTAGCATGAAACCCTATGATTCTCATTAAATTTCACGCCACATTGTATGGACAATAGAACAGTAGAAAACGGTAGAAAACAGTGACATCAGACTTAATAACTGTGTAAGTAACAGAACTGATGGTACAGTTGTTAGGGTTACAGTCAGACGATAAAATCCATGCAGACAATCCATGCAGAGTTCCACATAAGTGACGACCACTTGGGGTGGGGGGGTGGGGGGTAAAGAGAAGAAAAGAGGGCACAGATGAAGAGAAAAAGATGTAAATATGTAGCCCGTGACAGCTGACAAAAAGACACACTCGTACGTTTTCGCTCTCTCTTGCATTCACAAACAGACACACAAGTCTTACCATCACTTTTACCGGGAGTGCCATCTTTTGGGGTTTTAAGAAAGGCGGTGCAGCAGCGAGTGGAAGGAGAGGTATAGAGGAAGACATTAGTAGCAATTGAAGCAGGAGCAGGAGTGAGTGGGCGAGCAAGGGGCCACCTCATCATTAGTAATGCCCATTATCGAGCCATGGGGACTCATTGGGGGAGAAAGGGGGAGGGAGAGAAGTTTCTGCATGGGGAAAAGATTATAGTAAATTTCATACTGCATGTCTTGTGTTGGTGGGGGATGGATTAAACGTCCTCCATTAGTTTAAAATGTTCGCGAAAACATCCTTAAAAAGTATCAGGGGTTTTCACTTGAGGGTTACTCAACCTCATCGCATCGATCAACGCAGGACTTAAACAGTTCCTGCTGACAGAACAGTCTAATGACAACATCAGTAGTCATTAATAATCCCAGTCAGGTCCATAAAAGCCAGTGACTACAAGAGAAAATGTTGCAATACTTCATGATGATGGGAGACTTAGAGGAATAATCACTTGAGCAGGCCACTGAGAAGGACACTGTTAACTAAGTGCAGCATTGCAGTGTTTATTCTCAGGGTTTCTCTCTTTTCTTTAGCTAAAATTATTCACAGGTTTGTTTTTAGCCTAGCCTTCCATCCTTAAATCCAGTTTCTACTAGCGTTGTCCTCCAACTACTTGCACTGATTCTCTGATGCCAGTGTGTTTGTATTCACAATTCAGCATGTGCATGTTTTGCTGAGTTTTTTTCAACACAATAAACTGAAGTTGCCACACAGAGGTTTGTTTCGCTGATTTGAGACAGTTACCTAAGGAAGCGTAGGACCCTGGGGGAAGGGCAGCTGCGGAGCTGAACGGCGAGGAGGCGGGGACGGTGGACAGACGTGACTTGGCGTTAGAGGCGGCGTTTACGTCGATGTCGCTACGGGAGCGCTGGAGGGAACCCGGCGTGGTAGGCACCCTGCCGCTCACCAGCTTACCTGTAACAGCACAGAGATGAGAGGCAAATAATCAAGTGAAGAATTTTGTTTTAAGTTCCTGATTAATAACTTACATCTACTTCTAAACTTTTTACTTTACACTTCTACCCAAGTGCAAGACAGAGCTTTTGTGCCCACTGCACTGCCATTACATAATACAACAAGAACTGAGACAACCGTAAAAACTAGCCATGAAGCCCCCCACACACATTATTTCTGCACATGTATAGTACTTAGTGCACCTGTGCACAAGTGTGTAGAGGAGAACTGGTGCTGTTTTAAAAGCAAAGGGGGGGTCACAGCAATTATTGATTTTAGATTTTAATTTAGATTGTTTTTCCCTGTTTACTGCACAAGACGTAAAGAGATAAAAAAAAACTATTTATTGCATTATTTTTGAAACAAGTGCCTACTGTACAGTTATGTACAAATGTACATGAGCATATACAGTATGGAAACATGCACAAATCATGTGTATGTCCTACATTTTATAATTTACACTCACCAAGCTCCAAGCAGCCAAGTGTTTAAAACATTCCTTTGATGTTCTGCTCAATGTTGACATGTTCTGCAGATTTGTCAGCTGCACATTGGTGCTGACAATCTCCTGTTCTACCACATCCCAAAGGTGTTCTACTAGATTCAGATCTGTGACTGGGGAGGTCACTGAAGTGCACTGAATTCATTGTCATGTTAATGAAACCAGTTTGAGATTACTTTTGCTATGTGACTTGCATTATCATCCTGCATATAACTGCATAAATAAGCAGGTGTACAGGTGTTCCTAATAAAGTGCTTGTTGAGTGTATATTACTTATATAGTTTTTGAATGTAATTTACTTTGATTTCCTATTTTTTCTTTATTATTAAAAATCTTCCTTAATCCGTCTCTTAGACCTGGATATTGTTGACTGCTTCATCTCTACTAACTTCACCACACTTCTGCCTAACTATATATATGTGTTACTTCTGAGGAAAACCCCACATAAAGGGACAGGATAGAAAATGATAAATGAAAATGGCTTACTCCTTGTTATGCTCCCTCCAATGACACTCTTCACAGACAATGGCCGGCTGAAAAAAAAAGAGAAATAGCAGGACACTTTTTAGACTTTATGCACGTCACATTTCAACCTAGTGAGCATCTGAATACAGGAATTGTATTTATGATCAGGACAATTGAAATGGCCATATTTATATAAAATGTATGGATAAATTGATAAATAGCGCATGTGCAGTATGTTTCTTTACAGCTTAATGTGTAGAATTAGAACTGCCAGGTTTGGAGCTGAAGATGAGCTAATCCCCATAAACACAAACACCCTCTCCCACCACACACAAACACACACCGATGACCACAACAGCTGCAGTCCTGATGGATGGAATATGAGGTCATTAGCCAACACACCCCATAGGGAATCTATAAACTGATCACAATCATCCATGAGTGTATGTATCTGTGTGTGTGTGTGTGTGTGTGCGCGTGTGGCTGTGAGTGACAGCGCTTACCCATCTGCTGCCCTTCTGTCAATAACTACCAATGTGTTTACGGTCATCAATAAGACAGATGCATTAGTGGTTTCCTCCAATCAATTACAGCAAAAAGAAGTGCAAAAGCCTCGAGAAGATAGAAAAGGCTGAGAGATAGGAAAGCAAGGAAGAAAATACAGAGAGTGGGACAGAAGGAGGTGGAATCTCAGGGCCAAGTAAAGCAGGAGAGTAAAGATGGAACAAAGGGAAAAGGGATGGGAATCTGGAGAAAGAGTCAGGACAGAAGACAGAGGAAACATTAAAGGGACGTTATGGTTCTTACTTAAGACTCTCCTGGGAGGATGACGAGGAACGGTCAGACTGGGGTAGAGATATTGCTGTCAGAGCCTTCTGTGGGTGAGACTGAAGGGCCTTCTCGATAGGTGGACTTAGTGCTCAAGAGATGCTCGCCCCACTGCAGTGACCAAGGAAACCCCAATAGCAATCTACAGGTGAGGACAAGGGAAAGCGGAGGATGGGGTAAGGCAAAACTGGTGAATACTACTTCCCAAAACAAAGAAATAACAAAAGTTCAAGGCAAAAATCCTAAACAACACTTACTTTCATGGCGGACCTGGCCTCAGAGTCAGCATCGTGTATGCCTTTCTTTGATGGTCTCAGTCAGAACAGCCACATGTCTGGGATAGTAAGGAACATGGTGAGGAGGAAGAACTGAAGGATGACTTCTGTAACTTAAACTCAAATGCTGGAGGGACAAACACTTCCAGAGTTATTCCTCTCCTCCTCCTTCTTCTTTCTGTTTCTTCCAGTTTTTCCCTGGTGGTCCACAGGGAATGTGCCACCCATGATTTCCGTACGCTTTTTAAAGTCTCTGCCGCGGTTGTCATGGTTACAGGGATGGAAAGCCTTTATCGCTGAGGAAGCCCTCGGCGATGACGCTCGCAGGACCTATCAATTTAACGGGCCTCACTGCGGCGCAACTAAATGGCACTTAGCGAACTCAAATGTTAGCAAACCAAATGCCATCGTAGGAGAGGAGGAGGAGTGATGGCTTTGTCTCCACCTCCACTCACATCAACACCTGCACAGGGCGCCACTTTAGGTATGTTTTCAACACACATGTACATTACACCCCCTTATCCATTTTGACTCCAGGCCTATATACATAATCTAGGGGAAACAGGAGATATTTTTCACCAAGAGATTCAAATACCTTCAGTGTATTAGTGTGCTACTTTAACATGAGGTCCAGGAACTCATAACAGCGCCTGGAAAAGGACAAAGTTCTCTATGCCTGGCATTCCATGACATAGGATACTTAAAATAGGAACAAACCTATACCTGGTATGAATTATTACAATGCTATAACACTATAAGCACAAAATTAATTACAAGTCAATTAGAAAATAAATGCAACATAAGTGTGATTGGAAATATTTACTGTCTTTGAAATAACTAGGACTGAATGTAAAATATCAATCATTGCCCGATATAAAATGAAATGAAAATATAATAATGCATGCATTTAATTTGCACTAACTAATTTTTTATTTAGTACCAGGAATAAGGTCCTCCACCGCCTTGCATAGCCATTGATTTGGAGGTGCAGTTACCGGTTATGATGGGATGAGACGTGGGTAGTGTGTTGGAGGGGGGAAAGACAAAAAACACAAAAGTATTCTGCCGTCCAAAAGAAAGGTTTTATTGTTTCTGTAACAAGTATTTCATCAACCCTCCTTTTCACATATCTTACCCTGGAGGATGAGGGCGGATAGTGGCCACCCCGGATGTGGCCATGACTTTGCAATTGCTGGGTACAAGGTTCAGCAGTGGGCATGATGCTCTCGCCCATGGTCAAACTTGTTGCCCAAAATTGATGATAAATGTCTGACAAAGGGGGGGAAGGGAAGAAGGTGGTATCAAGAACAAATCCCATCAGATAATCAATTCAAGGGTGATGTAAGTGATACTTTTATAACAAGACAAAGATGACTGTAAGGTGTGTGTGTGCAACTTCAGAAATTATGCTTTAAGTGTATAGGTTTATTTATCTTTTGCATTATGACTTAGGGTAAGATGCAGTGAGGATGTTTTTCAAAACACCTTCTCAAAAGAGGGAAAAGCAGTAAGTGATTTTTCAGATGGCAGTGTTAAGTTACTGTCTTATTTTGAAAAAGAACTCTAGCAAAAAGACAGGTGCTGAGAAAAAGACAAGAGAAAATTTCAATTTCAAAAATTAAGGTAGATGCCTTTAGGTTTGAACGGGTAAAAAGTGGGAGGACTTCGTCGGGACTATTCATGCTGGACGAGAGGCAAGTCATGGTGACATTATAAGGGATGACAGGATCCACGTACCCCATCCATTCATCAACCTACTGTTCTTCAGTGCCTCTGCTCTGTCTCCAGCTCATCAGGGTTGTATTAAAACTTGATGACAGATGTTTGGGTGGAGAGCACACTGCTCGTTTGCCATCTGAGCAGGGCTCAGTCATTAGTCAAGTGTGAAAGAAAATTTCAGTATGCCATCTCCTGGAACAGTCTAATCAGTTAGATTCCGTTAATATCGCTGTTAGGTCAAAGTCGTCCTGGCTATCTTTGCAGGACAACGGACACTGATGATCACCATTAGGTTTCCAGTTGAGGAACGGTCAGACTGGGGTAGAGATACAATGCTGTCAGAGCTCTTCAGGTGAGACTGAAGGGCCTTCTGATAGGTGGACTCTAGTGCCTGGAAGAGATGCTCTGCCTCCCGACTGTAGTGACCATGGAAACCCCAATAGCACCTACAGGTGAGGACAAGGGAAAGCGGAGGATGGGGTGAAGGGTAAAAACTGGTGAATACTTGGCTTTCTCCTAAAACAAAGAAATAACAAAGTTCAAGGGCAAAATCCTTAAACAACACTTACTTTCTGGCGATGGACCTGGCCTCAGAGTCAGCATCGTGTATGCCTTTCTTGATGGTCTCAGTCAGAACAGCCACATGTCTGGGATAGTAAGGGAACATGGTGAGGAGGAAGAACTGAAGGATGACTTCTGTAACCTTAAACCTCAAAATGCTGGAGGACAAACACTTCCAGAGTTATTCCTCTCCTCCTCCTTCTTCTTTTCTGTTTCTTCCAGTTTTCTTCCTCTGGTGGTCCACAGGGAATGTGGCCACCCACAGGATTTTCCGCATGCTTTTTAAAGTCTCTGCTGCGGTTGTCATGGTTACAGGGATGGAAAGTTGCCTTATCGCTTGAGGCCTCGATGATGACGGCTCTCGTAGGACTCATCAATTTAACGGGCCTCATCAGTGGCGCAACCAGCCGACACTTAGCGAACTCAAATGTTAGCAAACTCAAATGCCATCGTGTGAGAGGAGGGAGGAGTGGATGCGGCGTCTTTGTCTCACCTCCACTACACATCAACACCCGCACAGGGCGCCTACTTTAGGTATGTTTTCAAACACACATGTACATTACACCCCCTTATCCATTTGACTCACACTATATACACAATCTAGGGGAAACAGGAGATATTTTTCTACTCAAGAGATTCAGCTTACCTTTCCAGTGTATTAGTGTGCCACTCTTGTAACATGAGGTCTAGGAACTCATAACAGCGCCTGGAAAAGGGACAAAGTTCTCTCAAGTTTGCATTCCATGACATAGGATACTTAAAATAGGAACAAAACCTATACCTGGTATGAATTATTAAGAGCAATGCTATAACACTATAAGCACAAAATTAATTACAAGTCAATTAAAACAAATGCAACACAAGTGTGATTTGAAGACAGCATTATGTCTTTGAAATAACTAGGGACTGAATGTAAAATATCAATCATTGCCTGATATAAATGAATGAAAATATAATAATGCAGCTTTTTACTTTCGACCTGCACTAACTACCCTTTTTTTATTTAGTACCAGGAATAAGGTCCTCTTACCGTCTTACAGCTACTGATTTGGAGGTGCAGTTACTGGTTATGATGGGGATGAGACGTGGGTAGTGTGTGTGCTGGAGGGGAAAGACAAAAACACAAAAGTGTATTCTGTCAGTCCAAAAGAAAGGTTTTATTGTTTCTTGTAACAAGTATTTCCATCAACCCTCCTTTCTACATATCTTACCCTGAGGATGAGGCGGATGGTGGCCACCCCGGATGTGGCCATGACTTTGGCACTGTTGGGCACAAGGTTCAGCAGTGTGGGCATGATGCTCTCCGCTCCATGGTCAAACTTGTTGCCCAAAATTGATGATAAATGTCTGACAAAGGGGGGGGGAAGGGGGAAGAAGGTGGCATCAAAGAACAAATCCCATCAGATAATCAATTCATGGTGATGTGTTATGATACTTTATAACAAGACAAAGATGACTGTGGGCAGTGTGTGTGCAACTTCTCCAGAAATTATGCTTTTAAGTGTATAGGTTTATTTATCTTTTTGCATTATGACTTAGGGGTAAGATGCAAAGAGTGAGGGTTTTTTTTTCAAAAATAATTTTCTCAAAAAGAGGGAAAAAGCAGTGGGCAGATTTTTCAGATGGCAGTTGGGTTACTGTCTTATTTTGAAAAGAACCTAGCAAAAAAGACAGGTGCTGAGAAAAAGACAAGAGAAAAATTTCACTCCCAAAAATTAATAGTAGATGCCTTTTAGGTTTGAACGGGTAAAAAGTGGGAGGACTTCGGCCGGGGACTATCTGCGCTGGATTGAGAGGCAAGCTGCGATGGTGACATTATAAGGGATGACAGGATCCACGTAGCTCCCATCCATTCATCAACCTACTGCTCTTTCAGTGCCTCTGCTCTGTTCCAGCTCATCAGGGTTGTATTAAAACTTGGATGACAGATGTTTTTGGGTGGAGAGCACACTGCTCGTTTCACATCTGAGCAGGGCTCGTTTTCATTAGCTTAAGTGTGTGGAAAGAAAGTACTTCAGCATGCTATCTCCCTGGAACAGTCTAATCAGTTACAGATTCCAGTTAATATCGCTGCTGCCAGTCAAAGTCGTCCTGGCTATCTTTGCAGGACAACGGACACTGATGATCACCATTAGGTTTCCAGTTTTTCACTGTATCAACCTAGGTTGTGCTGTTTTTTTTTTTTTTCCCTAATTAACCAAACCTGACGTAAAAAACACATTCCATTCTTTGTTCTGTGCAGTCACTGGGAAGTTTACATTTTTGATGTACTCAAATTCTACACATAAAATATTAAATATTTTCTCTAGATAAACTAAGATTAAGGTGTGAATTGTGTTATCATGGGACCAAGCCTACCCACGGCTGCCAAGTATACTAGATACTTACACATTATGTCACACAATGACTGTCACACAAACTATGTTCTTCACTATGAAATATTATCAGTATCAATTAATACTATAGGGAATGTGCTTAAATAAGTTTAAAACCACAATGCGACGCTTCAATACTTTAATCTCATCTCTCATCTCAAGCATATGCTATAAAATTAGGTTGGGAGACAAAACAGTAATGATACTTATCACAATATAATTTTATATCACAACATAAAATTACATTGCGATATACAAGTATGTTATTTTTTAAGATAACAAATGGTTGATAAATGTTTGCTATAATCAATTTCCATGCTTAGATAGAAAACACAGACATGAATCGCAAAACGGTCAATCACATCGCAGGAATAGATTCATGTATTGCGCAAGTTAGGTTTTAAATTAGTTAGGTTAGATTCTCATTGTAATTGTTTCTTTTTTTTTAACCTCAGATTTATGAAATGTTCCAGTTTGTCAAATATTTGTCATGTTCTGACCACAGGGAAAAGTTTGAAACCACAATTAAATGTCTGGTTTCTCCAAATTATTGTAATAATTATCGATATCAACTAATATGGACATTCTTATCATGAAAAAGATTTTGGCCATTTTGCCCAGCCCCATATTAGCATTTGCAAATCAAGGATACAAGACAGGCAAACCATGTAAAACTGGAGACTCCTTGATTAACCTGATTCATTATCATCTTTACCAGAATTTACCATCACAATACCAGAATTTAATGTTGGAACACAGTGAGTAAAAGGGAACCAGAAACGTCATCTCTACTGCTTCCTTACTTTATGATTAAGGCTTATGTCTGAAACTGTGTGCAAATGGTGAAAATAGGCAATTGTCTAGAAAATTGTTATATTTTTATTCCTTGTTAGGGAAAGGGACTTTATTCTGTACTTTTGTATTTTTGAATGCCAATAAAACTTGCCAGATTTAAGCTGCTGTAAAGTGGTACCTAAAAGTTGTGTCCCAAAAACATTTAGAGATCTGGGCAGGACAGAACATCGTCCTCAGCTTGAGATCTTACCCCAGTGTGATGCAGGCCTCGCGGACCACCTGGGAGCGCAGATCTTTAGCTGACAGCTTGAGGGGAGCCTCCAGGAGACGCAGCTGCTGAGAGAAACCCTCGTACTCAGTGGCCCCGGCCAACATGAGTGAACGCACCTTCTTCAGCTGTAGAGGAACAAGAAAGAAGAGGAGACTGAGACACAGGCATATTTTGGTAAATAATCACTTAATTCCTGCGCTTGCATATATATGTGTGAAAGAGCATAAATTTGGTTTCTGAGTCTTACCGCCACCACTCGGTGCTCCCAGTCATGTTTGTCATCAGACAGCACTTCCCTGATCTTGGTCAGCTGGTCCTCTAGCTCCCTGTTGGAGTAGATCTAGACAAAGAAAAACATTAAGAAAAACATAGCATGATCAATCAACATCTGTAATGTTTAAGACTCTCACCCTGTGTCACCTTCCCTGTTGTGGTGTATTTTAAAACCTTGTCATGAAGGACTAAATGTCTACATCCATACCAGTGGTTCCATGAAGCTATATTTAGGCACAGCAGTACTTTGAGCTAAATGCTAATGTTGACATGCAAGAAGAAAAAAATTGACAATGCTAACATGCTGATGGTAATAAATCATTGTCTTTGCCATGTTCACCATTTTAGTTTAGAGTCAATTGCTAATCCTCATATCATAACACAGAGAGAGAACAGCTGAGGCTCAGGCTATTAGGATTGTCTTTAGTTTTCCTGGTATATAGTCATAAGCCAAAGATTAAAATTTTAACCAGCTGATGACACTACATGAAAATTTGTGGAATTACAGCAGTCAGTGGGATTCACCCCAGTGAGGAACAAGACTGTCTACACAAAAGTTCATAGTAATCCAACCAATAATTGTGGAGAAATTTCCCTCAAAACCATAGACCTAACAGTGGTACTAGAGGAAAAGCCATCACCAAAGTCATTGAGACACATCTTCTGGTAACCATAAATCTCTGTACAAAATGTTGTGCTGGTGAATTGTTACATATAGAGATATTTCAAGTGAGAACCACTCAGTGGTTGTGCTCGATCAAAAAGTGAGTAGATCACCAAAAATAATTTGGATTCATCATCTTGGCGCAATGAATATCTGTACCAAATTTTGTGGCAATCTATCCAATAATTGTTGAAATATTTCCATAAAAAAACATACATGTCAACCTCATGGTGACACTAGATGAAAAGTCAGGGGATCATGAAAACCAGTAGGATTTATCCTCTGGGCACCATGAATGAAAGAACATTTTATAGCATAGCATCCATCCATAGTTGTTGAGATATCTCAGTCTGGACTAAAGTGGTGGACCATCCAACCGACCAACGGAAGTTACCATTCCTAGAGCCATGCAAGTAACATGGCTAAGCAACAAAGCACCATAAGACTAAGCTGAAACACATTTCTATAGAAAACAAAGAGAGATTTTTCAACAGTGTATTTTGACATTGACAACATTGGGCTCAATATACCTGGGCTGCGGGCACATCTTCAAAGGCTTTGATGAAATCCTCTTCATCAACAGCACCAGCTCCTGCTTCTTTACCTTTAAAGAGAATGTGAAAGGTACTGCAAATGAGATTCAGCAGTGCTTCAACATTTTAAAGAATGACCTCAGCAGCATGAAAGGCATAGCTCTTTATCTATAGTGAAAGTGATAGTTGTAGTACTGGCAAATTTACTATAACTGATGTTGAAAGCAGTCAAGCACGGTACACACTCACAGAGCACTTCATTAAAGACACCTGAACCTGCTTATTCGTGCCGTTATCAAATCAGCTAAACATGAGGCATCAGTGCAATGCATAAAGTCATGCAGATACACTCTGGGTTAATGCTCACATCAAACATCGGAATGTGGAAAGAATGTGATCTCAGTGACTGTAACATGATTGTTGTTGCCAGATGGGCTGGTTTGAGTATTTTTGAAATTGCTGATCTCCTTGGATTTTCACATGCAACAGTTTCAGTTGTGGAGTTTACTCAGATAGGTGTGAAAAAGAAAAAACATCCAGTGAGCAGCAGTTCTGTGGACAGAAACACCTTGTTGACGAGAACGGTCAAATGTGAACAGCCCAGACAGGTTGGAGATGACAGAAAGGTTACAGTAACTCAGATAACCACTCTTTAAAACTGTGGTGAGCAGAGAAGCATATCAGAAGGCACAAAATGTTGGAAACTGGAGGTGGATGGGCTACAACAGCAGAGGACCACGTCCGGGTCCACTCCTGTCAGCCAAGAAGAGAACTCTGAGGCTCTGATGCTGCAAGGACCTAGTCTGGTCTGATGAGTCTTGATTTCTGCTGAGGTGTAGGGTCGTGGTGATGGTGTAAGGGTGTGGGAAATGTTTCCTTGGCACACTTTGGGTCCCTTAATACCAATCAATCATGGTTTGAATGCCACAACCTATCTGAGTATAGTTGCTGACCATGTGCATCCCTTTGTGGCCACAATTTACCATTTAATGGCTACTTCCAGCATGATAATGCACCACATCAGCAGAAATGATGTGATGCAATCATGTCTACATGGGCCCGAATTTCAAAGGAATATTTCCAACATTTTGTGGAATCCATGCCACGGGCTGTTTTATGAGGAAAGGAAGGTTCTATTACTAGTATGGTGTTCCTAATAAAGTGCTTAGTCAGTGTATATTACAGTTGGTTGTTTCTTAACAGACCATAATCATCCCTCACCTGTGGCCTTAGCTGTGGTGGCTGAGCTGGGTCTTCTAACAGAGCTGATTACAGTCTTCCTGCCACTGGAGGGTGCTTTTGAGGATGATGAGGAGGAGGACCGGCCTCCATCCACTGAGTCCTCATCCTCAAAGTTCTTATCTGAAACAGAGGCAGAGAAAAATAAATTTAGAGGGTAATAGGGTAATGGGGAGTATAAATGTTATTCACACGATAACACACACTATAGATCAATAAATCATTAATCGCTCATTATTCAGCGATACATTGCTTCCCTGAGGGGTCACACAGTGTTCTTCCTGACTAGCATTATGTCCCATGGTGAAATGCATCATCATTCTTCTTTAACTACTCTGTCTACAGTAAGACCTGAGTCATCTCTGTATTGTAGGACCTCTGCCCACCACAGGGGAGAGTGCAACACAGTCAATCTGTCAGGTTGTGTGTATGTATCCATTCACCCTTTATCTATCCATCCATCTGACTTTAATCTGGTTTGACAGCCATGCATGGATACATGGCCCCCTGTCACCTGCCCAACGTGACTATTCACACAAGGGATTAGCCCATGGCTGATATGACCGTGCTGGGTGGTTGCTGCCAGCTGAGGCACGACGACAACAGGCATGTTTGTCTATTTCCTTTAATAGTATTGATTTTAAAAACAATCTATCCATCTGTTTATCTGAAAGAATATGTTCTTATAGACAGGCTTACAACTAAGTGATATAAGTGGGGAAAAAAAATTGAACAATGATCAGGCTCACACACAAAAACCAGCTCTCTAAATGTCCCTGCTGCCAAGATGATCACCATGACACTGCATCTATGACAGGCAGACATAGAAATACAAAAAAGATAAAGGACAGGGAGAAACGGCAACAGGTTGAGAGAGAGGATAAGGTGGAAAGGAGAAAGCCTTGAGACGGCACAGGCAGAGAAAGATGAGAAGGACAAAATACCAAGAAAGACAGGGAGCAATGCTGAGTCATGAGAGAAAGGAGAAGAGAAATAGGAGAGATAAAAGGCATCGTTCTTACGAGCGCAGATTTTCTTGCACACCAGCTTCCTCAGCATGTCTCTGCTGCACCCTCTAACACGGTCTCCCTTTTTCATCAGGCATCTCTGTCCAAAGGGCGTGTGTGTGTGTGTCTGTATGTGTGTTTAGGTATGTATGTGTGTGTGTGTTGCTCTACATGTGCCTGTGTTGCACGCTGGGCTCTGACAAAGTGCCAGACTAACCACCCCTTAAACCCTCCTCTCTCGGAGTTCAGTTATCAGTGCGTGTGTGCTGATGTACGAGTGTGTGTGTGTGTGTGTGTGTGTGTCACAGTACCATCGTGATGCTGTTGGCGTGTAGACAGTCTTGTGGTGAAAAGAGGGAGGGGTCTATTGTTGTGAGATCAGCTTTTTAGTGCTTACCGATACATACAGTCACTGGAATTAGACACTCTTACAACACCAACAATAGCAGCAGCAGAAACAAAACAAGAGGATATTATTGCTCTGCATTAAAGCAATATTAGCACTGTAGCTCAGAATTAAATCAAAACACAGAGACAGATCATGAACAATAGGCTTTAGCATTATACAGCATATGGCTCATGAAATATTCTGCCACATAAGTGCAAAAATCCTTAATGGTTTTTAATAAATAGGTGGAAATCTATAGCTACCAACCCCTATGCTCTTAAACTTCAAATCAAAGCTTAGAGAAAACATGAAAACAGATTCTCCATCCCCTGCACATCCATACAGGTATTGCCAATTCCTAAGGTGATTAGACCTGAAGCTGTGCTGGGAATAAAATAATGCTACCAAACTCTGTGCACTAATAACGGTGGGTGGCTCTCTAAAACACAATAGGCACAAGGCTAGGTAGAGCCAGTTGGGTGTGGTTTATACTGTAGTTCAATCGGTACGCAAAAGTCTCATAATGACAACAATCACCTGTGGCAGAAGGCACAACATCAGAACCATGAAACTGAAGCAGCTAAATGGAATTCAGCCACGATTCATTTTATTCCTTACACCTGCACTTTTCTGCCCAAATGTCTAATCTGAAAAAAGCCCATTCATTTTCAAGGGAACCTTATCAAAACTGCTTGTTTACTGTATATATTAAATCTACATATTGGTCTGACTACAAAAATCTGTTATCAGTCAGGATATTGTTTAAAATGTGTCAAATTCATATGGGCACTATGGTAATCCAGTATAGTGGTGCAGACTTGGTGAGAAAGTTTTTGCTAAACAGTGCAGAGCACATCATAAAAACCAAGAATGCAACTGGCTGGCTACCAAAACTGTTTGGCACCACAACCCCACAGCTTGCCATGCCACTTTCACCAATAAGACTGCTTGGCTTGAGCAACCCCTTCACACCTTAAACTGCTTAACTACTTCCAGCAGTTCTGTGCAGCACACAATTAAACGCACAAGCCAGCTGGCCTTACGAGCCTATAAACACTTGTCAATAACCAGCTGTATAATAACAGTATGATACAAGGAACACAGGGAACTTTCAATCACACTGTAGCTCTATTGGAATAGACTTCAACATGACCACCTGTTATCAGACCTAAAGGCAGGCTTTGCCAAATGTCCTCCATTTTGTTTAAGGCAAACTATAAAAAGTCCAGACTTAAACATTCCAAAAAAGATATATGAGCTCACCCTGCCTGATCCCCACTTCTATGTAAAGGCTAATAGCTTGAGCACCCGCAACAGAAAACGCAGCGCCCTGTGACACTAAGTATTGATCACAGCTGTCAGAGCGGCTGTTCTTACCAATGCTGACACAAATGTTGGGGTGATTTATCTATGTGTCCGGGGAGCAATTAGAGCTGTGTGCTTTTTAACAATTCAACACAGGTACAGGCAAACACATGAGGACACACATACAGAGGACTGTCTGCTGCAGCCTGAGGCAGGTCATTAGTGTTGTCTGACGGTACAGGGAGTGGTGACAGTAGCAGTGATCCAGCAGGCCTCCTGACATCACCATTTCCTTTCTGAAAAGGTCTGATCACTGATAACTGCTCTACGGAGAGGGTATGGGTGAAGTCAGCAGCTTATTGTGTCTAATCCATTGCTTATATTAGATGCATCCATGACAGGTCTTTTATGATATATAGAAAGTATTCAGACTCTCATCTCATATAAGCTATAGACTGGACACAGTAAGCTGCTGACTTCATTTAGACTCTCTGTAGATCAGCTATTGCGATCAAACCTTTCAGAGAGGCAGTGGTGATGTCAGGGGGCCTTACACTGACCACACCCAATTCCAAATGCAGGGGTGCCCAGTACAATCAGATACACAGGAACTACTCAGGGACTGAGAGGCAGGAGAAGCACAGAACCAGCAAAGTTGCTGTTGATGTTCGGATGGCTTCCAATGATTTTTTGTGCTGTGTCGACCAACCTCTGGAGAGCTGCCCTGTCTGCCTCTGAACAGTTTCCACACCATGCCAGGATGGAGTAGGTCTTTATTTTGGCAGGAGGTCGCTGGAAATACATTTCTTTTATGAGAGAGACCTGGCCAAAGACCTGAACAGGTTCACTTCAAAAGACCCTGACACTGAAAAACAGACTTTCACACAATGACCTTGACCTTTGACCTTTGACCACTAAAATCTGATCAATTCATCTTTGAGTCCAAGTGAATATTTGTACCAAATTTGAAGAGATTACCACAAGGCGTTGACTGAGACATTGCGTTCACAAGAATGAGACTGACGGACCTATGGACGGACAACTCAAAAACATAATGGTAACTGGTAAGACATAGTAAAAATAAAGCAGCATGCTGGCTAAACAACAGTAATGTGTTTTATCTTGCATCCTGGACATTTTTAAAGGATTCACTCCAGTATCACAATGATTTGCCTCCTCCATGCTGACCAGACACTTCAGGCTTGCTTTTAGACTCTGTTGTTGATCAGAGGGAAAAATCTAACATGGTACAAGTAAAGACTTCTTTACCACATACAATGGCCTTAATAGCCCATAATGCAATGCAGGAATGTATAAAAGGTGTAGAGGGGTAGATTGATAAAAAGCTAGGAATACCAAAGACACAATGCCTTGAATGCGTTGTATGTTGCAAACTGATGATATATAACTCTATGACTGTGTGTCTAAAGATGAATAATTCCTTCAAGTGCATATTTATGGCAGCTGCCTGCAAGTCTGGTATCTTGAATCATTTAGACTGTTCTCAGTCATGAGAGCCCTTCTCGCCTATTGACTACTACCTCCTTGCCATGTCATGTTGTTGACAAATGTGTCAAGCAAGACAAAGGAGGATTCAGGCAACCATGTGCAAAATGAAACGAATAAGAAAACTGGCTTAATGTAAAACTTTGTTTCTGTTTGGAAGAAAGATTGATAACAATAACAATAATAATAAATATAATAAATGACACTTCTATGACACTGACCTACCAACCACTAGATTTGTGGGCAGATCATTGTAAACAACATAATCTCAAACACTGACTCATTACATACACAGTCATATATGTCAAATTCAGGAGTCAAGGACGTGCTACATTTTATGTCCACTAGGTGTCAGGATACACTGTGAACTGAGACACACCACAACACATTGAAGTACTCAAAGTTGCTGAAATTGCATTGGCATTAGCAGAGTCACCAGTAATCTGTCTCTGAACCACAGATTTATATAATAGAGAGGATTTTCTCTCCCCTCGCTGTACTCTTTAGAAAAAGAATAAAAGCCCAAAGGCATGAGGGATTAAGAGAAAGTTCTGGAAAGTTAAGTTCTTAGAATGGGGGAGTCGAATCTGACAGGATGGGGTGAGACAGAGGAAGGGGGTTTCTCTCATGCAGTCCACCTTTTACTGCCTTCTCCTTTTAACCTTTTCTCTCCCTGTAGCTTTTCCTTCCCCTGATCTCCATCTATCTATCTATCTATCTATCTCTGAAGTCTCTTTTCTGTCACTCTCTCCCAGTCCCACCTCTCTGGTTCTTCCTGGAGCTAAGGGGAAACTAATGGGGTTTCCATCGGGCTCACACAGGCGATGGTTTAGCCCAGCACCCTGTGGCGTTATATAAGAGACAGATGACTGGTGATCAGCGTTATGTCATAACAGAGATGTCTTGTTTTGCTGACAAAGTAGAGAGGCTGCCAGTGGGGCAGAAAATTAACCTTCTGCCTTCAAGTTATGGATTAATCAAATCACATATTTACCAGCCTCTGAATAGTTTGCTTTGCGTTGTCTCCACTGGAGTTTTGCTCCCTCATAAATCTTGCCTCTAACCGGGGAACTGAGCTCTTGCTCTCTTGAAACATTGCCTTGACAACCACGTAGGGGAGGTGCTTGTTCAGTGCCAGTTCTGACAGTATATTGTGGCTGCTGCTAATGGTGTTTGTATTTTTGGTGTGTTATTTGCTATTCACACCTCAATGCAGATGGACTTATAAAACCTTTATCCTCTGGTCTTTGGCTTTATGTTACGATCTCAGTCAGTCAGTTTGTTTGCTCTCATTCCACATGAAAATCATAGCCACAGGATGAATACTGCTTTAACTGTTTTAAAAGCCCAACACTCCTCTTTAACTTATAATCCTGAACAAAATCAAAAATGCAAACTATCTGCTTGGCTAAAAAAAAAAAAAAGAGAGAGACAAGCAAGAACATATTTTACAGGGAAGTGCTGAATGTCACACCAAAGCATCTGTACCCGTGTGATATGTAATACTTCAGCACCTTTGCTGTTAGTTGATGCGTTCATGTAAATCAACACTACGTCAAAAGTATCCTTCGACAACCTTATTTATCTGGCCATCTAAAACTAAACTGGATGTTATCCATCACAGTGAAACAATATGAATACATTCAATACAGAGAACTGCCAATTCTGGATATGGTGCGCTTGTTTTAGCAGCAACACAGATTATATCACAGTAATGACAGGTGATTTTTGTTTCATCATTACTGCACACTTTTTAAAAATCTAACCATTTGTCCTTTAGCCTATAAAATGTCATGTCAGTTAATGGCTTCTAATTGCTAATTTGGCAGAAAAACAATCTAAAATCCAAAGAGATTAAATTAATAGTGACTAAAAATAAGAAAGAAAAGGTGAAACAGAAGCTGAAACCTGGGAATGTTTTCACATTTTCACTTGATACACGACTAACTAAGATTAACTGATTATCAAAACTGTGAATCTCCTTGTCAATTGACTTAATGTTTCAGTACCAGACAAAAACTTCAACCATTCAGTCTGTTTTTAGCAACGGACGGAACTATGAAGTGCTTTCCACCAACTGTCTTATCATACAGTATCAGCCTGCATATGAAAAAATGGAAGAATGTTTTCCAAAGTGCAATGTTTCAAACATAAAAGAGAAGAAAAAACACCATCCATGTGGGAGCGATGTCATCACAGCACACAGACACAGACAGAACACATTATTGTAGCCTGACCAATGAGTTGGCTGTCCCACTCAGACTTTGCAATCAACTGAAGAAATACAGAACAGAAGCAGAGAAGTAACTTACTTCACAGTAACACTACCAGGCTAACTGCTAATTTTCTTCTTGACTGTGCTGATTCCTAAACCACATGTGAATTTACATGAATGAAACCAGGCTGGATCTGCTACTGCTTTTTATCTGTGGGATTTAGGCAAATTCCTTAATCTGTTAGAATATTTGCTTTTTGGTACAGTGTCATAAAACCTAGGTGTACCCAGCCTTGAGTCAGCCATTTTCATGACCTGTGACCGCTAACACTTTCTTCACAGATCCCCTAAAGCTAAAATATAACTGACATCTATTTTATTTTATTTTTTGGTATGTTGGTGTTATGTTTTATAAATGTTGCTGGAGAAACACAGAGCAGACGGTATCAGCCACTGAGAGTTCAGGAATTCCTATACAAAAAATTTCAAAAGACAGGTTTGCAAAATCACGCAACATTTTCTTTTATATGCAGATGACACGCTTGTATTTATCAACCTACTCATACCAAAGAATATCAGGATATATATTTATATTTGTTCTTAACTTGTTGTTGCTCAGTGGCTGTTTGTCGGCAAAGCCACTGCAACAGCTGCATATACTTCAATAACATGAAATGTGTTCACGGCAAAACAAGGCAGAGTTGTACTTGTGGTTTTTATTTTTTCACCATGCTGCCACAAGTGCTGTTGATTGGCTTGTGAGAACCATTTGATGAAAATCGGTCCATCACAGATACCTTCTGTCAAACAAGACTGCCTGGAAGCAGTATTATGAGTTTTTCTGATTGGGCTAAAAAGTCTGAATTTGTGCCAATCTAGTCCTCTATACACAAAGTTTGTCATTAAATCATCACCCTCTTTAATGCAGTGTCACTGGGCTTCATTGATTTTCGATTGAATGTGGGAAAATTCACACAATCACAAAGCTTGTAAGAGAGGGTAAACACTGAGGCTGTTTTTCATACCAACTTGTACAGATATTCAGTGTAGTTGGCAGAGATAACCCTTCCCTGTGTCCTGGCAGAGGGGCCACTGCTACAGCGGTCTCTTATTATGTCCATCAAAGACTCCCTTTAACCCCCAGAGGCACATGGACAGAGGGCCTCTTGCCCATTTCACTTGGCAGAGCCCATATGGGAGACAATCACATCATTCAGAGGGTTGGCCAGAATTTATACTCTCATCTTGTCTCTCTCTGTCTTTGTTGCATGTCACCCCCACCACAAGTCTCCCAAAAAAAGGGGTATCTACATTTCTTGATGTTTAAGAGAATTTCAGTGATATATTACACTTAAGAAGTTAAACCACTGAGGTGATTAATAATGAATACATCCACATCTTTCTCTGTTGGCCTGTCTCCGCCTAACACACTGATGGTATTAAAGGATAAGGCCAGATAAAGGCTACATTTTTATTATTTTGTTACCAAATCCCATAATAAGAGCTAATTCCGAGCTAACAGTGACTGTATCTTATTAACAAGAACTGAGTGTGTGTATTCAAAGCCGGATATATCCTACTCGTCTGTGCCATAGAGTTCCACTGTTGCCTGAAAACTATTTTCAACCTTCATCAATCAGTCAGTGATATGTTGGACATTCTTTATCACCATGAGCACATTTACCGTAGATTATTTAGACTCAATCCCGCACACACCATCCTTCCAGAAATACTCACTAGCCAGCGATCTCTATCGATCAATGTACATTAACCAACAGATGGAAAAATATTTCCCAGCAAATTAACTATGCCCTCCCATTTGAATAACATTTGCTAAAAACGACAGTGCCCAGCTGTTTATGGAATGTACTGGGCCTTGAAAAAAATTAAATAAAACTATGCATTTGAGAGGTACTTTTCAAAGGTTTAAGTCTTCAGGAGGAACTTGTGGACTTGGGGTGAGGAGGTCAGAAGGTATTGAAAAGATGGAATATATATGGTTTTCATTACATCTGTTGACAATAATAAAAAATACAGTGTGACAAGCCTTGTCTCTTTAAAATTGTTACCATTGCTACTATTTTCACATTTCACACATACCATACTTTAACCCAAATGCTTAAGTAATGTATAAACATAATACAAGAAATAATGAGTTGCAAAAACAGTGCAAAATATCTATTTGAGCTTTCCATTTTAAAAATACTCACTCTTAAAAATAAAATCTGAATGCATTACATACGATGCAAAAAAATCCCAAATACAGAAAAGGTCTTTCTTTAGCTTCTTCATGCCAGAGCCTCCTCCACATTGTTAAGCAGCCAATGGCAGTAGATACACAGGCATACGCACAAGCGCACAAACACCCACACACAATCCATACACGCATAAAAAATAAACACGTTAAGCTCTTTGCAAAGCTGTGCATTCACTGTGTGTGTGTGTGTGTGTGTGTGTGTGTGTATATGTGCGTTTGTGTGTTAGATGACTCAAAGGACTTCCTTAGAATAAGCATTCCCTCTTCTGTATTCGTCCCTCCTTTCTCCTGCTCCCCCACCGGTGTTAATTATTCCTACATACTGCACACACAAGCAGACACACACTTAGCACACAGTGCTCATGCACCCATGCAGACACAGTGGCACTCCCAAATCTGTGATACTATCAAGACTCATGAACTGGGCATTGACAGTCTTAAAATCCCAGGAACCAGGAAGCATGTCATTCCTCCTTTTATAGATGAATCTGAAATGTCTATACATGAAAAGATTCGAGCGACTGGAGAGGCGTGCAATTACAATTACTGGGGCACACTTCAGGGCTGAAGGTGACCAGTGCAGATCTGCTCTGCTCTCAGTTTGCTGCTCATCACAACTCATCTCTGGTGGGATTGGGGGGGGGGGGGGGGGGGGTTGAGACAGACTTGCAGCGTCCACACTGTTTATGTAACAGCAAAGCACTAGAATTGAGGACGGTGAAGGCAGCTCGAGCACACACAGACACACACAAACGCATACAAAGCCTCGGGGATTCAGCCAATCACAAAGGCGTTCTGTGATTGTGTTGAAGAAACTGAGAACATGTTGGCTGGGTGTACCAGAGTTACAACAATCCACTCATTTGCTATAAATGGGCCCATACAGAACCAGACTGCGACAGCTAAAAAAAAGTAGTTCAACTTAAAAAACGAAGCCAGTTGGCCAGCAGCAATTAGAGCTCTGTATACGACTAAATAAGACATACTTTTCAGAGTGATGCTATGTCTAATGTTAGTGGCCAAGCTGATGGAGGTTTGAAAATGTCACCATGGGCTCTATGATAGACTTTTTTCAATATCTGATGTAATATTTTACAGACCAAAATATTCATCGATTAATCAAGACAATTCAGTAGACTGACTGATAATGAAAATAATCATCAGACGCCTTGCCTTAAGTGGAACTATAAACCTTTTAAGCCTCAGTACTGCACCCTACATGCTGACCATGCACTGTAATCAGAACTGATGCAGCTCCTTATTACTGAGAGGTAAATTCATTTGTCTGTTTCAGATAGTGTAACAAATTCAGAAAAATGCCCCCTCTACAGTCAATAAAGATTTGAAAAGAAAAATGTTGAATACATTTCTCCCTGATTACTATTTAATTATTTAACCTTTTTATTCCCTTCTACACTTCTGACACCGACATGAATAAGTAATCTAATAATACTCTATTCAGTGTGCTGTATTAGCCAATCAACTTAATGAAGTACTTGTTACTAAGATAAGATGTGTGCACTTTTGAGTTTGTAGCTGTACTGCATTATACTAAGAGGCTTATAATGAAGAATTATCTTAAAACAGCAGCTGATAACAACAGATTGACCAGTAAGAGGGCAAAGTTCAGACAGAATCACACATACAGTAAAAAAAGCAATTAAAAACAGATTTGACATTATTTTATGTAATTCTTTTTTTATATTTCTATGACAATTCAGGAGTATTCTCATGAAACAGAAGGTCAAGTAATCCTAAATTAACCCGATTACATGAATAATGAGGGGATTAAAATGACTGCATAACAAATAATGCAAATTATAGACAGCCATATGTAAAAGTTAACATGTTGACAGTAACTCTCTCAACTCTCGTCATCTTGGTCAGCGCTGGACCGAGATGAAACAAGCATTTGGATGCTTTAGGCAAGCTGTCGGTCGAGGTGCTGAGAGGAGACCGAAGGCGAGACACAGCAGAGATAAACAAGAGGCATGAAGTGTTAACATTTCACTACTGTGGAAAGACTGCTGCAGCAACACAGCAAAAACAACCACCATTCAGTGAAGGCAATGCTTGGCGGCAACGCTTCTATGGCTTAAGGTATCAATGAGAGAGTCAAAGTCAAAAGATATGGTTCGCAGCAGGAAAAAGAAACGGTGCAGGGGGGGAAAAAAATTACATAAGAGAGTTAAAACTGATATTTTCTCTTCATCGAACAGATGCTCTGTCACCAGTCCATGTGCTGGGAGCTGGATAATCTATATGGTGTTCAAATCTGTATGATACATGTGTGTGATCTGACCTTAAGAGAAAGCTTGTTCTATTTCCAGTCTTACCTTCTCCAGCTGTCATGGTGCAAAGCTGCCCTCAGCACTGAAGCAAGAGAGGAATGATGCTACGCAGCTGATAGCTCAGCTCTCCCCCTCTCTCCCTCTCTCTCTCTTTCTCTCTCTCTCTCTCCCTCTGCCCTGTATCTCTTACCCACTGCTTACCTCTTAGTGCATGCTACAGAAATGGCTGCTTTGTTTTGCTCTGTATCCTGCCTTCCCTGGCTCTCTTCTATCTGCCCCTCTACAATCTCTCCACTACCCCTACATCTTCTCCCTCCCTTCCCCTCCTCCTCCTTATCTGTGCGACAACAGCACAGCAAAGCTGCTCCCTCTGCCTCTATCTCTCTAATAAGTAAATCTGCTTACCAGGATTGTGTCAAAACCTTCACTATCAAAATCACTTACAAAAGAAGTCACTATGGGGGTTTTTCTTACAGTGTGTGAATACAGATGTCCACATACATATGGCCATATGGTGCAACTTTCAACACTAACTCATGACTTTTACTGTACACGATCCCTCCTTTTTCTCCCTCAGTACTTGTCTCTCCTCTGTGCTATGAGTTTATTTTGGAGCTGTTAGCACAACTGTCAGACTAAGCTGAAGGCCTGTAGGTGTGACAGCGCAGCTCATTCCCCGTCCACATTAACGCCAAACGTTCTTCTCAGCTCTGAGGCAAACGGATTTAAATTAAAATGAGCCATCATCCGCAGTCACAGAGTCAATTTCAGTGCAGCCGTGAAAGAGGGACATCAAGCCAAGCAGCTGGTTGTGATGAATATGACGCCTGACGATCTAATAAATGTGAAAATGAGTCATGTTTTCATATTCCTCTCAGCTTTCCGAATGAAAACAAAATTAAAGCAACCAGAAATGATTGAATGATTAATTACAACACCTTATAAAGCAGCTTAGGAGCAGATACTTAGACTTGTGTTACATACTGAAAGACAAAGAAAGAAAGAGTAATTTTTTTCACTAGATGATTTATTGGATTTTTTTTGCACTGAGCATATATTAGGCCAAAAAATTACAGTTACAGAACTGCCTTAAAGGGGTACTCCAATTATTAAGTGTTGCTACTTGAATAAAGCTCCAAAGACACTAGATTCTGCATTTCCCATATTGCAATTCAGGATTTTTTGTAAGAATCTTCCTGACTGGTTAATGCCAATGTCTTTTAGCTACACATTCCCGGTCCCAAACAGGCTCTCTAAAAATTTGTCTCTAAGCCTGAGATGAAATTACCCCAATGACATCATCAGGGTATTTTCACTTCTTTAAAAAGCTCCTTTCAGAGACACAGAAGACATTACACAACTGTTCACAGGCTGAGTAGTGCTCTTCGTGAAATGTGTCATTACAGTGTCACCATGCAAAATCTGTGGAGTGCACCTTTAATGTGGCCATAGGAGGTTTGTCACTGTCAGATCAAAATATGTTGTTAAAATAAACTGCAGATAAAAACAGAAGCTCACATAAAAATGTAATTAATGTAGCTGTTCAGGTCAAAGCTTTTCCCCCGGCAAACAGCTGACCTATGTCACAAAGTGTTCCTCGGTGTTGTGTGAAAGAATGGTGTGATTAATTAAAGGAAAACTCTAGTATTTCTGAACCTTGGCTTTATTTTAGCTAGGAGGGGGACATTCTAGACTGTTTTGAAATGCTGAGCACTGTCTGACCATATTCTCCTTGGCTCAGCTGTTCTCCCTGTAAATGAACTGGGACAACGTCAGCAGTAAGGGCAAGTCCACCTGCACAGAGGCTGCACTCTACTCTCTACTAACACATACAACCCTCAGAAGTGGACAAATGTAGAACACACATCTGCCTTTTTATTGTAAATGTGTCTCTTTTCTGTTCTGCTCTGTCGGTTTTTATAGATGTATACAGTTTAGGGGGATGCCTCTGGAGGTCTGTTTTGGTCTTTGGCTCCACAGATGGGACATCTGAAAGCTCCAGTGGATGCCAACCTCCTGTAGAGAAAACTCATTCACTCTAGGTCCTGTCTGTCCCTGCGACCCATCCTGGCACACACTCGATATGGAAAATACACACCCAAGTGAAGTGTGACGTAAAGACGAGTGGTGATACAGGAGAGAAATAGCTAGCTAAAAAGGCAGTGATGATTTGATGTAAATGAAGAATGCTGCTTCACTCATCATTAGGAAAATTCTGCTGTCAAAGATAGCTCTTGAATTTCACCCTGCACCACAAGACAAACAACCACCGAGCTGCTCCAGATTCACAAAACTGCTCTCAGTTCATACTGAGACAACAAAAGCCCTAATTTCCACAGTGCATATGCTCACCCTGCTCTCTATTTCCCACTGTGCTCATTGTTAGTGGGGAGGATAACAACAAGAACAATGACGTGAGCAACAGCCAGATAACTACCCTGCAGTGAAATTTTGTTTATCCATATTTTGCCGACTGGAAGACTATTTCTAGATGAGATCAACAAATGTTTGATTTTAAAGTGCGGATATATTTTGTTGATGAATGATCTGGATACCACATAAGATACAAGGACAATCATTTAAGTCAAAAGACAAACAGAAGCTAGAACAGCGAGTTGAAATAATGATGCACAGAGGGAGCACTCACCTGAGCCAGAGGATGAGATCATGTTCCCAGATCTTTGGACTTCATCAAATTTGCTGAAGATTACATTCAACCTATAAAAACAAATGGAGAGCGAGAAAATTTTTGAAAAAGTGATGATCGATTAAGTAGAAAGGATATGAAATAAAAGGGGTGTAAATGCAAATAAAACTCAGAAAACTGAAGCAAATAGCAAGATGGACAGTCAAATAAACCCTGGACCTGCTGACTACACCATCCATCACTTCAGAGGTGGGAAGCTCTCCCTCTGCTTTGCGCAACAAGGATGGCCAAGACCGAAATACACACTGTCCAAAACTGCCACATAGATGACTAACTGGCACTAGGGCCAGAGAGAGGTGGGGGGGGGGGGGTGATGGTGGAATGCAGAGACATATGGTCCAGTGTAAAAGGACAAATGAGAAGACAGATCACAGAATGTGAATTGCTGGAATGTGATGTTAAAGAACCAAACACACCTCGTCCTAACCTAATTCACACAAATCAAAGTACAGTTTTACAGTTGCTCCTCTGAGCTGGGGTAGATGAAATAAACCTTTGTAGTGGGCAGGTAGGTAGGCAGGTTTTATTGATCCTGTGAGGGAAACTGTCATGTTTCAGTAGACCAGGGATGACAACAGAATTAATCTTAAAGCCACAACTGCACAATTACAGAACTGCAGAGCCAGACACTGAATAAAAAAAATAAAATATATATATATATATATATATGAGAAAACAGCATTAAATAAAAAGTAAAAAATACAATATATACATCCGAAAGAAGAAGAATATGAATAATATAAATAACTACAGCCCCCAGGTTGGCTTAAATAACCTGGATAATATGTAGAGTCAAACAGAAATGGCTTCACCTCTATACCTATACCTACAGTATTTAACCTCTGATTGTGAAGCTGCTTGAGATGACAACTGGTGATGTAGTGACATGAACCATTTTTTCTTTCTTCAAAATGTAGTGAATCTTACTGACAATTCCAATTAAAGTATTTACATGTTGACTGTTGTTTTAAACAACAGGATAACGTGCCCTTTTTATAGCTCTGACATGTGCATCACTAAATGCAGCCCTACATAATGGACAACCTCCTCTGAGCTCTTAGATTTTATTTTACTGCAATGGTCGTCTAAAACCACCTTGAGAAATGCTGAAAATGCCAGTGAGGTTAGCTAAAGTTACCACCACTTTTGATCATTTGAAACACTGAAAGGAAAAAATATATTTTACAACATGCATGGTTTGTAAAATAGCAGTTTCTTAGAATCCCATTAGGGATTGCTGAGGAAGCACAAGCAAGGATACATGATATTATTGGATTGGACAGGACAATGCAGCTGAAAGTTTGGGCTATTGAATCCTTTCTGTTTATAATTCAAGCATTATACATATTCTAGTCATATCCTGAAGGCTACTACTTCACAGACTATGCTCATCTTGAGAAACACAAAACATGTTTACCTCCTCAGTTATGTTTGTTTTCTAAGGCTGTACTACTTGCAACAGCCACTAGGTGGAGAACTATGTATGGAATGCTGTGGCCTGCTGCCTCTTTATGTCTGCACATGGGAGGAAGTCTTCCTCTCAACCCTGAACATACAGCACTGTCATGTGTATACTGGTGTGTGTTTGTGTACGTATGAAATTGTATCAAACGGTAAAAACAGAAAAACGTCAAAAATAGAAAAGGATGGAAGGAGGAGGAGTGGGCGCAAACATGCTGTGATAGCCAGCAGCAGGTTGTTAGCCCTCTGTTGTCGTACCGTGACTGTGGCAGGCCTTTTTTGCTGAGATCCATCCTCACCCTCTCGCCCACATGTCTGTAGATCTCCACCAAGCAGCTCATAGCTCCATCGCGTACCTGATGACGACAATATTGCATAAATCATTTACAACCTAAACAGATGTCAGTCTCTCTACAAATCTTTTCTTTACTATTTTTTTTCTCTAACTACTACTACTCCAAATATTCACTGGTTTGGGTCCTGATCCAGCTGTTAGAGGAATGGGTCTCGCTGGTAATGCTGTCCTAAGGCTGCACTACTTAATTCTTCCACTAGAGGGAGGCTGGAGTGTTAAAGCCCATTGTCTCTGTAGTCTGAACATGAAAGGAAAGCTACCACTTACCAGATAAAGTGAAACACTATGTGTACATGTACAGGTGTATATTTAATTGATGGTGGTATGAAGAGGTTGTAACCAGCAAATGTTACATAATATTCATTAGGTAAAAACTGCATTTTTATTATCTTATAATCAGCTCAAAATTTCCTCAAACTATTTTGATGTCTTTAAACCTAAGAATCACTCATCATTCACAACAGTGGCAAAGTAGATACAGAGACAGCACAATTGGGTATACCTGGCTTGTGGGGTCTCCCAAGAGGTTACATATGTGGGGAACAATTTTACTAAGGGTCAGGCCTTGAGCTCCATATCTGGAAGACAAAAAATATATAACTCTGTCAAATTAATAGTTCAACTTGAAAGGGATATACAATGATTTCAGAAAGTGTTTACACCAGTTCACATTTTGCACACTTTATGTTGTTGTCGATTTATTTTTAAATCTAATAGGATAAACTGCCCAAATCCAGGTGTGCAAAGCATGTGGCGACTTACCCAAGACAACTCAAAGCTCTAATTTTCAGTTTCAGGGGCTTCTACAAAGTACTGAATTAAGTGTTTGAATACTTTTGCAATAACAAGACACATTCTGTCTCAAAGAGATGTTTGAATTTTGAAACAGCTACTTCTCAAATGACTGCTGGCAAAATTACAGCAAAATATAGGTGCAAGTGGCAATAAGTGTGGCTCAAGCAGATGGCTTGACATTTATGCACTGTTCAGCTTTTAAAAACACAAGTGTCAGCATGTGTGAACACAACAAATATTGGAGAGAAACATGATGTGTACATAACATACAATCAGTACAAAGTACTGCACTGAAAGAGAGTGAATAACCTAATGACCTGCAAAATATTTTTAAGTATTGTGATAATGGTAAGTACATGACAGATTTCCAAACTTCTTACCACATTTCATCTCCAGACTCTAAACAATCTGTGATTCATTCATTCATTATGCAAACTTTGAAAAAAGTAAAAGTGTCTGCACATATTGCAAGATGTGTCACAAAGGGAATCAAGTTTCTCTGACATTATGGTAATTTTTGGCAATTTCTTATAAGTCTGAGTACTGTACGTCAAATTTTTTGAAAAAAAAAAAAAAAGCAAAATCATTTATCAGACATAAACTTTTTAAAGTTTTTGACATCCTCTAGAGTCACAATGTCCCAAGACTGCATCGCAAAACATGAAACTACTCATGTGACCAAATTTCAATTCATATTTTATATTTTACAGGAATCAAATTATAAATATCACAGACAGGTGAAAATACTGTGGAAAAAAACAACTAGAAAGACAAAATGATATCAAGGTTTATGCAAATGAGGGGTTTTCTTCTATCTTTACTAATACGAGTACAACAGAAAAACGGAAGGCTCACGTGTTCAGTGTGGCGATGAGGCAAAGGCACACTCCTTCTCTGGTCCTGTTGTTCTTATGTTTGAAGCCTCCCAGCATTCTGTCCCACACGTACTGCAAAAGCACACATCAAAAAATTATAGTCCAACTGATACTTTATTTCTAAAGGCTGATACTGATTTTGAGGGTTCAAAAATGAACATATAGCAATTTTGAAATTCCTGAGGTTTGTTTTTTTTTTTTTTTAAGAACAGAGACCAAGAAAATTGTCAATGATCTCTGGTGGACAAACGGAATGACCTCAGCTCTAGTTTGGTATTCCTGTACTGCAACTTCTTGTTACTTATCAGCTGATATATACATCTATACATGGCCAAGCAATGACATGTATAGGACAAGAAACAGACAACAGCTAATTTAAAAAATCCTAAACTCGTGGAAAACATAACCTCTCTCAGAAAAGTGCGTTTATGTGTGTGAGTATGTGTCGGTACCTGCGGTGTGGCAGCTTGTTCCATGATCTTTAGCAGCAGTGTTTGGTCTTGGTCTCGCACTTGGTCTTTGGCATCTCCCAAACGATCAATGAGGCTGGGCAGAACTGAGTGAAAGAGGACAGAAACAAACACTTAAGTATCCTTTCAAAACAGTGGACTTCACAGATGAAAAGGAATTAAATGCACCAGAACAAAACTGATCTGAAAAATGATCTAGGGCGCTGATGGCACCAGTCTTGCACAAATCTGTGGAGAGATGTTTTTTCACAGATGATTCTTTTCAATTGCTCTTTGCTGGAGGGGGGTTGTTTCACTATCTTCCACTTCAAAATACTCCTGTTTTTCAATGCAAGGTTGTGTGGCATCAACTTTCAGGGAGGGCCACTGTGCCTTCTATTTCTGGTAGAGTGGCTTTTCTTGTACTTTCTAATCACTATGGTTTCAGCTTATGTTCAGTATCCTATTGATTATACATAGGATCAAATACCTCCAGTTAAACTTAAAAGTAAAACAATTATTGTAAGATGACAGATATGATCATTTGGACTATTCATATTTTAGTGATATCTCACAGGGGTGTCCTCAGTTTTGTTGTATACTGTATATATAATCAGTTGTTGTGAAAATATAATCCTGAAAAAGACAAGTGTGACATAACAAGACACAATTAAATATAATTCAGTGGACAAAAGCAAACCTCCACTGTGGATCATTTCTGGATTTGCCAAACTTTCAGACATCCACATGACAAAACAAAAAATCTGAAAATGTAATTTGAGCAATTTATTATTATTCAAACCAAGTACAGAAGAGGAGAAAAGCAGACAGTGGGCACCAATCAAGAAGGTGATACTGAGGTGAGAATGGTCATCATGAAAGTCCACTGAGAGGCTAATGAGATCTCACAACACAAAAGGAAATGGTTAACTAACATGGTGTGACTCACCCTATGAAATGTGACATTAAAATTCCAGATTTATTTTCTATGTCTTTGTTTCAATAGTTGAATCACTGGGACCAAGACAACAGGGATAATTTGGGTGATAATTAGGGGTAAATGGCTCCCTTCTCAGAAATCTGCGGCAAGAGGCTTTTAACTCCATTTATGCATTCACAATAAGGTACTGTGATGGTAGATACAACACAGATACCGAAAGGAAAAAAAAAAACAATACAAAAAAGAATCTTACCTGTTCCCACCTGGGCCCTGAATCGCTCCTGTAACCTTGTCACTAAGGCAGATAAGAGGTCCAAGCCGAGCAGAGCCACCTAGCGGAGACACAATATAAAAAAAGATTACTCCTAAATGTAATTTTAAAATAACATTTCTTTAAAACTACACAAATCTTCAATTGCTCATTTCTAATAGACAAATCAAAGGAACAACTGTTAGAACCCTGAAAAAGCACAAACTGAGGGCTGGATTTGAAATCTTCTGTGGCAAAGGATTATTATATTTGCAAGCTTCTGTTGTGTTTATGAATGAAACTGGTTTCCCACAACCCTCACAACATTAAATAGAGCACATTTGTTATTCAAGTAGCAAGTAATGTGTATTTTCACTGTTGCAATATGACTGTACAGTCTATGTCCAGACATTGATATATATACATACAAGAGCAACTCCATAAGCAACTTTCCTTGTCATGGGGTGAGAGTGAGAGTGAGAGTAGCCCTGCTAACACCATAGCAACACTCATGCACCACCTGGGCTCTTGTCCAGAACATGGTGCAATTTTTGGAAAATTCTATCCAGTTACTGTTAGAAAACAATTGATAAGTTAATGTAGTAGTAAAGCTGTGCTGCCATCTTGTGGCACCCTGAGAAACCAACAGCTAGACTAAGGAAAAACATGTGACATTGACATTGTGTTTTACGACAGACATTTGTATGCTTTTTTTTAACCTCAGGTGACACAAAAAGCTAATTTCTGACATTCTAGGGCAATCAGGTGGAATCCTTTTTCATACAGCTTTTTTTAGCTGTCATCTACTCATTAAATTTTCTACCACTGCATATTTTCTTGCCTTCTCCCACTGGGGGAACAGGTAGAGAATGTCGAGGGCTTGGTGTCTGCAAGCCTAATCCTCAGATCAGCCCCTTTGTTCTCCAACTGGAGGGAATTACAGTAATTAGACTGATGACAGGGCCCAAACAAAGACTGAATGGGAGCTGTGAGAGGGATCAGTGGAATCTTAACAATGGTGTAAACCTCCACAGAAACTCCACTTCTCGGTTTCAAAAACTAATCAAATCTAGGTTCAGGTGCGGTCAATGCAGGAGGTCTGTCTAACCTTTCTGAGTGTGACAACTGGGAGTAGTTAAACAGTCGCTTTCTTGCTGCCTCTCTGAACTCAGAGAAGTTGAGTCACTAAAAGGGACCATGGCAACAACTGTACCCTGTGTTTGAGCGTGAGTTCAGCAGGAGGCAGACAATAGAAAAACCAGCCCAGCTCAGTCCCAGTACAGATGAGGACAAGACAGGCTCCTCCTCTTTGCAGACAGATGGCCAACTCTATTTTGCCGTCGTCCACATTCGTACCCCAAAAACACACACATGCGTAGACACACACACACACACACACAACCCCCACCCCACCCACCCCACCCCAGGGCTCTGGACTGCAAATTTCACAGACATCATCCCTTCCCAATTCCTAAATCCTCCTACCCGACACGCTCTGTACTCATTTCTGTTCCTTCTCTTGTCTAGGATATTCTTGGTTGCTGCAGAAGGAATCACAATCCTGTACTAAGCAGACACTAAATATTAAAGAACACCCATCCAACCTGGTGGAATACCTTTATCCTTTGAAAAATGTGACATGAGGAAAGTTACTTTCAGATCTGTGGCCCACTTTATAGTGAAACTGGCTATCAACACATGGTATATGAAAACTATGAGACAATAAACAAAAGGCTGTATGGATAAATATAATATAAACACATCTTTTCAGGGGTCGTCCAGTTTCTTTCTTTTACTGGTTTCAGTTTTAGCTTGTGCCTCTATCGTGTTCTAACACAGAAACCTAACAGAAACACACGGCCTCAGGCTTTATATAACCTAACCTTTTAATAACCTGTGTGGCTTGGGCACTGGGTTATTCTCTGCATTTCTCCTGTTTTCAACAAACCAGGACATTTTGGAAACTTATCACTGAAAAGGGTTGTTGGCCCTGCAATGGACTGGCAATCTCTCTAGGGTCTACCTCCACCAATGTCGGCAGAGATTGACGCTAGCACCCCAGTGATCCTTAAGGATAAACGGTATAGATAATGAATGACTAATGAATCATTGAAAAGGCAACAGTACGACAGACGCCATCATTTTTATGTGCTGTTTAGTGCACAGGTGTGATAAGCTGTAAGAGGACAATAAACTGACAAAGCGCTGCTCATGCTTTCATTGACTTTTGTTAATTCTCAGGTGAAAATTAAGTAATTAAGCAACCATCAAGTAGGCAATATTTTCATTTCTGCATAGCTTAGCATCACTGCTCAGGATCCTGATTTAGTGGGGATTCAGAGAGAAAATAGCCGTGCATTAAAACAATGCATGCGGCTGCATTGGTGGATAATGCATTTAAAGGCATATCAGATGCAAAAAAATTGAAAAATTGAAAATGTGCTTCTTTTGGCTAATACACATATAATTTATCAAGCAACCAGTAAGGTACAAGCTTGTGTGACTGACAGCTAGGTACATGATTTGAATGAGTTTGAATGGTAAATATCTTTGTAAGGCAGAAAACCACTACACACAGACTATTTTCTAATTTCAGTCTTAGAAATTTACTGTGTGTTCAGACATATTCAAAAAGAGGCAGGTAATTTCTTGCCTTTCACTCAGTCTGTGGTTTTTAAGTACGTACGCACTGAGCACGTAATTTACATATCCAGCTCAGACGGCACACCTGGGCAGTTATTCTGTGTGTATTGTACTGAATGCACCATCAATCATGAAAAATGATGGTGAAATGAAAACTGGTAAATGTTCATAAAGTTTTATCATTTTGTGTACCTCTTGATGTAGCTGATAACCAATGATTATATTCTAGTTCTACTAACTCTAGTAACAGTGGCCAGGAGACAAAAGAAGCACATTTTCCACACAGCAACTACAGAAATCACATAGACAGAACAGATTTAAAGGATAATTATGGTATATTTTCCCATGTTTTGGGTGTAAATGGTTGATAGGGACAAAAATCTTTGCAATCAGTGCAGTACTGAATAAGAATGATGTAACAAAAAGGATCTTTAAAAAAAGAATAAGATCCTTTTTGTTCAACCAGAAACACAGCTATATACTGCTACCAGACTCCACTGACAAAACCAGTAATTTTACCAAGCAGAGAATGGGAGCTGCTGGAATACTGCTGCCTGGAGCAGTTAGTTTGTTTGTGGTGTTTTGTGACTGTCACTGGTGGCAGAAGTATTCACATCCTTTACAGAAGTACAAATACCACAAAACAACACAAACAAACTGATCCAGGCAGCGGTATTCCAGCAGCTCCTGTGTTCTGCTCGTTAAAAAGTCCAGATTCCAGATTTTTGTCCCCATCAATCATTTCCACCCAAAAACATGGGAAAATAAGGCCCAGGTTCAAAAATACCAGACTTATCCTTTAAACTTTTGGGAACTTGCAGAGGGAATGTATATTTGAGAAAAGTATTCTTGGATCTCAGGGACCAACCTCTGATCAAACTAACCCACTAACATCAAACCCCCTTCACTTGAACACATGTGCCTGTTCCTGAGAAGGGCTGTAAAAACCAGCAGACCACAGCCTCCATCTGTCTCTGATGTGAAGGAGCCTTTAAATTAAATCAAGGATTTCTCTCTCTCGTCTCTTCCCTCGCTACCGAGCCTGTCATTTTATTACCAGTGGAAACACCAGACACATAAGGTACACGCAGGGTTATATGCCAACTAACACATACATGAAAACGTACAAAGAGTAAGGCAAGCACACATACAGAAAAATATTGTTTCCAGCAATTTCCCCTAACTAATGGGAACAGCTGGGTATGCCGTTCCTTCTCCACAGAGAGTGGAGCTACACACAAACATACACTACTGTCTAAATTGCAAATTAAGCCAGTAAAAAGGTGGTTTATATATTCAAAAGCAAATTTAAAAGTATGCAAAACAACTCAAACTGTGCAGGACAGCTGTCTCCCCCAGAGTCCATGACACACAAATACCAAAGCTCTGGTTTATTGCAAAGTGCTTTGTAATTATGCAGCATACCTGGCCCTCCATCCCTGCCTCCTGCTACATAATACTAAGTGGAGTCTCAGACGTTTCCATAAACCTAGGGCTTTGTCTGAACCAGATCTATTTTAAAGTCCAACTGAAATTACACCGTAGCTGTAGCTGTAATTCGCAAGCCAATAACTCACAAGCCTGCTTTCTGTATGTAGTTGTACTGCAGAAATAAGACCAACCAATTCAGCATCTAAGCTGACAGATGCTGACATCTGCAGGTATGTTTTTACTAATCAGCATTAGCCATCCAGCCTGCAACGTGACAAAAGGATCACATTTTTTCCTGGTGGATGTTTGTTGGTGGTATGTTTACCAAGCCGCTGCACAAGACCAGACATGCGCCTATGTTTGCAGATTGGAAGACATTCGCTAGAAAGCTAATATGAGCTGCAGTTCTTCTGTGTCTGTAGGCCCTTTTACACAGGGATCGCACTATGCTGGCTTGTTTACACTGGACCACACAAAGCTGGCATAGTGCTGCCCTGGTATGTGATTTTATACCGCATGACAGCATTGCAGAATCAGAGGTTTTATGCAAATATTTTAAAAATAAAATGATATGATTGCCTACATGCAAATAATTTCTCTGTCTCCGTAGACACTGAGCAGTTGCATGACTCTTTGGAGTCAACTGGCCTTTATCACAGCAGACATTTTGGCATGTCATAGCAACAAAAGCACAGGTGGAATGAATAATATTAATAACAACTGCATTCTACTTAGGTGAGCTAGTTGTAGGGCTTTTGTATTGTGAATGCTGACTCACTGTCATGACTTTCTGGGACACTTAAAGGAGCTGAGGCATCGTTGATGAAATTAGTTTCACCTGTGCTTTTCCTGCTAAGACAAGTCAAAATGTCTGCTATGAAAAGGTTAGTATCAGTGTCTTGCTCCAGGATAGGCTGACAGTATTCAAACCATTACAAGAGGGCAGTGTCTTGGCATACTTCAACACAAGCCAACATACTGCAGATATCTGGTGACTTAATCATTTCCTATGGAGAGCGGTTCTTGGAGACTGCACCTATCAATGAAGTCTAAAGTAAGCTCTGAAGTGATATTACTGGTTTTCATGTAATGCCTCTAAATTAGCCGTTCATAGCTTGTTAAGTTAACTAATGAAAATTATGCAATAATATAAAATTAATCTGTGTAGTGACAATTCTCTAACAACACTATTATTATACAATTCTACAGACGCGCACTGGAAGCTACCCAGTTTAACCACAGCCTTATACAGACTGGGCTGGGCACATTCAAATGATTTCTAACATGCGGTGGATCCTCTAACACTAACAGGATGAGTAATTCTGATGTTATGCCAGCATTTGGAGACAGCAGCAATGCTGTTATCATATTCCTGAGGTGTGATTAGCCAGCAGTGACCGCACAGTGACTCAGCTTCATTCAGCAGGGCTCAGGACCCCGGGCCTGGTGGCAACTAGACGACAGAATGTACAGTAAACAGTCATTATGGAAAAGACCCGACGGCGTTAACACAAAGACGTGGAGAGATACAGAGTTACACACAAATGACACACACAAACAAATCGGCCTTTAACAGTTCACTTCCTCCAGAGACGGCGCTTCATGCCTGACTTGCTGCAGTGAAAACACTGAAACGGGAACATCCTCCTCCAGACATACTGCTACTGATACTAATGCATGTCTCTCTCTTGCTCGTTCTCTTGCTTAAGTTCAAATAAGTTAAGAATTTCTAAAGCTTTATTAGCTATTCATGCTATTTAAAGAAGAATCGTCATAGATCATCAAAGTCTGTGGAACTCTACTAGAGGGATGAATTCTTCAAACAGATGTCTTCATTTGATGTTATGATAGCACGTGTTCAACTGACTATTTGCTTACAAGTAAAGTTACTTTTATTTATACAGCACAAAATCACAGGTTTGCACCAAAAGGCTTTACAATCTGTACAATATCCCACATCCTCTACAATAGCTTTGCACACTTAACCTTAAACTCCTTCTTTGGCAGCAACTATCAATTCATAGCTTAGCAAAACATAGCTAGGTGCAGCAGGTCTGTCAAGCTTGGGGCTGTAGTAAGAGCAATATGCTGTATATAAAGACTTCTACCAGAGTAAAAGTGTAAGGAATTAATTAAACAGTATGCTTTTGGATATCACTGACTAAACACATTATTATATGGGGTTACAGATTACAGATATATATAGATATAAGTTCAGGATTGGCACATCCAGTTCAAGATGGTACTACATCAGATTACAGGGTAATTTTAGGCTGGATTTGAGAGCATTTACCCAGGATGATCTAAAAATCTAAAACACATATACAGTCACATAGCATCTGTCAGTTGGGTGGTAAAGACCGCCTGCGCGTATATGATGTGTTCGCGAATAGACTACGGAAAAAAGGGTGGCAGTAGTAATGTGAACTTTTAAATATTGCTTTGACAAAACTGTGCGGTCTAACATTTCACAAATAGTACATATGCTGTAGTCTCATTGTGCCATACATGTGCAAAAGTATCCCAAGTCAATAATACACACAAGCCTACAGACACATACAAACCTCTTGACTCTGAATCTCAAACTCTGAATTCATACACAACAGTTTCTCTTGATGCCTGAATGCAACACAGCTGTGGGAAATGTCACCCAGGCTGCATAACAGTTTGAAGAGAATACACACACGCATACATGCAGCACAATCACAGGCCTATCATTAACTTCATCTGATAACAGTAGTAAACAAATATTGCAGCTACAGCACATGGCTGTTTCTCAGCAGAGGAGGAGGAGGAGGTGAAAAGACAGAGGAGGAGAAGAAAGGGCTTTAAGGAGAGCAGGAGGGAATATGGTCATCTGAATAATGTTGCCAAAAGAGATGACAGATAGGAGGTGAGGTAATATCCTATCATACACCAACATCAGTCAGCATAAAACTTTTCAAGTCAATTCAGAGTATTTGTTTGAATTTTATAAGCTTGTAAGACTTTGGAATTACAAAGTAGGCAAGCTCAGTTTCTTCCCAAAGGGTCTGGAAGACAAGAAGACAGACGTACTAGAACTGCCAAAGCTATCCACAGATCTGGCTGACAGTTAGTGTTACATCTTCCTGCAAGACCAGAGTCTTTGCTGAGAATCAGACAGATAAATACTGAGAGACAGAATCTCAGATGCAGACAAGATTCAGAGATCTTTCACCTTTAACCACAATGAGAAAATGTTTTACTTAAAATCTTGAACAGGGAGAAAATGAATATGATATCCATTTAACTGCTCAAAGACCAAATTATGACAGCAAGTTGGTATCTATATTTCTGGTAAACTCTCTGATAGAAAGCTTGCAATAATCTGCATATTTGTCCAGCAGCGGTCAACATCTTTTATTTTTGGCTACATCTCACTGTCATATTTAAAGGACATGAGACGCAGGCTTTAATGATAACACTGAGAACCCTGAGGACTCCCAACTCTCTTCCATTAACATGGTAAAGTTCCTCCATACAGCAGTATTTCCCCATTTTTTTAACATCAGCTACACTGCATCATATCCTGTGTAATGGTAAATGTAGCTGTAGCTCATATTTTTTTTTTCACCAAATATTGAGAGGTCCCGTTCTAAAAATGCTTTCTTTCTAGATTTTAGAAATGGAAAACAGATTAAAATCCACTGGGTGTGTGGAATGTAAACAAGAAAGCAGAACCTCAGACAACTGTTCTTTGACCCAGGACTTCAGCTGTGTCCCGGAGGTAAAGATGTGGCCTACCACGGGACAGATAGTGACGTGAGCTGAGGTGCGCATGGGTCCCGTTTGCCATGGGGCTGACGACTAAAAACAGCAGCAGCAGCGGCAAACCAGGCAGCAACTGACCACACTCAGAGAAAGCACACTGATAAAGACAAGACAGCTATTATAGGCAACTGTAGCCTAACCCTGTTTGACAGGTCAGCAATTGTCAGTTTGTTGACAAAAATGTTCTACTGTAGCCTTTGGTGTGTTAAAGAACACACACACAAGCTAACAGGGGTTGGGGGGGGGGGGGGGGGGGGGGGGGGAGAGCCTGGGCCACTGAGGACACTGTGACCGCTGTTCACCACATGCGTTTCACTGTCACTTTCTCTCACATGCATAAACAAACACTTGTACACACACACACACACATATATTAAAAGCTTTATCTGAATCCACTTTTTTCATATTTACATAATATTCAAATATAACAAGCGGCACTATGAGGACATTTCACATTCAAGGATCCTAAAATAAACACTTGGCAGCGGGTTCCAGCTGCCTGGACTGAAGGTCGTTGCTGTTTGTAGCATTTTCTTGGACTGAACTGCAGTATTTAAGTCTCCAACACAAAGCTAGTGTCTGAGGTCTTCGTACATACACAGCCACAGCACCTGCTAGACAGGATAGAGGAGGACATCACTCTGCTGGCAGACAACAGTCTAAATGAAAGTGGCAGCAAACTAACGTGGCAACTGAAAACAACTGGACATGGAGGCAGAGAGACAGCTGACTCAGGATGTCATGCTGAGGCTACTTATGCACAACAACACAGGAGCGGAGGTTGTTGCAGGTTGTTTGGGACTAGTAAAGGTCACACAGAGGTAAGATGTATGTTACATTAGAACAGGTTACCAGTCATTTGCTGGGACAAAGAACTTTTACCAACCTCTTCCCAAATGTATCAGGACAATACTGGCCTCTTATTAAAACATCAAATGTCAAGCAATTTGTGTTATCAGCTTTTAAAAAGTGCAATCATGCACTTGATATTTAAGTATTATCCTGCAGTATCTGGCTCTTCTTTTCAGGTCATAAAATGATAGTTATCACCAAATAAAATGATACTGTTATATAAAATAATTTTCCTCGATATAAATAAAGCAAGTGGTTGACTAATGTTAATAATTGAGTTCCATGCTTAGACAACATGCACAGAAATGAATCACAAACTGCCAATCACATTGCAGGAATAGTTCTGTTATCTATATTGTCCAGCCCTATTCTGCATTACAAAATTACAATTTTTTGTCTGTGTAACCTTCTTGTTTTTTTTGTTTGTTTTTTTTCCTCAAGGGAACTATTATTCCCCAGCCATAGGTTCTGTCATCTCCTAGATAAATATCACAGGCTCGGAGATAACAAGGCTGGTGAAATCACAATGGTGACGACATGATGTTATTGTTCAACAGGTTTTTATGTGAAGTCTTATGTAATGCATAACAATGAACACACAGTTCATTATTCGAAACATCACTTTCATTATTTTATGTTCAATTTTGCATACCTTTTCCATATTGTGTTATTGCACAGCCCCAAATATCACTATATTATTTTACAAAATATCCAGTTAGGTAAAGAGTACATAAATCTTGCTATACTGACTACTTTCATCCGACTAAGCATCACTTTCCGCACCATTTCCCTAATGGCTGCTAAAATTGTTCACTTCTTGTTTCTTGAGTGTCAGATGGTCTTTCAGAATGCCGCAGTTTCTCCAAATCACCCAATCACCATACAGGTTACACTGCATTACAGAGCTCACACGGAACTCGAGCAAGTGCCTTGATTATAGAAAACAAATCCAAAATAATCATGAACAAAGACAGCACTTATTGTAAGGAAGTGTTGTGACAGTAGTGTGGCAACTTGCAGGAGTCATGTGGCTGGTTTCCAGGGGATGACCTGAGGCACCGCTTGGAGGAAATACACTACCTGTGAAGAGGATATTCTGAGCTGACTGCTTGCATCTCAGAAATCATAGAAACCACTGTATATTGTACTGAAAATGAGTCAAGGTGGTCAAGTCAACTTAGGTAAACCAGCCCAGTGCTTACAAGTTTGTCTCAACACTAAAAGTCATTTTGTTTAATTATTTTTCATCTGATGTGTTCAGATGTTTAAAGCTAGTGCTACTTATGAGAAGGTTGCTGGTTTGGGGACAATGTGTGTTGGGAAAATGAAGATGTCAGTGTGATTACCTGCTGTTGATGTAAGTAAAACTTTCACAGAGAAAATAAGTATATAACAAGAGTGTGACTGCCACTCAGTAAGTCGCTATGGTTCTGGTTTTCAAACTAAGTACTTCAGCAGTTAGTCAGCAAAAGCTACACAATCAAGGCAGCGTTCAGCAGTGCATGTCTTGCTGCACTGTTACTGTGTGAGGACTCTGGTGCATTACAGAGGCCTTTTTATAGGAATACATGTCAACACATTAACAAGTGTGTAAGAAATCATTGCATCAAATCAGTTCCATTTACACACATGTCTTTAAACAGGCTTGCATATGGTATTCATTTTAGTGAATATTGCAATTTTGAAGATAGCAATTTCTGTGGACTGCTGGCTACCATGCTAGCTAACTGTTACTTTATAGCATTTCTATGCTATATCGTGCTCACTGCCCTCCCTGATGCTGTTTTTTTTTTTCCAATGCGCTGAGTATAAAAAAAGTGGTCTTCCATCTGCCTCACAGCACATTCCCTGCTAATATGAAGGCAGCAAGGACATTTCTGTATTGCACAATACACTCTGTAGTCCATGACACAGCACACTTCCACAATGCTCACTCTGGACCATGACAGAGCACATTAGCTGCACAATCCACTGTGTAGCTTCCTTCCTGGGCTCTGCTGATTCAGCAGAACAAATGGCCAAACTGATAACATGATACGGGTGTTAGTGCTCCACTGGACTGACATGGGAAATGACATGGAGGACAGATGATGAAAGGAAAACTGACTGGATGAAAAACTCCTCAGAATATGAAGAGCATAATCCTTGGATTAAGTTTTACAGGGTTACTGTCTCATCACACATTTCCTCTGAGGGCGACATGCACTTATGCAGTTCCCAGAAGGAGTTGGGGCACATAAACAGCACAATGGAGCAAGCACACTTAACCAACTCACGGACAAATATGTGACTTTCCATTTACAGCGAGGATAAAAGAGGTTTTATTAATAAAAATTCTATACAAATCTGGATTTTCCCAGCTGCCTGAGTGACTCTGGACCAGGGGGCAACACTAGGGCCATGTTCAGACCGATAACAGTACTGCATTAAAAACTGTATTGATACAGACAGCTCAGGCAAAAAACAGCACATTCAAAAAAAGTTCAATGTGACAGCTGTCAACACAATGCATTGATTAATTAAATACACTCACTCACTTCGCATCCTTGACAGCATGTTTCTACTGCTTATCTTATGATCCTCAACAAATGATAAAATGGTTGCTGCAGTGATAGTTGTAAAATAATGTCTGTAAGTATTATTAACTGCTGTGCAGTGTTTTTGGCATCTGAAAAGCCTTCAAATTCAAACCAGCTTTCCTGGACCATATCTCATCATCTCACTGATACCTGAACCATCAGACCCGGATCAGCATCCAATGCACGAGAGAAGACACTTTACCCCTATATGACTCCACACCAGTCGGACTACAACGTAGTTCTCTACTATGTTTGTTAAAGAGGATGAGTTGTTGATCCAATCTAGTGAAAAGCAGTAGATTTACTAACACTGAAATCTAATTGTCACTGTAACTGACCTTTGTTGTTCGTGTTAAACATGTGTACATTCAGCTAATGTGTTATCCCTGGTATTGCCTCATAACATGGAATGACCAACTTTCAGATGGTACTCCAAGCATTGAGTCTATAGCATGAACTACCTTCATTAGATGATGTTTTAGGCTTTACTAAATATTCGGGCTGAGTGATTAAACAATAATTATAATTATCGCAATATAAAATGATAATTTAGTTGTGTTGTAATAATTGTAATCAGACTTTTATCATGATAACATTTTTGGCCATATCGCCGAGCCCCACTAAATATCATGGTCATGTTGTCAGCTTGCTGTTTTTGATGACGTGTATCCATTTGAAGTTCTTTTAGATTAAACTCTGCACAAAATGGCTCCTGTTTAGTATCTGTTTACTGTCTGTATACTACAGAAAGAAACATCTACAAGTTTAGCAGTAAAGTAGTGGATATAGGTTTCAGACTCTGTAGGAGGGTAGGTACTTCCACATATTACAGTCCAGTCTAACAGGCAGTTAGCAGATCACAGAGGTGGACCAACCAGTGTTGTATTGAGGAGCTGACTGTCAACTTTATCGCTCAGGGAGGGGACAAACTAGTGTCACCTCTGCCAGGGCAGGGCTGACGTGGGTGCTGCACTACTCATGATGTTATTCAGTTAGCTTAAGGAGGTGCTGTGGTTATCTGCCATAAAGGACAATGCTATGTGCCTGGTTTCAACACAAGGGAGTTACTGTGTTACACTGCGACACGAGAGGAAAAAGGAAGCTGCAATGAAAGTCTCGGCTCACTGACAGGTTGCTGAAACAACACATCAAGTATGGTATGTGAGGAAGGCCTTCCCTGGGGGACTGGGATAAAGAGATAACTTATGCTGGGAGGATACACACATTTTCCCATATAATAGGTTACAACAGTAGATGGTAGATGGGAATAAATCTCCTTTGAAACCATGCTTGACCACAGTTTAGCCATAGATTTTAATTTAGCGCAGGTTGTTTCCTTTCAGAAAAATAGCCATTATGATTCACCAGGTATGACAGAAGCACTGTTAAAAGCACCACCATGTAGCTAACCAAGGGCTATACCTGTTTCCTAAGCCAACAAAGTTTTAAGAGAACAATGGACCAAAACATGAGCCGTGTGTTGTCTTAGTTGTATAACATACTTCACAAGGGGGGGGATTCACAATGTAGGCAGAATGACGCAGCTCTCAAGCAGCGAAAGAGCTAAGGGGTAAGAGAGTTCAAAGATGGTAAAAAGCAAGAGACGGGAGAAGGAGGATGTGTATTTATGGTGTTTAGAGGATCAGGGTCTCCTTCTGGGTCTGCCTGGAAATATGCATTGATCACCAAAGAACATACAGTAACAGGAACTAAAACAGTAGGTTTATTCTGACATGTAGACACAAAAATAGCTTGATGTTTATGAAACAGTGCTCGTCTGAAGCACACAAATGCACAATCATGCCGAGTGTTCCATCGAGAACAAAACACAAACTCACTCACACTCACACACTCACACACTCACACACACACACACACACACACTGAAGCTCAGCTGATTGATCCCTGCAGGGTTTTTTTGTCAGGCACATACGCAAGAAACACACAGAAAGACACAGCTGAGACAAGTTTAAAAAGGCATCACAGCTATAATGTGCTGTGACTTCCTTCTGAAGGGAGAGAGAGCTCCAACTAAGGCGGAAAACTTAGATAATATAGTAAGTAAGTGAATTACACAAGTATGCACAGCTTTGACCTCTGTCTTACCTCACTTGATGGTCATTGGTTTAAAAATAGAATTGCTGCATTTATGCATTCCATTCCTTGCTCTACAAACAAGTCATTCACACTAAATTCATTCTTTTATTGGACAGTTCTAGTAATTTATCATGTTAGATATGTAATCAGCTGTGGAAACAAACTCAAACATCTTTGCCATTATGTACCAGTGCGCATGAATCCGAGCATCAGTCTAGACTGCGGTTTTCCCTCAGTTCATTATATTTTTCTAGGATGGAAAGTCCTGGTTATCAGATGTCTACATGCATCTCCTTGTACCCATAATGCCTTGCTTTTTTTTGGCTCAGAAATGCTAGCACAAACAAACTAACCTCAGTACAGTTTTTGTTCTTTCCTACATTCATTCTCATTTCCCTTTCATGAAGATTTTATTGTTTTAATTCTGGCTGATGTAACAACAGATCTGTAGTCTTGGAGTGTCTTGAATACATTATTATTATTTTGGGTTTTGCCAACAGGACAAGCTGTACAAATTTATTAAAGTTTATAATTACAGTTATTTATGAGTTTATGACTCTATCAAGGACTGATTTGTTTTGCTACAATTTTTATTTTTAATTCTTTGATTCAGTGAGTTTAGTTAAATTAATTTGACTAGCTATCACTTTGACCTGCTTGGGACTTACCAAAGATCCTTGTTGACAAAACAAAACCTTCCTCTGCCTGCTGAATCACCACATTTATCCAAACTTATAATATTTATTCGCTGTTGTACTATCATCATATTGAACTTGTTCTTCAGTGTTCTTCAGTGTTTTTTCTGATTAATCTCATCATCTTGGGGGGAAGGTTTGGGTTCTCTTAAATAGATCAAAAAGAGTGATTCCTGCTTATCTTATATAAATCAATCACATCGTAGGAAGAGAGGCATGCATTGTTAGTTAGGTTTTAGATTAGATTAGATTCGATTTTATCATTATAATTGTTTGTTTTCTACCTCAGATTTGTGAAATGTTCCACTGTTTGTCAAGTGTTTGTCATGTTCTGACCATAAAGAAAAGTTTAACTTTCTGGTTTCTTCAACTTTCACTCAGCAGCAAAATCAGCAAAAATCAGCCTTTAAACTTTGAACTTAAAAGAAATCGTGATTTGACATTTATCGTGATAATTATCGGTATCGACTGATGATGAATTTTTTGTGATAACTTTTTTGGCCATATTGCGCAGGGTCTCAACTTCCCACCAGAAACATCCTCTGACTTAGGTTGAGTCACCACTGCAGAGGGTGTAGGCATCTATCAGTCTGCAAACAGAGTCGTAAGTCTTGCTTGTCATGGTCCCAGTGTAGCAGTGATATGAATTATTGGCCCCTCGCTCATCTCTCACTGTGCTGTAATGAGAGAGTCAACTGGCAGAGGCAGACAGACCACCCTATGTCTACGTCTTATAACAAAATTAAAAAATACGTAACTGTAAAACAGATGGCAGGCAGAGACCTGACGAAACAAACCATTCAGGCATGTAGGGAAATGCTAGCTTAACTGAGAAAAAAAGGGAAAAAAAGCCTTGAGTTGAGCAGATTAAATAAGGGGAGCAGATTATGACTGGGGTCAGCGCTGCAAAGTGTCCCACCACTGGGCAGAATTTTACTGGGATGGGGAGGGAGATCATCAGGACGAGGGGGATTTACCGCTGCTGTTGGTGACGATGACAGTGGCAGTGGTGGTGGCGCACAAAGGGATCATCTTTTACACAGTGCAATCTCTGAATATGCCAGGAAGGCAGAGATTGCATTCAGTAAGAGAGGTAACAAAGGAGATGGGATGTTTTCACAGGGTTTAAAATAGGGCAGGATGTGAGGGAGAGAGTGAGAAGAGAAAAAGGAGAGCAGAGAACTGTATTTGTGTGTGAATAGCAGACAGATATATGAACATAAAAAAAATAAAAAGGAGGTATGGACAGAAAGATAGAAGGGGTGAAAGAGGACAGGAAAGCTGGGATGGATCCAGGTGCTGGGTGCTTTTACACTGAATCTCCAGCATCAGGTCCATCACTACACACTCTCTGTATTCCTCCTCTTCCTCCTCCTCCTCCTCCTCCTCCTCCTCCTCCTCCTCCTCCTCCTCTTCCTCCTCCTCCTCCTCCACCTCCTCCTCTCTGATGCTCCCTCTCTATCCAGCCCTGTTGCCAAACTGGCTCCATTTTCGTCGGATGTACACACACAAACACGCATGGCTCTATATTTTTCACCTCTGCTCCTGCAGCCCTGCACAGCACTCACACCCACCACAGGCAGGTAGGTTCACTATACATCACAAGTATCTTGCTATCACATCACGGGTTTAAAAAGGAGAACCACAATTAGTTTTCTAATATTCTGCTAAATTAGAAATTGCAGAATGCTGTGCTGATCTATGTTGAATTTTGCAGCTTAACCCAATTATGGCAACACCATGACTGCAGCAAACACTGCGTAAAGGACTAATTCCACCCATTAATCCCAGACTTAAACCCATATTCTCCCTAACACACTAACACAGAACTGAGAGATGTTTTTCTTTTAACAAATAACACAATATTAGTTATGGGACAATATTCAGGAAATGACTAAGGGTGCTTTCACCAGATATTTACATGAAAGAGATTTTTTTTAGACAGTCAGTGTCTAAATATGGAGCTGATAACAAAACAAAAATATCTTTATCATTTCATCCAGCTAGAAAAATATAGAATCTATTTATGCTGTTTAGATTTTGGCTAGTTTAAATGATGTGCCGTCATATTTAAAGTGGCACGCCAAGGACTAAAACTTACTGTATATTTGTCTTTTAGATAAACAACTAACTGAATGTTTTGTACATTGCCCAACAGTAACAACAAAAATCCCTGACAATCTAGTTTCATATTACGCAACTCAATATAACCATAACTGCACAAAAACAAATGCCCTGCAACACACATGCATGGCAGTAGCTGCTTCATTCATAACATGCTGCATACACACATGCTACCACCCCCCACCCTCAATACATCTCTCTCTCTCACACACACACATACGTCTTATGTGTTTTTAAATTAGCCAAATGTCACAGCAGGGGTAGAACACACATGCTCAGCATCATCTTCATCAGCACAGTAGTGTGTTGCTTTTTCTCAGAGCTCCAAACAAATCTGTTCTCCCAGGGTTCACACAGTTAACCGCCGTTCAGGATTAACATTTAACGTGGGACAGTGCCAAGGATCCAAAGTCCCCCCTTCAGGGCTGAAAGTGGACCTTGAGGTTTACCTGGTGTGCAAGTACATTCGGGTTGTAACAGTAACGTGTGAAACCATGAGAGTGCTGAGAATCAGATATGCAACAGGAGAGGTGTGTGTGTTTGCATGTAAACACACACTCACATGTCCAAGTTTGATTAATCCCAAGTATTAGCACAAAGGTTATAGAGGCTCTTCTATGGTTTTACCACGGTCGTGCAAACTTTGCTACCAACATACACAGGCTTTATTCCCAACTCCACAATGTCCTGATGCAATAAATGGAAGAGAAGTGTTATTGATCAAGGTGGTCCACGAGGAGAAGCAGACAAACACACAGACAGAGACAAACAGGATAACCAGCCTCTTCAAGAGCTGACCTTATCTGTCTCTATCGTCTTAACTGTCTCTACAGATTTACTGTGTTATCATTTGCTGTATAAACCCAGGGCCATTCAGACCCCTTCACTTTTTTCACATTTTGTTATGTTGCAGCCTTATGTTTGCAAATTTATAAAAAAATAAAAAATAAATGAAATGTCACATAGCTATGATACTTGAAATTTAGCTCAGGCACCATTTCTCCTCATCATCTTTAAGATGTGATTTGAGACCACATGTGATAAATCCAATTAATTGGGGATGATCTGGAAAGACACACACCTGTCTATATAAGGTCTCACAGCTAACCATGCATATCAGAGCAAAAATCGAGATATGGGGTCAAAGGAACTGCCTGCAGAGCTCAGAGACTGGATTGCGTGGAGGTACAGTTCTGGGGAAGGCTACCAAAAAACAATCTGCAGCATCGAAGGTGCCCAAGAGCACAGTGGCTTCCATAATTCTTAATGGAAGAGGTCTGAAACAACCAGGACTCTTCCTAGAGCTAGCCACTCACCCAAACTGAGCAAAGTTCAGTTCAGATTCATATCATATCAATCATTATAAGCTTATAGACTTCATATTTTAGAAGCAGTATTTGAATCAAGTAACAATAAAAGTTAAGTTATGTCAGATTCAGTAGACTACAACTGTAATTTCATGTGTCAAATATGTGTTTAATCAACATCGTAATAAATAAAAGTAAAAATAATTATCTCTTTAAAAAAATTAAAGGACTCAGACTGAGATTAAGAGCAGTAAATCTCAATCAGGAATACCCTACATTTATGCTTGTATTTTTTGCACAAGATGGCAAGTGGGGCTGAAGCCTTTCACCATAATGATAGAAAGTTTTCTCACATATTCTCATGTTAATATCAGACTATAGCCATACTACTGTTTGTCTCAGGTAGCCACATCACATTTAGCAGCTAACGAATGTAAGCACTTAAAATGTCGCCTGAGGGAAATGGGTCTCTTGCCTTAATAGGCCACATTATTTGCAGCACAGCATCCTGTTGAGACATTATATTCCCCTGCAGGCTGACAGAACCAGCCTTTTATGACTACAACTTCAAAGTAGTGTCATTCAGCTGCACCCTCAAGCATTTAGCTGCCTCAGCGTTTGAGTACCTTACAACTAATCATCTGTCCAGTCTTTGATGATGTCGGCTGGTCAGCAGCAAATAGCAACTTGGTGAAATGTACCACCATGATTCAGTCTTTGAAACAAAAACTGCCCATCACAACTTTGCAGAGCTGAACGTGACATTTCCAAATAAGCTGTTTTGTTCAACCATAGGTATTAAACAGGTGATGAGCAGTGCCTGGTGTTCACCAGATACAGTGCTTTGAGTTCTAGTCAAAGTAGTTTCCATCTAGCCACTCCACCATAACCTGATTGATGGAGTGCTACTGAGATGGTTGTCCTTTTAGCAGGTTTTCCCATTTCTGAAGAGGACATCTGAAGCTCTGTTATAGTGACCACTGGGTTCTCGGTCATCTAACTGACCTTGCCCCGTTACTCAGATTGGCTGGACGGCCAACTCTAGGAAAAGTTCTGGTGGTCCAAACGTCTTTGATATCAAAAGTGAAAGGCCACTGTGCTCTTGTGCTCACTGTACTCAAAGCTTAAGTAATAGTTTTCTTTCTAAACTATGTCCAATAAATTTAGTTTGCCACTGGTGGAGTCCAGGTTCTGGATGCAAGAGGACGAACCTGACCACAATCTGGAGTATCACAGCAAAAGATCTGAACACTTTTATAAATGAGAGATTTTGGGTTTTTTTATCTTCAATAAATCTGATTTTCTAAAATCATGTTTTTCTTTGTCATTATGGGTTACTGAGTGTACATTAATGGTCAAAAATCAATTTAAAAGTAAATCTACAACACAGTAAAGTGTGCAAAAAGTGAAGGGGTCTGAATACTTTCTGGAACCACTCTACATCAGTGCTGATCCTGTAAATGTCTCGCCTGTAGTCTGCCTGGGCCACTCGGCACAGACATGGCTGAACAGCATTACAGGTGGCACCAGGTTGTCTGAGCGATCACTTCAAGGATCGTCAAACCGGAAACCAGTCCTGCCGGCCTGAATTGATTTAGTTAGGAAACCAGCTCGTCTCCCAGGCTCAGCCCTGCACAGGCAGAGGTAGCGATGAAAATGATGGAGGCGAGAGGTGACATGATGGATGGTTACTGACAAGAGCCTAACTGGTCTCCTGGAGGCAGGAAAGGTGTGGAAAAAAGAGGGATGAGAGGGGGACTGAAGTGCAAATCACATACTTGTTTACCATTTGTTTACAGCTGTTTTGGGGTCCTGCAGCATTGTGAGTTAAACATGGCACTAAATCTGTCAGGAGTGATTCCCACTGGAGCCAACGAAGCCTAAAAAATCTATGCCTTTGTCTCACAGGAGTGTGTTTGAGTAAAAATGTCCATCAAATATAAATTCTTTCCTGCAGTCTTTTCTGGCTGTGAGCCCTTTCTAAGACTGATTAATTAAAATTCTCCGAATGCCCCAATCATGTTCTGTTTAAATCAAAGAATGAACTTGAATAACAGTAAGTTAATGCCTGAATTCAAGTGTAAACACTGTGGTTTTTACTAGAATTTGTTATTACTGCACAATCGTCTAAAAGTATGACAGGAGGAGAGGATAATGATGCTCCTTTTTTTTAATTAATGCTCTTATTTTTCTAAGAACTATTTGCACAATCAGCATTCTAGCATTCAGCATTCCTGCTAAATCGACTATCTCAAACAACTGCAGTCAGGCAGTGCTGTTGGCATGGTGATTTAAGCTTATTTTAGTGTTGTGCTTTGTGTATTAGGGTCAGATAACCGCATAACACGGCATAAAATGGGATGAAACGTAACTGATATGAACAGAGGACATGTGACCCAGATGTGTGTTGAATGTGATCACCCAAGAGCTCATGGGATAGTGCATCAGGGTGAATCTTGAGGTGGGCGTGGCCCCTGCATGACATAGTGCAGGATGAACCACCAATTATGGAGAACACAGGGGACATTTCACATGTCACATGAGCAGACACGCACAGAAAAAAAACACACACGCAACTACCCAACTAAACTGAACCTTATCTAGAGACTGCAATTATTTACAAAACCATAACAGTGAATTCAGTGTGTTTCTGACAAACATGCCGCTCCTCACTCAGTCTTGCATCCTTAATAGCACCACGCCTCTGTAATGAGCCAATCATTAGGCATATGCAGACTTGTTATGAGTTGATTTAGCAGCTGAAACCACAGGTGGGACGTAGCTGCTGGCTCGACACACCCTGAGATGATGGGACACACAGAAGGAGATCACTCTGGAAAATGGCAACAGCATCAAGAGTTGCCAATCTACCGTGCACATGACTCCTTCCATTTGAAATTGTATGTACATGAATCATTAAATGGCTCTGTTTAGAAACAACCAAAATAGCCTGGCAGCAGTGATGCTCACTCTTTTTGCTCCTTTAAGGAGGACATTTCCAAGACACTACTGATCACATCACGCACAAAGATAAGCGGGTTCAATTTTAGTCTCAACATAGTTGCTCCTACTACTATGGATATTACGGAAGAGACAAAGAAAAAGTGGAGCTGTATCACATAACATGCTCATGCTGGACATTCATTGGTCATTTCTGTGTGATTTACTACACCTGGCTATTCAAGGAGCTTTTCCCTAAATGTCGAATTGCATGTGAGAATTTATTTTCCAAAGCTAATCAACTGTGGTATTTATTAACATTTCCCAATATGCCGCCAGGCTAGGCTTTCCTGCTGCAACATTTCCCCCAAAAAACACTACATATCGCTACAAGTAAAGACAGTAACAAAAACAGCAATTTTACCAAGCACAGAAAAATGTAATAACCAAATAGCACGGATAGTTTGTTAACTTCTGTGTTCTGCACGGTAAAATAAGTATTTTTATCAATGGAGTCTGGTAGTGATATATAGTGATCTTTCTGGTTAAACAAAAAGGATCTTATTCTTTCATAAAAAGGTCGACCTAGTAGAAACCCTATCCAGTTCAGACAAGTAATAACAATGTAAGCCTGTCGGTGGAAAAAACAAACACTTCAGTGAACGCACTCTGACATGGACAATTGCCCATTACATTGCAGCAGCAGTTCACAGTAGCAGGTACACCATTCTTGCTCAATACTGCACCAATTCCAAAGATTTTTGTCCCTATCAATCATTTACACCCCAAAAACACTGGAAAATAAGGGTGTGAGGCCTGAGGTTCAAAAAACAACAGAAACAACAGTTTTAATTTAAACTGTTAATACTACTATACTATTAACAGATGTAGAGATATAGTAATGCTTGAGTAATCATTTGAGCCAAGCTGAACTTCACAAAGGTTAGAGCCTGAAACTTCAAAAAGCATTAATATAATAAAATGCCCTCCCTATTCAGTCGTGCTTGAGACTGTAAAAAGGGACAAATGTGGTATTTTTTTCTTTCAGTAACCATGGTGGGACCTTCTGTTTGAAAAAACAGTTTGAGATACAGAACTAGTGTTCCTGTATACAAATCAATTTTGTTCCAGAAAAACACAACACATTTCAGTCTATTTTGTCACTGTGCTGTGACCCCAAACTGAACTATATTGTTAGCTTGACAAGATGTTAAACCCAATCCAGTCAGTGATACACAAGGAAGAGAGCACTGAGTGATCCTGTTCTTGCTGCAGAAAGAGTCTTCCTGTACGCTAACCAGTAAAGCAGCACAACAATCTAATGTTTGTTATCTAAACACAAAATGTTCTGTGTTGCAGAAGAAAGCACACTGACTGACTGAACTTCTACACTGAACCTTAAGTTAGGATAGTGTAAAAGACTGTAAAGCTCTTTCTTTAAACAGTTGCCTGGTATTGGAGCCCACCACCCCCCCCTCACCCCCCACCCACCCAACCTCCATTTATGGCGAATGAATCCATCACCCTCTCTCTCTCTCTCTCTCTCTCTCTCTCAAACTAAATAGTTTCCACATTAGTTACCAAGTGATCGGCTTGGCCTGTGCTGAGGATACTGCTTCTGATGGGCGAACTAACGACACAAATGGAGCTGCTGAAAAAGCAGAGATGTGTTTTAGCCTGAAAAAGATGATACGTCATCACTTGCTTTTGACAGGTTGACAGACTGACTCACCTAAACCTCTACAAGTTTTTCAGTACCTAGAGGACACACAAGAAACGATGCATCTTTTCCCCACTGTTTGCAACAGCAAAGCCGATTTGTTGCATTTTTAGAGCATTTTGAAATGACCAAGTAAAGCGTGATATAGCCTACCTAAAACGGGGGAAAATTTTAACTTGGCACCAATGTAGGGAGGTTTGTCTACGACCAAAAGTATTGACTCTGTCTTTGTGAAACCCCATATCTGCCAGCTCTGGACTCCCTGTACCCCCTCATCTGAGCTGTAACCAGGCCAGATCCAATTAAAAGCCCTCTCATGCTCTGTGTCCTCAACTCACATTTCAAACTCTCCCTGGCCTCTCATCACCATTTCTCTCCCAGGCATGTGCCAGACTTCCGAGAGCAAAAACACAGTGGTGCAACAAATATGGTAATTTGCGGCACGCACAAAAAAAGTACCATCCAGGCACAACTTAGCACCACAACACTGAGACTGCAGAGACACTAAGGGAGAAAAAAAAACTATAAAAGCCTTCCTCATCCTCCCTGTGCTATAGTATGTAGGGCATTGGGGGCAGGCTCGGCTTTGTTCAGACAGAGATCTCTGACATTTTCAGGCACACACAGAGCAAAACGCAGCATATCCCCACATGAAATCAGAGCTTTAGTAAACAATGTGTTCTTACAGTTATGGCAGAGAACACAAACTGTGGCTGGGTGCTGCTTATATAATCACGATTCAGGGTCAGATAAAACTGTGCCCCAGATTGAACTTCAAAATAAAGCACAATCAATCACACAAGAAGAACGTGATCTGTGCTAAAGCGAAACAATAATGTTATGTGCCTTTCCCTGCCTGAGAACATTTCTCTTTACTGCACAGCAGAAAAACTGGAAATTCCTCCTTAAACAAACTGGAAAAGAGGCTATTATATGGCTGTACAATGAAATGGAAATGCAGTCTAAACACAGAAAAGAAACAAAATTCTTCAACAAGCTTAGTCTGAAGTATACTTGTTATCCAGTTGCTCAATTTGGCTCAAGAGACAGTAGTATGTCTTGTATCACATATACGTATTGTGCAAGGAAAACTGTCAATGTTCAGCCCTGTTTGGACAGCTGAAAACAGACTGACAGCTTTTCAAATCACAGATTTAAACAAAGTTACTCTGAAACCTTTATCTCAAAGGTGAACATAAATCACAGTTAAATGAGCTGTGACAGACATTTCCTAGTAAACAGATGCATGCTGGTTAACAAAAAACTACCCCTTACATTAATGAGGAGAGAGTCGGTCCACAATATACAGAAAATTTCAGTGGGTGGAAAATGACTCGTTAATTGAGGATGAAAAGAATAAAGATGCCTGAGTGCAGCAATATACTTTTGTATATTGAGAGAATGCAAATATGGAATTATAAAAGGTATTTATTTGCAGGTGACTCATTATCCCTTTTTTACTGCCTTGTCAGTGGAGTTTACCTTAAAGTTGCTGGAGTTGACCCAGGAGCTGGCGATGCCGTCCACCATCTTGTCCAGCGCGGTCTGATCCTGCTCCAGGTCGTGAGACTTCTCCTTGTCCAAAATGTAATCAATGATCTCTTGTCCGACCTGCAGCCGTCGGCCCATGTCCTTCTGCAGGACCTGGGCCAGGCAGTTCTCCATGCTGGGCTCCATCATCCTGGCCTCTGATAAACACCCCCCCTGACTTCCTCAGTCTGCTGGCTGAATGACTGACTTGACTGTCGGCTAGCAATCCTCCACTGCTCAAAGCAGCAGGAATGACAACTAAACAAAAGGCGCCCCACTTGGTGAGTATGTGGCTGGTTGACCCGGAAAAGCAGGGGGGAAAAAAAGAAAGAGGCAAGTGTACACAGTCTGCCTGTATTTCTTTTTATACCCGAGGACAGGCCTTCTTTTTGTGCCAAGTGCTAGCTTGCTAGCAAGCTAGTGGCCGTGCCCTAGGGATGGATGGAGCAGGGCTTGGGGAATGGCAGCAATGCAGCATGTGTGTGTCTGGACAGCAGCTGGGGAAAGTTTACTACACCCTCCCACTTTTTTTTTTCTTCTTTTTTTTCTCTTTCTTAGAGGAGTCTGAGCCAAACCGCTATAGCAGGGGTGGAAGAGGTGGTTTAAGCGAGCAGCAGGCAAGGCAGCAAATGGAGATGGATGGAAAGGACTAGCCTAGAGATCCATGTCTTGTCCCGGGATCTGCCCTGGAGAGCCCTAGAGGAGCAGAAAGGACAGCAGACAACAGGACAGAGTCACTTCACAATTAAATCTCGTGATTTAAATCAGAAAAATCATTGGTGATGAGGCTCATTGTACATTAAAATTCATCACATTAAATTCATTTCAGATTTTGAACTTAAAAGTAAAAGAATATGGTCGACAGACAGGCTGCATCTAACTATTTTCACTTTGGATTCATCTGTCGGTTATTTATGTGTGTATTTATTTGGACTAAAACAATCAGAAAACCTTCAAAACTGTTTTTTTTTTCCAATCAAAATTTCAAAACCCCAAAACATCCAATTTACTGCCACATAAAGCAAAGAAAAGCAGCAAATCCTCATATCATGAAGGCTGAAATCAGATATGTTTGGCATTTTGCTCAAAAATGGCTTAAAGGATATGTTAATCAATTATCAATATAGGTACCGTTTATTATCCTGGCAATCGACTGATCAATTGATCAGTTGACTGTGTCAGCTCTAGACAATAGTTGGTAAATTCGTAGCAACAGTTTAGCAGAAGACAGTTTCCTGTTTCCAGATAGCAGTGTTCTTGTACATAAACCCAGGTCCATGAAGAACTGGTTTTCCCAGTTTGGTGTGGAAGAACTTGTCCAGACCTCAAGCCCCATCCAGCACCTTTGGGATGAACGGGAAATCCGACTGTGAATCAGGCCTTATTGCCCAACATTAGTGGCAGACCTCAATAATGCTCTTATAGCTGAATGGGAGCAAATCCCTGCAGCCAGGTTCCAAAATCTGGGGGAAGGCCTTACCAGAAGAGAGGGAGGCTGCTATGTTCAGCAGATTAATCATCATGGTTTGGGAATGAGATGTGCAACAATCACATGCAAGTGTAAAGTTTGGGTGTCTGAATACTTCTGGCCATAGTGTAAGTAAATCGCCAGCACTCCCTAATAGTGTTAATGAAGGCTCTGAATTAATTCCCTCACCCAAGTGCACACACACACACTCCCCTCCTCTCCAACAGCTTGGAAATACTCAGCTTGACAACCCACTACTGTCATGGAGACACAGGGGCTGAGCAGTCGAGCTTCAGCAGCCACTCCAAACGAATACGACTCAACAACGTCACTGCAGTTTGTTTATTTGCTCCAGTTCCAGTCTAGTCGATCGTATGCTGCTGGTGGGGCTCCTTCCCTTCACATAACCCCAACCTATTTGTGTGACAAGATTATCTTCCAGAAAGGAATGCTCAAACAACTCTCTATCTGATGCGGGCCTTTGTTCTGGGAGGTGAAAATCAAACCTTCGCGACATGAAGGAGGAAGATATGGACCAGATTTACTGGACTATGACCTTCTTGGTGCCATTCTGTGTGAATTACTTCACAGATAAACACTGTCACACAGAGAGAAGCATCTGGTGGAATGTATGTACGGCATCTAACTGAAGCTCATTTGCAGCTCCTGTCATTGTTTAGGCAGTTAAGTTCTGGTTAAAGCATAAAAACAACAGAACTGATAAAGCAGACTGTATGTATCTATGTGCATATCTATGTGTACTGCAGAGGACTGTGAATGCACAGACATATTAGTGTGAGAATGTGTGTAAGTAAATGTTGAAGAATAAGGTTCATTAAGCTGTTAATAAATGCATAAAAATATAAAATATGTCAACAGCATTTCAGCCTCTTATATTAACATGCCTTCTATCTATCTTTACCATCCACAGTTCAGTTTGCTCCAGACCTTTGACAAGTCACTTATCCTTGTCAGACAGATTTGCTTGTTATCTGTTTGTGCCACACACACACACCTCTGCTTTTGTGCAACGTTAGCTGAGCTCCAGCTAGCTCAGAGCCTGACCATCACACTGCTAGTAACGCCAAACGCAGGAGCGCCCCATCAGCTTCCATACACAGATAACGTGAAACAAAAAAAGCTTTCCCTGTATTTTACCCCCCGGGCCTATGAAACACACCTTTTTTTTGGTTTGTTGTTTATCTATAAAAACAGACAGCTAACCTTCCCACTGTGCCAGACAAAGTAGGTGTGTAGGGAATAAAAGCTAAAGCTAGCCCCTAGCGAAGCCCTTCCTTTCAATGAAACGTCAGTTTACAGACAGGCAGGCAGACAGCACAAAGACAAAAATGTGACAAGGAGGCGAGGAGGTGGATTTACATCATTCGTCTTTCTACTTACCATATCCTGCTTAAAGGTCGCGGCTGGTTTGGGCATACAGCTCCCGTTTCGTATTGAAAATGTACAGTATACGGCCTCAAATCTCCTCTGTCTTTCTCTTTCTCTTACACTCTCCACCCGGAATGCTGCCTGCAGGACAAGAATGGGATCGTCGTGCGCAGGCGCAGTCGATCCAGGGATGATGTTGGCACTTGGAAAACTGTCGCATGGCAAAAGAAAAAAAAACCCTGTTGATGTGTATCATGGCTGTGTATAAGCCGACATGCAGCGACATCTGCTGGACAAATGGAGTATATGTGTTTATATACGTATATACTGTACGTCAAGCTTTCTTTCTCCATCTCCAAAAAAGGAGCAAGAGGAAAATTTTCTTTAGATATCACAATAATATTGTCATGGCAGTAATATTGTTATTGTGAATTCTTTTGGCCACAATATTTGTGTAGAGAAAATCTGACATTGTGGGCCAGTGTGTAAGACTGTAAGACCATAATAATGTTAAATATCAGTATCATTGCAGAATTTAATGTTGTTATTTTTGCAGCCCTGAGTGTACTATATTCAGTGTCTGAAGGAAACTAAATACAAGCACAATGTACAGTGAATGAAATGACACAAAGTCCTTTTTTCACAGCAGGTAATTAACCCCCTAATTGTAGCAAAAACACAGGTGTTACCAATAACATCAAAGCTGGCTCTGTTCAATTAAAGTGTCCCAATCAGCTGTGACTGTGCGATGGTAAGCCAGCATGAGTAACAGGATGGAATTCAGCCTTCATTCATTTTATTATTTACGCCAGTGTTTTTCTACTGATACATGTCGAAATGTCCTCTGTGGAAATTCTCTATTTTGCCTGCAGTGTGTGCAACATAACATAGAAATATCATATTAAAAATACTACTCGGGAGTACTATTCTGACATTGTTTTTTATTACAGATCATAATATTCATGGAAATTCAACCAGGCTTTTAGACAGGTGTGGTTACAAAGCAGGACACAACACTGCTGCAGTGTTGCTATTTTATATCAACACGGAAGCCTTGTTAGCAAATCAAACAGTCTGTTCAAAGACTCAAATAGAAAACTGCCTTTGATATAGAAGTCCGGGCACAACTGCTGCCCATAAATCAGGCTCATTTTGATGGTTCTGTGAGCAGCATTCATGACACTCACAATATACACACAGTTAAAGCGGGATCTTTCCTAGGTGCTTCTTTCTAAATAGTAATGTGATTTCCACATACAGAAAGACGCGCTGTGATTTCTGAACACAGTTCAAAGTTGTCCCGTCACTGACGTCACTGACCATACATGATCCTGATGTATGTATCTCTGCTCTGACAGCTTAAGTCCACAATAAAACACTGAAGGCTGTCACTTCGCCTCTGCGTCCTCTTCAGAGGCTTCCTCACTCTCTGAGTCATCATCCTCCTCACTGTCGTCGTCTTCCTCTTCCTCCTCTTCCTCCTCCTCCTCCTCCTCCTCCTCCTCTGAGGAAGAGCACTCTTCGTCTTTCTCTGCAGCTGGAATCTTAATGACAATCTCGTCATCCGCATCATCATCGACGACCATGGATTTCCTCCTCTCCAGGAGAGAGGGGGTGCAGACCGGTGTGGTGTCCTGAAGTGGAAGAGAGAAGCTCGTTAGCCACACAAATTGTCATTCTTGTGCTGAGATGATGTTGATTTATTTTTGACAACGTTTTCCCCCCTGAATCTTGGCAGATTTGATTTTTCCCTGGAGTTGATACAGTATGTTGGTACATGGGTTTTATCACGCAGCCACCAAGAGACACACGCGATAAGCTTTACGCACCACAGTACTATGGGCACAGTTATCTGACCCCAGACCACTGATACATTTGGGGTCATTTTCAGTCTGCGCCGAAGCTAAATATAATATCATCAGTGTGGGCCTTACATTACTACACGTAGACGCATTCATGGAGTCTGAGGACTTTTTCTTCTGAGGCACCTGGGCAGCCTGGAAAAGCAAAAGGAGAACTTAACATGATGCAAACACACAGTTAGGGCTGGACAATTAACAAGTACAATAAATATTGCAGTACAAAATTAGATCACAAAATAAAATGATATCACAATACAAAATTAGATTGCAATGTAAAATCATCAACATTTTCTCAATAGAAATATAACGAATGGTCAAATAAATGTCTGATAAGAAGAAGAGGATGCCAATTATCACAGTTCACCAGATGAAGACAATTACTTATAGTCTTAATCTGAAGCTCCCAAGGGCAAAGTTCTGAGCCAATATTCGGCGATCAAATATTGCAACGGTGTTTACGATTTTTTATTTATTAGATAAATACACACTATGCTATTCCAAACTCCAAACACTTACAAATCCTGGGAAGTCATATTCGATGCCGTGTGCTGCGAGCCTCTTGCGGAGCTTCGATTCTTTCCGCAGGAGTTTGTCTTTCATCTTCTCGATCTGTTCAGCCGTGCGTTTCTTGTTGTAGCGTGCCACAGCAGGATGTGAGGGTTTTTTAAATTCCCTTTGAGAGCCAACAAATAGCTTCTCGTGTACTTTCTCTGGTGGAATCACATGACCTAGGGAAATAGTAAGCGGCGGCAAGTTTAGAGTTGCATTATTTGCTTTATTATTTGCAGATGTGTGTCTGGTGACATCACTGTGACTTCTGTGTGGGGAAAATAGGAATCATGCTGGTAATTAACAGACTTGTATGTGACCAATACTTACATTTGATGAGTCTCTCTCCCATGAGGTAATTGTTCATGGTCTCTGCGACAATTTTAGCAACTTCATCACAATCGTACTCTACAAACGCATAGCCTTTGCTTCCACCTGTCTGCAAGTGAAAGATACGAGATGAGGTTAGGACAGAAAAGAGGTGACGATCACGTGTCTGAATTGTTTCATAGCACACATCTGCATTCAGACTAATCTTCCATGATAAGCTTCTCTCCATTTAATGCTTTTATACTGTAGATTCAAAATTATTTTACTTTTGTTGGTACATGGGTTTTATCACTCTGCAACAAGTGAGCAGGTGATAAGCTAAACGTACCACAGTACTTTAGGCTCAGTTATCTGACCACAGATCACTGTTACATCTGAGATCATTTTCAGTCTAAGCCAAAACGCGAATGACTGATTAGCAAAGAATCAGCACTATTGCTATGCCATGGACACAACGGATTACAACCGAGGAAAACAAAGACGTTAGACAGCCAAAAGGTTCATAATAATTCTCATGCCACTTCTACAGGGATACCTTAATGATGGTGTTTGTGTTATTCTAGTAAGGACCCAGTATTCTTTGTGGAAACAAACAATCATGGTTGAGTACATTGTTATTACATCCTCAGTGTTACCTTTTTACTCCTGGACAGTCGCAACCTCAAGACCTTCCCAAACTGCTCGAAGTAAGATTTGAGCTGAGGCTCAAACAGCCCCAGTGGCAGGTGACCGACATAAACCACTCCTGGGGTCAAATGGCTCCCCTGAGAGGAAAATAGAACAAGGTTATAGACTCGAAAAATGGAGCAGAGCTGAGCAATACGGCCAAAAATGTAATCACAATGAAATTTTTCCTATCACTCAAAATCGTTGATTACCATGATAAATATCAAATAATTCTAAATCCTGTTATGTTTGAACACTGATTTTTGCTCCTAACTCACATAATGCATACCTCTATCCTGTGATGTGATCAGCATTTCATGATTCATTTCTGTGCATGCTATCTTAAGCATGGAAATTAATTATATCAAACATTTTTCGAGGAAAATAACAGTCATTTTATATCATATTATTTTATATCGTGGTTCGTTACTGTCTTAACGCCCTAATATAGAGAGTTTGTCATAAATTACTACACCTACGTATGCTATGATTCGACCACTGAACAAGTGTACTGACAATCTGTAATACACAGAAATCATATTCTACAATTGTAGAGAATCAACCTTTAAAGAAAAGACCGACAGACAGGCCAAGTGCTGCGTTGATAGCTACACAGATTTGTCAGTTACTGTAAAGGCCAGCAGCTAATGCCGAGTCACTTATCAAAGTATGTGACTCGGTCGAGCCACCACTTAAACTACTGTAACTACCACCTTAACTGTGAACTCTATGGTAACACTAACGTCATGGGGTCACTGTTCTCTGTAGAAGCTACAATATGGCAGAGTTTGGTCATGGCAAAAAAAATAAAAAACTGCTGAATTACATCACAAATTGTAACGGGCCGGGTAAAAAGTTATCTCCGAGAGTAGCGTAACGTATGTTGTTGCGCTAAATTAGCTTGAGTCACCCTCGTGTAATGAGGCTACATGTTCCTTTCAGGGCCACCACTTCATCTCAACCCACCTTGCCAGATTTCTTCTTCTTCACCTCCTGCACCTTCTTCTTGAACTCAGACTCTTGTTTAGGGTTCAGCGCCAGCAGCTCTTTCGCCGGCTTCGTCGTCGTTTCTGCTTTACTTTCAGTCATTTCGACTAATACGAAACATTCAGTTGTAAGATAAATACGACACCGTTCAACAACTGTCTACGAACCACGTTGGTGTCTTCTTCATCCGGTTACCCATGCGGTGAGAACCACAAAAGAGATGCGCAAGAAGGGTTGCGTGAGTGTTATGTACAGCTGTGCGCCCTCTACAGCGTCCTCTACAGGCACGGAGGATAAACAGCAACAATCAATGCAAATAGACAGAAGATAAAACACTGTGCAAAGCCATTTCTGCCACTTCAAAAAAAATCTGTAGGCAATGATCCATATTTATCATCATCATCATTATTATTATTATCATTATTATCCTTTGTGTCTGTGGCACCATATTTTTATAGTATTAATTTATCAAATGATGATTATGGCTTTTACAATATCTCTTATGAGCAAATGCCTCACAATTACAACATTACTGTTTGCATATATACTGTAGCCTAGTTATTATTTGCAAATATTAGTATTGTAATATGTAATGTGTGTAGCCTTTGAATTTCCAGTCCTTTCATTTCTTATTTTATTTGAAATATTTAATGGTGTTTTCAAATTCTTTATCCTGGTTTTTCTGCCTCTGTATATCCTATTTTCTTGTGAAAATCTCTGGCCTGAGTCTGGCCCAGATATTCTCACATCTTGGCGGATTCTGGCTTTTATTCTCCAGTGTTGGTTGACGTCACGTTGTACGTGGGTTGGACTCGGGCTGAGGAGTAAGGCGACACAGAAGAAAACACAAATATGTGGCCCAGGTATCCACCAGAACAATGTGAATAAGTTAAGTCTTTTAAGTCTCATCTTGTTCCTGTTCTTATACGGTATGATTAGAGACTATTATCTCATAAAAAGTTGATACTTTTTTAATAGATACATGACTATAGATTAATTAATAACGTAATTATATGATATTTAATTATTCCTAAATCATATGAGGAAAAATCACTTATTAAGCTCTTTACTATTCTTTTTTTTTTAAGTGGCAGAAATGGGCTTCCACATATGATCTGCAAATAAAACAAATAATAGTGGGAAAATAACTGGGCATTACATTTAATTAATGATTTCTGCTGTTATTTGGGGGGGGGGGGGGAACTGATATAGTACAAATGAAGGAGAGGGAAGGAGGGGCAGAGGAGGAGGTGGAGACAATAATAACAAGGGGGTGGAGTGTTTACCAGTAAAATAATGAGGGGAGACAGACATTAGAAACAGATCAGCAGTGCCTGCTGCAACATCGGTTCCAAATTCATGACATGGAAACAAAAATCATCTACTTCACAGTGAATGGGAGACCAGAGCAGGCTGAGTTCCCAGTCGATTGCCCTGCCCAGGATGTTAAAGGTAGGAGCAGAAAATGATGTTAGTTATGATGACTTAGAAAAATGTTGCTATGTAAAGTTCACATAATTGCTCTAATAGAAAAGTACTTTAATGTATGTGTGGTATGCTTGACTGTACCCATATCTACACATATCCAGATGTGCAGTTACAGTGCTTAAGAATCAGTACCTACTTCTGTGATATGATTCATTTTTTAATAATAAAGGACATTTGCCAAACTTCTCCCATGTTACCCATGATTTTACACCAATTGAAAGAAAGTAAACACAATGTGAATATCTCATCTGTTGTTATAAACAGATAATTAGAATAGAATAGAATGAATAGAATAGGCTTTATTGTCACTGTACAGTTAAGTACAACAAAATTGTGGGTGCTCCATGAAGACAAACAGTGCACTATAGAAGAAATAATATACAATAAGAAATTCAAAATGTACACAAATAATACAAAAAAAATACAAAATTTACACTAATGTTTACACAATTTATATACACAAAACAGCACACGATTGTGCAAGAAAGACTATTTCTCATAGAGAGAATTAATCAATGACAAACAAATATTCTAACAGCTTTTTTTGCATACAAGGAAACAAACCAGATAAACACACCATGGTTCAAGATCAGTCATTACACAAGCAGACGAATGAAGTGTGTAAGTGTTGTGGAGGTTGTCTGAGCTGCAGATAGCCATACAGCTGCCAATGACAGCTCCTCACTTGTTGGGTTGAGGCTTTGTCTAGAACTGGCTTCACATGTTCTTTACCTAAGCTCTGTTTCTCTCTGGAAGTAACCCATGGCTTTATTCATGTGAATAAATCATTTGCTGAGGCTTTATATTTATATGTTACAAGCCATTATTAAGGGTAAATTTGAGGTTAATCTGCAGATGATTTTCTCAACTAACAGATAAATTGTTTGGTTTGTAAAACTTCTGAAAATAGTGGGAAAATGCCTGTCACAGTTACCCAGAGCCCAGGGTGACACCATCACCCCTGTGGTTTGATAAAATAGTTTTTAAAAATAATTACAGGAAAAAGTCCTCACTTTGAGAGGCTGGAAATTTCTTTATTTCATCCATCCATCCATTATCTATACAGCTTATCCTTTATGGGTCATGGGAGGCTGAAGCCAGTCCTAGCTGACATTGGGCTAGAGGCAGGGTACGCTGTGGGCAGATCACCAGCCTATCACAGGGCTGACATATGGAGACAAACAACCATTCACTTTCACATTCACACTTATGGGCCATTTAGAGACACCTGCATATCTGTGACCATAAGAGGAAGCTGGAGTGCCTAAAAGACACCAACACAGACACAGGGAGAACATGCAAACTCAACACAGAAAAGGTGGAAATGGTTATTACATCTGTGAAGGTTCTCAGTCATCCAGGTCATGGTAGTCTTAAGTGCTGAAGTTGAAGGCAACTGGACTTCTTTTAGGTTCTTGAAGACGTTTCACCTCTCATTCGAAAGGCTTGGGGAGGTTATTACCTTACCTTACCTTGGCTCAACAAAGAAAGTCGTGTTAAGCTTTTGGAGTTATGATAACTTCTAGTGAAATTATTTTGAACTAAATAAGGACATTAGGTGAGGTGAAAGTCAGAACAGCTAGCTGGAGAACCACAGTTGGTGGTGTGTGTGTGATGTGGTGCTGATTGTATTTGTTGAATCAAAATTACAGGGTGCAGAGTGGGAATGAAAGACATGCTATTCTCCCTGTTACAAGTCAGTGAACTGTTAAAATGACTTTGAAGCTGCTGTTTTAAGGTAAAATAATTGCATAAAGTTGTTTTAACCCAAGGATGCCATCCTCTTATACTCACATTCCTCAGAGGGCGAAGTTTACTCTATAAAAAATGACAAAAGATTTTCTCAGGGCATAAGGTGAAATGAATGCTGATCCGTTCTTTCAGATCTTTTCCGCTCTGCAGCCGAGGCCGGACCCCATGACATTCTGAAGCTGTACAACCCCAAGGGCAACATCATCAACATCTCCCCAGGTTTAGAGCCCAACAGCCCAAACTCCTGCTACAAACTGGAGGTGGTGGCCGCCGACTGCAACAGTGAGCCGTTAGGTATCTTTAACTTAGCACAGTGAGAATCACACTGCTTGAATTTATTTAGAAACTGTCGACAGTTTCCCTCTTTTCTTGTCATTTCAGGTGCAGAGCTTGCTGGTGCACTTGGATTTGACCTCTCATCCATGGAGAAAAGGTAGGCAGGGAAACAGAATATACTTAATGATGTCACTGAGGGAAAATATGATTTAATAATAACTGTGAAATATAAAAAAGTAATAAAAAAACAGTTTTGGGGAAGAGACAGAAACATGGCATTTGGATGAATCGTTTCAAAAAAGGAGTTCAGAGAGATAGTTCAAGTTTTGGGGACTTTCACAACACAGTCAAGCTACAGATGAATATGTGATGTATAAATACCTCACTGATGGTGTGTGACTTCAGACTGCAGAGCCTGGAGAAGAAAATCCTGATCGAGGCTGGCGAGACTCCAGCAGTCGTGTATGAGATGAAGAAACAGGTGGATTCATTCCGGGAAAAACTAGAGGTATGGCCAAAGTATTATGTGGCCATACAATGGCATAATAATGCCAACAGTCAGAGGGGTTGTTTCCTTGGTATGACCACAAAACACCCACTGTCACATTGTGTTTTAGGATACTTGTTTAGTTGGAATTTAAAGCCGTTCGATGATGTATTTTTGAGAAAATCTCTTGTGCTTGTGCTCGTTTCAGTTGTCTAACCAAAAACCCATTCAAAAAACCCATAAAGTTTGGTATGAGGGAACTGGAAGTGCAAAAATGCTAACTCACTTCTGTGTTTTAGGACTCATACTGGCAGCTCTCTGTTAACTTTGTTTCCAGCCACAGCAGTTGTATGTTACCTGGCCAGCACCAAGCAAAACACAAAGTTAGCAACTGGCTGGTGAACAGTGGAGCGTTTAGCAACTTAAGATTTTGTCTAAAGAGTTGGTGGAGGTCAATATAGAGTTAAAGGCTGAGTGAATTAAATTCATTAAGTGGGCACTAAGTGGACACAAACACGACTGTAAATGAATCTTAATGTTGCGGCAAGTCTACTGGATCTTGTAAATAGATGACTGTTTGTGACATGTTAGCCATCACAACAAAGATAATATATCACATATTGTGTTTAAAGTTTGTTCCACTGCCCCCCGGTGGACAAAAAATCAATTAGCGCAGTTTTCCTCTCGCACCACCAGCAGGTTAGTCATTCTAGATATCCTGTGAATTATCTCATCACGTACTTGATGGATTGCCTTGAACTTTACTTTTGTACACGCATTCATGGTTCCCGGGTGATGTATCCCAGTTACTTTACGGATCCCCTGATGTTTTCCTTTGTGCCATCATGCGGCTGACACATGTGGTTTTTAGTCAAATGCCATCAGCGTGTTAGTCATTGTTTATCATCGTGAGCATTAACATGCTGATGTCAGCCTTCAGCTCAACACACCGCTGTACACCCTGACAGATCCGCAAGCATGGCTCTAGATTCTAGTTTTTGTTAATGTGTTACTTCCAAGGAGTGTCACAGAAAAACACAACATACTTTTTCATAGTAAAGCTCCTCTTCTCTTTTTGGTGCAGTTAAAATAATGATAATGACATTTTGTAATGACGACCTAAATTTCGAGGGGTCATTCTAACAGTTCTCTAACCTCTAGCCTCAGCTGACTTGATTTATTCACATTCTTTGTCAGAGTGTGGAGCATCTGAGCTGGCTTGGATTGTTTAAAGACCTCTCAGAGGGAACACACAAGCCATCCCCATTCTACCACAAGAGGACCCTGCGAAAAACCAGGGATGAGTGTGAGCATGTTCGGGAAAAGTTTCTTCAAATGAGGTACATTCAAATACAGCACAAACAGACCAGGAATATCTATTATGCATCCTATACTATGTGTTTAAATGTCTAGTTATCATGAATGATTGTGTGGTCACCTTGCAGTTCTCTGGAGGTATCAGAAGAAGTGAGGCAGTACTTAAAGACCCCAACCTTTGATAACTGGTAAGTTAAATTGGAATGGCAGGAATTTAAAGGTGGAAATGTTTTAATGTCACCTGCAGCATAAGTGTTCATCACTGTGATGTGCTGGGTGTCTGTGCGCCTGTGCGATCACAAACAAACAACCAGTGCACCTGTTTCCTTGGTGCACAGACGCTGGGCTAATGACAGCCGTGCCCAACAAGCACCTCTGACGCATTTCTGAAGAGGATCGGAGCCCTCGGCCTTTTCTTCTGATTGACACTCTCATCTCAATATGAATAGGCCTGCGGAGGGCCCGCGAATCAAAAGAAGGTCTTCATAAAAGGCTTAATCAACACAACCATGTTTGAAGTGGGCTTCATGGCGAGAAAGTGAATGCTGCATTCAGTGGTGCTTGGTCATCATATTATTTGTCCAAAAGCTTTTAAAGCAAATCCCACAATGCTGGAGGTGGGTAGATACGAGGATAGGCATAGGCTACAAAATGAAAACTGACACTTGTGGTGTCACATCATCGTAGTAAATTGCAGGATCTCTTTGAAACCTTGATAAAATGTGCTTTTCTTTGCTTTTTTGCTGTATGCGCATAGGAGTATTGTGTTTATTATTGTCAGCACAATCCCTCCACTCTCCTCCCTACCATTAGAAGAGCTCAAATCCAATAGTGGTGTGTATTTTGCGTGTGTCTGTGCAGGCAGTGGGAGGATGCAGAGATCATGGTGCTCCTGCAGGTCATGTACACAGATTTAGATTTCATAGCAACTTTCAACATTGAGCCCGAAGTACTGCAACAGTTCCTGTTCGAAGTCTACCGGAGATACAACAACATCCCCTTTCACAACTTCAAACACTGCTTCTGTGTTACCCAGATGGTAAGTGCGTCTGTGTTAGAGTGAAGTGCAATCATGTCACTTCAGCTTGATGGCTAATTGGTGAAGGACATCTAGTCCTCAGGGGAGACAAATCACTGGTCACCTCTGGGCGGTCAGGAATTACCTAAACACAGCCAGGAAGGAGGAGACCTGATGGTTTGAATAACATCTCTGATATTTCTGATGCTTAAAGGTTCCATTCTTTAAAGCAGCTATAATCAATTACAAGGCATCAAATGACAATGTGAAAACAATGTGATAAAAGGTCATTCATAGTGATGAACTTACAGAGAATAATCGCTATGATCTGCAGCTCCCCTTGGCTTTATGGAGCGTTATAGTGAGTTTTAGCTCATTGTTTTTGTTTTACAGCCCAGAACTTTATTAGGTAAAGAGACCTGGAAGAGAATACATATTGGACTAGCATTCATCAGACTCAAAATGAATGTAAAATGAAATAATGTCGCTCCATGCCCATCGAGAACAGTTCATCATATCAACTTAAAGGATAACTGGTATTGTTTAACCTGGGTCTAATTTTCCCATGTGTTCGGGTGTAAATGATTGATAGGGATAACAATCTTTGCAGTTGGTGCAGTACTGAGCAAGAACAGTGTACCCTGCTGCTGTGAACAGCTGCTGCAATATGATTCAATGGCTAGTTATTAACGTCAAAATACACCCATTTAAGTGCTTGTTTTTGCCACTGATAGGCTGATTATTATCAGAAGTCTCTGACAACATTGTAGATAGATTCCTACAGATACAAGAGAGTAAGATCCTTTTTTTTTTTAAACCAGAAACATTGCTATATATTGCTACCAGACTCCACTGACAAAAACATTCATTTTAACTCACATTACACAGGAGTTATCCAAAGATTTTTTTTCCCTATCAATCATCCTTCCCTCCATCCATCCCTCCCTCCCTCCATCCATCCATCCAAGCAGGCTGAGCAGGGTATTCCAGACATCCCTCTCCCCCCTCCTCCATCTATAATCTGAGCCCAGACACCTGAAAGAGAAAACTCACCTCACCTGCTTGCATCGGCAATCTCATTCCTTTGGTCACTACCCAAAGCTCATGACCATAAGTCAGGGTTTGAACACAGATCAACTGGCTTCTACTTCAGCCTCCCTCCTCACGACAACGGTCCAGTACAACATCTGCATCACCTCTGACGCTGCCCCAATCCACCTGTCAATCTCCACCTGTCAATCATTTACACCCATAAAAGTGGCGATGGTGGTATGTAAACGCTGTGTTAAGGCTTATTCCTGTGCCCCCAATTGGGGAGAAAAAACTGAATTCAGCTTTAATTTTTTTCATAAGAGCAGGTGGGAACAGAACCTCATCTGTTCCCACTCTTTACCCCACTGTTACTTTATCTCTGAATAGATGTATGGCTTGATCTGGCTGACTGACCTGAGGACTAAGATGGACAGCATTGACCTGCTGATCATGCTGACCTCTGCAGTCTGCCATGACCTCGACCACACAGGATACAACAATGCCTATCAGGCAAATGAAATTCCCTGACTGTAGAAATATATATATTGAAATACTTCAGCATCAACTTCAGAAACTCTAAGAGAATCTTTGACCACCTTTCAGATAAATGCTCGGACTGAACTTGCTCTTCGCTACAATGATATCTCTCCACTAGAGAACCATCACTGTGCTGTAGCTTTTGAGATACTTGAGAAGGTAAGGATGAAACCCCACTGTTTGTTCAAAATCTTTTTGTCCAAGCTGCCATAAAACATCCATTTAAATTTAGGGATTTGAACTAGAATGATTCAAAATGACAGGATTTTCTGTTGTGTAGACAGAGAGCAACATCTTCAGAAACTTGTCCATGGATCAATACAAACGGATAAGAGAGGGAATCATCAAGTGAGATCATCTCTCTGATTTTCTTAGCCTGCACATTTTCTAATCTTATTTAGTCGCGATAACTCAACATTGTGCAACATGCTTTGTATTCTGTTGCAACTGCAGATGCATTCTGGCCACTGACATGACGAGGCACAATGAGATTCTCAATAAGTTCAAGTCCATCCTGCCTGCCTTCGACTTCACCAACAAGGACCACAAAGATGTGGTAAGAGGACTGCAGATGTAAACACAAGACAATATGATACTGTGGCACCAGCATTCAAATTTTATCTAAATTCATGTTCGGCAAGTATTATTTTCTTTTGTATAAAGAAGACAATTATTTTCTCTTTTTTTTCTCTCTCTTATTACTAGAAGTACGAGCTGTGTCTGATGGTTAATACATTTTTACAAGTCAAGAACACAGTTCTCTGATAAGATCAGTTCTATTTGTTATCTGTGTCTTTAACACAGCAAGAATAGAGAAATAGAAAGAAAGAAAGAAAGAAAGAAAGAAAAACTTTTTGCTACAGAAGCTGTTCTTCTGTTCTGACAAAAGAAGTAGGTTTAAAGTTAGTAGAAAGCTCAGAGGTCCTGGTACATGCATTTCAAGCATGTCAGACAAGAAGGCTGATGCAAGACCATAATGAGCTTTAAAGGCCATTAGATTTTAAAAATCAATTTTGAAATCATTATGAAAAGGCAACTATACTTGAGGAGTTTCAAATTAGTGCAATGTGTTCTCTCCCTCTGGTACTAGTTTGATTTGATACAAAAGTACATTTCATTGATTAAAATCTTTGTGACACTGTCTTGTGCCTGCAGCTGATGATGATCCTGATCAAAGTGAGTGACATATCCAATGAGGCACGGCCCATGGAGGTGGCTGAGCCCTGGCTGGACTGTCTTCTACAGGAATTCTACAACCAGGTACTGGTTTAATACTGCTACATAATAATACATTTCTTTTTTAAATATATTGTAAAATAAAACAAAACACAATTTTAAGTGGATTGAAATTACATTTTGGTGAAGGTAAAAAAATAAAAATAGGCAAAGTCAAAAGTTACAGAGGCTGGCCCTATAACCATTAATTCCTGCTGTTCTGTTGCCATCTGTCCAACTTCAGAGTGATGTGGAGAAGCTAGAGGGTCTTCCAGTCACCCCCTTCATGGATCGGGACAAAGTAACAAAACCTTCATCTCAAACAGGCTTCATCAGATTTGTCCTTCTGCCTCTCTTCATTGAATTAGCCAACCTCTTCCCCTGCCTGGAGGTAATTTATGTTATGTAATATACTAACCCCAAGCAAAAGGTCCTTTTAGGCTTCGGGTAGGGCTGGGTGATAAAACGATAATCATTGTGATATAAAATAATACTGCACTCGATATAATTTTTCTTGATAGAAATGTAAGGTTGATAAATGTTTGATATAATAAATGTCCACACATCTTTTAGCCATATTGCCAAGCCCTAATTTTTTTAGTTACTCTGGGTGATGTAGTAAATCAAGGTTGAGGGAAAGCCTATTAACTGCTTATTAATTCTGCAGCAACACATTATTGACCCGGTGAGGAAGGCTCTCGACTACTACACAGAGATGGAGAAAGCCCTGGAGAGGGAGAAACAGAACCGAGCTCAGAGTGAGAACGCGACCAAGAGCAAGGACACCAGTGTGGGCACACAGGGCACAGCTGACAGCCACACAGAGACTGGGCCTGAAGCCTCGAAACCAGACACACAGTGAACTACGGTGGACGACAACATTTAAGAACTGAACACAGCCGCGCTTCGGCATCTCATCTAAAGATTGTACTTAAATGAATTTAAACCGACTAAATTTGGACTTTTGTTGATTTACTGGACTAAGCATGAGTACTGTATGCTGTTCTAAGCAGTTTGCGCTGTAGTTTTGATGTATGCAGTATTAAATGGAATCTGATGAAATGGAATCTAACTTTTACTTTGTGATCCCACTGAACATTCCAGTACAATTTCTCAACAATAATTGTATTTTTTAAAAATTTCCACAGTACAATGCAGAACATATTAAATGTACATTTCATAACTGAGAAAATATTTTTATGTTACAAAAGGAATTACAAGGTAGTCCAGACAAAATTATATGCCATGATAAATTCCCAGTGTCCGTTTTTGGAGCAATCAATCATACATATACTGTTGGTTTGATTGTATCACATACAGTTAAGGAAACACCCACCGAGAGTTTCCCCTACAGAGCATTTGAGGTGAAGTTTTATATGTGGTAACAACTACTGGGGTGTGACCAAAAATAATAGATGTGTCAGGGACTTTGGAATGAATTTTATGGTATTTGTGTGTGTTTATGTTGTATGGTCTGTTGTTTCGTTGCCATTATGCCTATGGTTCTCATGGTATGAAGGTGCTGAAGACAAACAGCACTCCTTTCCTTGGAAACTACATTTTTTTAGTGCTGAAGGTGTGAGCAATACTAGGAGCATGCTTTTGAGTAAACCATGTTTTAGGCAGAGATAGATAACCAATTACTTGTAGAATAACTGGTTGAAATGTTTGTTTGTTTTTAAAAAGATATAAATTAATATATATGCTCATGTGTCCAACTTAAGCAGACAAGCCATCCAAACACGTTTCAAAAATGAATACGAAGAACAAAGGAAAAAAGGTTTCAGAGCCAATAATATTAGAAAAGCTAAATTCCCTCAAAACTATACATACAATACAATGTGAACATATTATGAAGGTTTATACCATTTCATAAAAACATGATCGACATCTGACAATTGCTGTGACTAATAACACAGCATAAAAAATACAGTTGTTACCTTAATACCTTAGATTAAAAAACAAAAACACAATGGCTGATACAGAAATGTTCATTTTCGTACTTTGCCTGATTGTGGGATTAACACTTTAGATGCCAGGAGGTGTAGAAGAGGCTACTGGACTGTAGGTGTCACCAAAGGTTCTGTGAAGTCTGCTATCGCTGTCACTCATTCACTTTACACAGACAGTGCTGCCAAAGTTCAGTAGGTCAATCAGAGTGAATGACAACATCATGGTCACTTCTAATTTTGTTATGTGATCAGAACTATTGTGGTTGTGAGTGAGTAAATCCTTCACATGAGCTCTTGGACTATAACTGTTATAATGGAATTCTGTGTCCAGTCTAGTTTACCAAGAATAAACTGTGCTTGCTGAACTAACTGCAAAACAGATATCAGATGAATACTAACAAAGAATGCTATATCAGCTGGTTCAGTGACGGATATGGGTTTACTAGATATTTGTCACAGATGAATCACAGAAATATATTCAGAGCTTGCTGTTTGTCCTTTTTGTTTAACCAGAAACATTGCTGGATATTGCTACCAGACTCCATTGACAAAAACAGTAAGCAGAACTGTAACAGTTTCTGTAGTTTCTGTAATACCACTACCTCAATCAGTAGTACTTTTACTTGTGTTAAACATCTGAGTGCTTCTTCTATCACCGACAGTCACACAATAAGACAAACAAACTAAACAACTGAGGCAGCAGTGTAACAGAAACCCTCATGTTCTGCTTGGTACAATTACTATTTTAGTCAATGGAGTCTGGTTGCGATATATTATGATGTTTCTGGTTGAACGAATAGGAACTTTCTCTTTACTAAAAAGGTCTATCTCTGTAGGAATCCTATTCATAATGTTGTCAGACACTTACGATAAGACTATTGCCCATCAGATTACATTGTAACAGCTGTTCGCTTAACACAGGGGAAAATAAGGGCACAGGTTTAAAAATTCCAGCCTCATCCTCTAAAGAACAAACTGGTCAAGCCTTAATTACTTTTTCTCTCACTGTTTCCTAAAACTTGCCAGGCAACATTAACCTTTGAGAAAACTGTGTCAAACCAGAAAGGTCAGCTGTTTGTCTAACGCTCTGAATGGTCTGCCTTTGATACCTTTGTTAAATTTAGAAATCTTTATGAATTATCTTATACAATAAATGGTTATGGTAAATAACAGAATGATTTTACTCTTACAGTAATTTATCAAAAAGTAGAAACAAAGTGCTTTATACAAGACAAAATGCAGCCCAGTAGATAAGTTTCAGATAAGTTTCAGCTTTTTCGTAATGGCTACAGTAGCTTGAGAAGAGGGCACTTGTTTCTCTGGGACAATTGAGAACTGTGTGTCCTTCTGTTAGGGGTCGGTGTTCCAGCCTGAATGAAAAACTGGCAGGCACTCTAGCCTGGGGGGTGCCGTTAGTTCTTCTTCTTCTTCTAAAAAAAATAAAAATAAAATTCCAGCCAGCAATGTAAGTGAGAGCAGCAAAGTGCCCAAAAAGTTGTGCAGCAGCCAAGTTTACCATTTTGAGTAAAAGGAAAGAACCAATGATAGTTAACTGTTAGCTGTCCAGAAGCACCCCACTTAGGTTTATGGTGAGTGGATCATCAGTCTGCCCCCACAGTTCAGTGTGGTAGACACAGAGATAATTCATAAAGCCAAATAAAGATCTGTGCTATATTTAGGCTTTAGGCCCTTATGATCACCCCGGAGGAGGAGACCCATCTGACTGAAAGAAGAGAGGGGCTTAGTGTGTGTGGTCCAATCGTCTTTACCCTGAGAGAGGAAGTTGGTGCAACAGCTGCTGACCTGCAACAGCAACAGGCCTTTTCTTTTCCCCAGCAGAAACTGTGGCCTGTCAAAAAGGTAAAAGAGAAAGAAAAGCATATGTGTAACTGGTAACATTAAAAATGACAGCATTACAGCTCCAGTTTTCTTATTCATTGTTAGTGAAATTTGTATTATCTTTGTGTCTCCTGCTATGACAAGATAAAATGTCTGCTGTGAATAGGGTCCATTCTGTATAAGTGTGGAGCCTAAAGGTATTTGTGTCTTTATACTTGTAGGTCTTCATATATTTTTTTTTTTGTTAAGGGTTAATATATGAGGAAGTTTGATGCTTTGAATACCTTTTCAACCACTCAAACTGTGGGCTTCCTGTATCAATGAACCTAGTGAACTTATGAATGTAAGCAACATTTTCTTCCATCTTTTTCTGTAAGGACGTGCCCCCAAGCCTGATTGGACAGAGCGTGGCCGACGCCTTCTGAGAAGCAGCCAATCGCACGGTTAGCACGGGCCGGTTCCGGTACATCCCCTTACGTTACATTACAACCCGCCCGGTCGTCCTACCCCTCACGAGAAGTCGTGGCTGGCATTCAAAGAGGGAAAAAAAAGAAAACAAAACAGTCGTGCGTGCCGGGGAACCCAGCCAGCCTCAACGCCAGCAGCCGGTAGCGTTTAATATCTTTGTATTCAGTCTTTTCACGACTACAAGGGAGAAAAAAAGTACAAGCATGGATCCGCTGGTTGCTGCGATTGATCAGGGCACGAGCTCGACGAGGTTTCTGGTGAGTGACGTGGTAGGGTCGGCTAAATGTTAACATATCACACAGACCGAGCGGTCTTTTTTTCAGGCAATTTAGGCCGTTTTATTTCCTTTGGCATATGCTTGCTTATTTTACCACATGGCTGATAACAGATAAAGAAGTCTTCGAATGAAAAAGGAACTTGTTGCTACTGGAAATGACAGCTTGCGGTAACATAAGTAACGCTAGGTTAGTTAGCTTGCATGCTACACAGCGAGGGTAACTCCCTCTATATCTCTGCTGTATTATTCTGTTTTAGTCACTAGCTTATGTATTTAATCTCTTAAACTACAAGACATTTCCCGAGTGAATTAAGTTAGAAACCCAGAAGCACCCTCCAATGAGTGCGCCCCCACTGGTACATAAAAATATTACAGTACATCATATTAACTTTTACTCTGTTCTCACAGTTTCAGTTCTATCCCCTAATTTCTGGCTCAAAATCTCTTAGCATTCAAATAGATTAAAGCCGCCATGAAATCACCTATCACAGCATTCTTTGATCCATTATTACACTGAAAAACCTAAGTACCCCTTTTTAAAGCAATTTAACTCAATTCCAGCTTTGTGAAACTCCACTGTTTTGTCATGGCCATGCTGTTCACCAGCAAAGAACCTCAGCTCCATAAATATCATCCCATTCCTTTCTCTAGTTTTACCTGTGTGTGTGTGTGTGTGTGTGTGTTTCTCTGAAAGTTACATTTCTGCCTCAAGGAAACCCTTGAGATTTTTTCTGTTTGTTATTTCCTCTTCTCTGTTGAGCAAAATCAATCCTGTTTAGTGATCCATTGTGAGTAAAGTTGGGCTTCCTCAAGTAGGTCAGCTGGAAGAGTGTTGGCACAGAGCACAGCAGTGTGGAGTTCTGCAGAAATAAAAGCTCAACTTGCTGTTCATTTTACAGAGAAATGACAGAGAGAATACTGGATTCCTCACTAAATCTGGTAACGTTTTTTTAAAAAATTGAAATAAAACAGCTGTTGCTGGTGGCTGATCCAAAATTCAAAAGACCAGATCGCAACCTGCTTTTACTTTTAAATTGACTGACATGGCTATGATACAAGGAGTAATACCAGAGAACAACTAAGTATAGCTGCTTATATCTCAGACCCTGTTCAGAATTGTTTATATCAGTATTGTTTGCAAGTAATGCAGAGCTGAGGAATATAGGAACCCATTCTCTTTCATTATGCTTTAAAAAAATAAATAAATATGTGGTTAAAAATGACGGATGTCCACAGCAGCCAAGTACCGTTACTGTGCTCTGGACGTTTTCTTAATCAGTGACCAGTTATTTTCAAAGGGCACTTTGACCATTTGTGAGGCCTCTGTCTGAATGCTCATCAGGTCAAGTACAGAGAGGGTAACTTTGACCAGGAGTTAAACTTTAACCTACAAGGCTGTTTTTGAGTCTCTTTGCAAGGGCCAAGTGATGAAAGGTGAATGTGTCTCTTGTCATGGATGATTAAGCCATTGTCATTGATAAAATAAATGCTCAGCATAACAGAGCCTCCTCCAAACTTTTTTTTTTGGCAATAAAATGACCACAATTTCACTAACCTCCCTGATTTTTATATAAAATTAGCGCAGTGAGTCAACCCCTGACATCTGACAGTGTGTCAACAAAAATGAACCTGTAAACAGGCTGTATTTGTTTCAGGATCATTGTTTTAACATTTCACTTTACATATGGAGCACACACCTTCTGTCAGTCCTATCTGCCTACTGTTAATGGTGGTGACAGCAAAAATGTAACTGTTTTGAAAGGAGGAATCCCCTAAAGTGACGTCAGCAAACTTCGTGGTCCTTGGTTTGTCACCTTCCATGAGCAGAGAAGCCTGGCCTGAGACAGTTGGTTGAAATCAAAACGAAACTTTTTACCTACCTTCCATGCACTCTGTTTGGTCAGACAGTTTTCCAGTTATTTGCAGATGTGTAGAGATAATCTGCGTTCTGTGACAAACCGTTCAGAACGAGGTCTGCGGATGACTCCAACATGCTACTCAGTTGGGGTGAGCAACAAAACATGACAATAATCATAAGGAAACTATGGCGATGAGCTGATAACACCCTGGCTACAATGATACATGACTGATGTATTCTGGATTTTTAGGGGTTAAGTTGGGGTCATGCAAGTATTCCGTGGAAATAATGTTGTCAGATTTGTAATCTTTGAATGATTGTGGTGTCGTTTTGACGTCAGAGGCCATACTTAAACTGGCCCAGTCATAAGGTCTGTCCTCATGATGGGGTGTGGATTTTCCTGTCTGTTGTGCAACTACGTAACTTCAGCCGAATGCTACCTCTCCTTTTAGTGTCAAAGGGTTCAGCTAGTAGCCTGCGTTTATGTCTGGTCAGTCTTCCAAGCTGGCTTTTTTAAGAGTCATAAAGTGTTAAGAGTTCAAGGTTGGAGTGTAGTTGAAAACTGCTTGTGAGTCATGGGTCCTTCAAGGTTAATGCTTAACAGTTTTTCCTAGTGCAGCATATGCTGTGTTGAAATGATTTAACCTGGCAATTTGAGCATTGTAGGCCTGTACTAACATGCTGCCTCATGTTAATTCATTCTCGCTCTGTAATAGGAAGCTATTGTTTATTTCTACTGTCCCTGGCAGCACCCTGGGGTGACGCTCATGCCGGGTGTGGGTTGAAATCTGGCCAACGGTGATGGTCATCTTTCCACTCTCTGCCTTGTCTTTCTTGTCCCTCCCCACTGTGTGCTGTGTCACAAGAGATAGCTGGGAAAATAAAACATCCCCACAGCCCTCCACTCCAGTGTTGTGCCAAATTATGTTTTGTCTTACAAAGATAACTTTAACCTCATTAGAGGGATGTTCTTCACAAGCATTCCTGCCACTTTCCATGCTGTGTATCCTTTCTTATTTCTGTTCCCGGCCTCTTATGAACTCTGTTTCTCCATAGGTGTTCAATGCAAAAACAGCCAAAGTGATCAGTCACCATCAAGTAGAAATCAACCAGAGTTTCCCCAAGGAGGGGTGAGTTCATTGACCTTCATCATAATCCTATATTTTTAGATGCCTGGCTGCTAAGAAATCAAATTCTCCCTGTATAACTGGTTACACAGAAAGTATACAGTGTAGATACATGTTTTCTTGTGAGACTTGTGAGTATTTTAAGTCATGTTTGCTTAATATCCTTTGTGGAGAATATAAGAATGCAAATAAACTTTGTATACAAAGAAATATATATAAAAAATGAGGGTTCTAATTCATACTTTGTCTAAACAGAAAATAAATAAGCAGATTGCTCTTCCTTCCTTATGTTTACCAAGTTAATTGAGTTATAATTTAACTGCATTTTAGATGAATATGATAATTGAGTCTAAGGTCCATCTCTTATTTTATTGTACGCATAAAAATTGGCTTGGTTGGTACATGTTCAGACGTTACTATCTGCTCCATTTAAAACCCTGCTCAAAGTACCAGAAGCCATTTGGTGTGACCTGTTGTAGTCCAGGTCACACTGTAGGCAGTATAAATAACGTATTTTGCAACTTAAAATTTAGCAAAATCAATGTTCGTGGTTACTCTTATGGTCTCTTACAGGATAGAATTGTCTGGGATTCAGGGAATTGTCATAACAAACCAAACATCACAATAAAACACATTTAATAAGAATTTCTTATGCTATTTTTTTGTTACAGAAACCATAGGAAGGTGTAAATCTAGAATATTTCTGCCACAGTGCACATAAGATAAGATATACTTTAAAATCCACGAAGGGATATTTCTTCTGGACTCTTCTTTCGACAGTTCCATGGAAGATAAAATAATTCATATATCATACTATCTATTGTAAATAAAAAACCAAACTCATACCATCATGTAGTAAGTATCCTGAATCTTCGAGTGATCATTTATCTTGTGACAAATCATCCAGAGGAGCTGCTGTTTACTTAGCTTTACTTTAAATTCTCAGAAAGACCTTAAACGATCATAACAGTGTCATCTACGTATATGCATAAGACATTTTACCCTGTAACCCCAAAGCCATACTGATACAGTGTAGATGGGTAAAAAGCAGCAAGTGCAGCGGCAGCCACCCACAAGTTCACTGTATGTAGGTGATTTTGCTTACGTCTTTTTATCTCTCATGTTTGTGTATGTGTGCACACACAAGGGGTTTCGCGCATTTACATGCCTGTCTGTGTGTTTCAATCAGATGGGTGGAGGAAGACCCCAAGGAGATAATGCAATCTGTCTATGAGTGCATGGAGAGGACTTGCGAGAAACTCTGCCAGCTCAACATTGATGTCTCCAACATAAAAGGTGGGACGGCGCTCGTACGCACGTTGATACCCAAGGATGCTTAACTGTTGGTGGCTGTGTGTTAACCACACCTACATCTCAAGCTGGATTAGAGAACCAAAACTAGCTGTTAACCACACCTAACAGAGGTAAATGGGTGCGAGTGGGGAGGGGCTTATTGACATTTATGTTGTTGTTTTCTCAGCGGTGGGAGTGACCAATCAGAGGGAGACGACCCTGGTGTGGGACAAAGAGACCGGAGAGCCACTCTACAATGCAATCGGTGCGTGTGTTATACATCTGATTGGACAAGTATCAATGCCAAACATTTCTGATTCAATTTAAGTTATTTTTTATGATTACACTAAAGTACTTCACATGGTTGGTTCACAAGATATCGGTATTGATTTCAAACTGGCTTAACAAAGACAGGATGTTGTGTAAAAGAAGATTTATTAATTTAACTGTATCAATAGGCAGACGTACATCTTCACTTGTTCAACCACTGGTTGTAAGTGTAATGGTTCCCCTCAACTTCATCATGTACGTGTGAAGTGTCAGACACCACCATACTTCCTCCTAACATTTTTAATTGAGCAAATAAGAAGATTATGTCATCTAGGAAAAAGTACAGTGGATGTCTAGGTTGCATCAGATTGTAGTGTGTCACTGAGTCTCCATGGAGTCACTCCATGTGGCAGTCTGCAAGCACTTTGTCTGCAAGCAATTCAAGCTTGTTACTGTTTAGATGGAATGTGAAAAATGTGTTGGGGGTGGGTTGTCAGCCGGTATGCTCAGCAGTTCGTAAACAGTTAAGAATATCCACATATGTAGTTTAAATCCACCATGTCCACAAATCCACAAAGAAGTGATTATTTTGTTAGTAGAAAATTGAGACAATTCCAGTGAAAATCGATGAAATGTGTGTACTGCTGTCAAGGATTGCAAACTATTTGGTGCAGAATTTTCTGCTTTTCTCTGTTTTACATCACCCGTTAAAAATGTGCCTGTCGGTACTGGGCTGATTTCTTAATCCAGTCTGCAGCTCTCTTGGGATCACCATCCGCACAACTTCACAGGATTCCTTTTGAAAGTCTAGCCTTTCAGGACAACACGAACACAATGTAGTGTAGTCAGGTGGTCGCCACTTAATTAAGTTGGTCAAGACTGGACATGCTGAATTAGTCGTTTCAGAAACATACCAAAAGTGTGGAACCGCCCCGGGGCCGACGGGAGGGGAAAAAAGATCCATGTGTAAATGTCTAGGCTTTGGGTTTAGAAAACAGTGTGCACGGTTTATAAGCTGCACTCCCGAATTTGTAGTCCATGCCTCCTGGATCTGTTTGCTCAAACAACTTGCTTTGCGAGATAGAGATTATAGTTTGACTGAACTTTGAGTTTTGGACTTTTGGTTGGATGTGAAGATATCATCTTGGACTCAAACAAATTTAGATTAATCAAGAAAATAACAAACAGTCTAACTGATACTGTTGTCAGGACAGTTCAGTGTGTGTGCAAATGTCAAACCTCATGGTGGCGCTAGTGAGAATGCATGGATCACTGAAGTCAGAAGACAAAAGCGTGGCTCATCAAAATACAACAGAATAATCATTGTATTTCTGTTTCTGCATGTTGCCCTTTCATCCTATCGCTGGTGTAGTCTCAGCATCACTGGCTTAATCACACTACTTGTGGGTCCCTGGCTGACTCTCTGTAGAACTGGTGCTACTGGTTCTTTGTAGCTTTAAAGCAGCAGGCTATTGTTTCTATTTGATGTTGAGATGCAGCACCAAGATAAGATAACTGTTAATGATGTGATTGGTTTTGCTTCAGGTCTCAAAAGACGGTAGTAAATAAAACAGCTTCATGAAATTGTGCTCATTGAAATTTTGACCTCAGTCCTCCTAATTTTAAGGTCTGCAGACATGTTTTAGGGTTGCATTCAGACATGAGGTAAAAGTGCTGAATGACAGTCGTCATTCTTTTGTTTTTGGAGTTGTACAGATATCTCAGATTCTTGTGACAAGACTAATCTCGATGTTTTGCATTCCCGTTTGTAAGCCTTTGTTCTCTGCTATGTCCGTAGTTTGGTTGGACCTGCGCACACAGTCGACAGTGGAAAGGCTCATCAACAAAGCTCCGGGCCGAAACAAGAACCACCTCAAGGTGAGAGATGATGGAAAAGAAATCCCCTCATTTGTTTTTTTTGTTTTTTTTAAAATTCTGTCAAATTTTTGATTTTCATGTGCAGAGATACAAACAGGATAAGCAGGTATGGAAGATGTATATGTCAATGAATGGAATCATTTGTTTCCAAGTTACAATGTTATTGGCAAAAGTTGAGGTAACTTTAAAATAGAGATCTGGGAGATTCAATTTTTGGTTGCAAGCATTCTAGAGTTCACCAAAATCAAACTGTGTGGGTGGCCATCTTTCCCCATTCATTTTTCTGATACTTATGTTCAACCATGAGGATGATGCTCCTTTTATACCAGACATACCCTCTAATCTGTGTTTCTGCCGTCCTCATCTCTCCAGCACAAGACAGGCCTTCCCATCAGCACCTACTTCAGTGCTGTGAAGTTGCGTTGGCTTCTGGACAACGTGGACGAAGTGCGACAGGCAGTGCTGAGCGGGCGAGCCATGTTCGGGACGGTGGACTCCTGGATCATCTGGGTAAGATCGGTTTGAATGCTGCAACAGCGCTCCCCCTTTTATTTACAACGCGTGAAAGATGCTTAGTCCGTTGTTATTTTTTCCCTCAGTGCCTGACGGGGGGCAGGAACGGAGGGGTCCACTGTACAGACGTGTCCAACGCCAGTCGCACCATGCTCTTCAACATTCACACCATGGACTGGGATCCTGAACTGTGCAGGTAAACCAAAAAATGTAAACATAAATAATAAGCCATTTGAGAAGCAAGTGGACAACTATATTTCATGTATCAGTTAGACCTTGAGGACACATGCACAGTGGGTTTTGGTGAGGAATACTGAATGTAAAATATGTTTGTCATCAAGAAATCCCCACCTGGTAACTTTCAGCTTTCAGCTTTAAATTGATGGTGATGCTACGGTACAACAGTGTTTTGTACATTCTACAGTCTGCATTGTTGTGACCAATCACTGTGCTGCTTCTAGGTACTTTGATGTCCCCATGGAAATCCTCCCCAAAGTCAGAAGCTCCTCTGAAATATACGGCTGGATGGTAAGCTCAGATAACCAGAGTTCACTCTTTGTGCGTGTGCCGGCATGTTTTCATATGCACTGTGTCTGTTCTGTGTTTCTGACTGTGATATGGTCGGTGTTTAGAGATGGATGTGACCTTTTTCAGCTCGTTCAAGAGCTGTAAATCTAAATCCAGGCTATAATCATAAAATGTTCCAGTGAATGGCCTCATGAAATGTTTTAATCAGTTTAATAGCCATATAACCTGATAAGATTAAGGATGTAATTAATCAGAATAGTAGTTCATTTACTGATAATAGATATGAAGAAGAAAAGGGTTTCCAATTAAATAATTATTGTGCTTTTGACCTAAAAGATAACCCATGTTTTGGAGAAAGGCGCAGATCAAAAAAATACCGGAGTCATCCTTTCATTTCTGAACTGCTCCCTGCTGAGCAGAATAAGTATGTTTAAACAGAGAGACAGTCTCACGAAAAGGGTTTTTTTAAAATTTATGAAGAATGAAATAAAGGATTCTGTCAGAGGGAGCATGTATAAATAACCATGGTAATACTGATTTATACATAACTTTTGCATAATACAAAAATATTTTCTGTGTACTATTATTCCACATCCTGTATAGGGTATGTATTCAGGATCACATAAAACTCTTTACTGTGGTCTCACCCTGATAGATGCCTGATAGGTTTCCTTGTCATTTTCACACAGGCAGATGATGTGATAAGAGAATAGATACAGAGGCTGTACTGTTCGATGAGCCCATACTCCAGCTAGTTGAATAATAAAACATCCGTTCAGGAATACATTGGTTCTGTTATCATGCTATCTGTCTGTGCTCTTATCTTATCTCAACTACAACATGGTGTTTTGGTCTTTTTTTTTAACTGTTGGTGGCTTTTTTTTTTTTTTTTTATGCAACATGCACCTTGCCCTGTATTCCAGCGGTCAGCAACACGGCAGCTTTGTTTTCCTCAGTTTGTGGGTCAGATTCTTGTTTTGCCTCAGCATGAGTTTTTTTTTTTTCCCTGTTGGGGAAAAACCATTTCACACAAACTGCTTTCAGGCAATTCAAATAAATGAATAAATAACACTAGAAGAAATACCCTCATAAGAAAAGATACAAGTTCTTTGGCTGTCACTCACACTACTGTGATTGTAATGACGTTTGTGTGCACCTAATAGTGTGCTCATACATAATGACAATCTGTTTCCCATTAGATAATAAATTTGCCCTGCATTGACTTATGACTTATCTTGTTTACTCATTGTAAATCCCTGTGATGTGGATTTATTACAGTAAGTTGGAAATTTGCACTGATAATGGATTTACTCATTAGTTACTGACTGTGAATCCTACAGTGACTCCATTGTTTAGCAGTGAACATTTCTTGACCATTATTTAAGGAGCTATTTTTAAGTTTATGGTATCGCTACATAGCCAACATAAGCAACAGCTGGTTATTAATCAGTTTAGAAGAAACACTGTGAGTCCAGCATCAAACTTCATTCCTTTACATGCTGAAACCCGTCTCCTACAGTGGAAAGCAATGTCAATGTCTTGCTTCTAGTTCTATTGCTTCTTTTCTTCTACTGAAGTTAGCATGCTAACCAGTTAGCCCTGTGCTGCCCCATCTCGTCACTTTTCGATAGTGATTTACTGTACAGACTGCCCGGAAGAAGTAGCGCTGCTCAGAGGATGTATTCTAACCTCTTGTATTGTAAACACAACAGTGGCTGAAGCTCTTGGCAGCAAGACACTGTGTCAAGCAGCAGAGAAAACCTATAAATATCCCCTTTAATGTTAGAGAAATAAATTCCTTTTATGTTGAACACTGACATAAAAAGGCAGTTCTGTTCATTTATACTATTATAATAAATTAATTTAAAAAAATTTGGTACATTGGATTATTGAATACAAACAGGTATTTAGAACACAACAGCCGCATGTTTGATACTCTACAACAGCACCGTGTCTGGATGAGGCCTGTCATTATGCAAGTGTGCCAGTGAACACCTTCTAGCTTTGTCCAAATGTTTTAGATGTAAACACACTTTGTGTTCATTCTGGTTGTGCGCTCGGTGAAGGCCTGAGTTGATCCACAGTCAGTACTATCCTGCAGTCATTTCTCCTAAATCTAAACACGTCTGTTTCTGTCTCCCATCCAGAAATCCAGCTCTCTAGCAGGAGTTCCAATCTCTGGGGTAAGGGTTTTTTTGGCATGTTATGTAACTTTGTTGGAATAGTGACATCTGTCTTTGCCTAGTGGTGAGGCTGTCACTGTACAGTAGCTTATGTTACACATGGCTTTCCTACAGACATTTCTGAATGACTGATTTTCCACTAGAGCCCAGCCACTACTTCAGCCTGGCTGCTATTAGCTCATGACCAATACTGTATCAATCAATCAATGCATATGTCAGCCTCTAAGTAACATTTGTACACTGCAAAGGTCAAATTAATTAACTGAATATTAACCATTTAGTATAACTTAGTACAGTTGAGATTTTTTTTATTGGATATTATTAGTATAGTATTTGTTGTTTATTTGGTTGGGCTCTAATTTCAGAATAAAGCTTGATTTGTTCTTTTGTGTGTGTGAGACTATACTTAACACATGTCTTTGGTTAATTGCATACATGGACAGCCCTATAACAGCAACCTTGTGTGTGTTTCAGTGTCTTGGTGATCAGTCAGCTGCTCTAGTTGGTCAGATGTGCTTCAAGGAAGGCCAGGCCAAAAACACGTAAGCCGTCTGCCATTTCCTTCATCGCTGCAGTGTTAGTGCTACAGTAGTGTTGACACATTTTTGTACTGAGTTGTTTAAGTAGTGAAATGGATACAAGATGGCACCTTAGGCCAGCTGAGGTGCCAGCATTACATAACATTAAAGACAGTTTCATTTAGAACTGAAACAAAGAATAATGAGCTCCCCGGACAATTAGCAGGGATCAATAATTGGTTGTTGGTACACACATTCATTCACGTCTCTGTTTGGCCGCTGATTGGTGACCTGAATGCTACTGCTCTTCCTCCCTCACTCACTGAACACAGTCACTGAACAGTTAAAATTGCCAAAATTAGCAAGAAACATGATTACATCCTCAGCGTACAGATAGTATAGTTTGTGTTTTGGAAAATGGGAAATAAGGAGTTAAATATTTCCCTACTTATTTCCTTCACAACTTTATAATCAACTTCAAACTGTAGCCATCGTTCAGACATAGTAGACCATAACTTATGAGTGAATGTCTTTGTGCATTGAAGAATGTCATCGTTTATTCAGTCATTGATCTCGAATCTGTCTCACTCTTGTGATGTAAAGGTATGGGACTGGTTGCTTCCTGCTCAGAAATACAGGGGCCAAGGTAAGATATCAGAAAAACATTGCATAGGACTAAAATCTTAAAATACACTCATGGTTTCTCTTCTGTTGTTACTTCATATTCTGTATCACATCCTGTCTTCTGATTGTGTCAGGCTGTGATGTCAGACCACGGCCTGCTGACCACAGTTGCATACAAACTAGGAAAAGACGAACCTGCCTGCTACGCACTGGAGGTGTGTGGGCGATTTTATTAATCCTCCTCATTTTGAACTACGTTTTGTTCCTCAGTTCGCCTCCACATTGCAGTACAGTCCTCTTTGGTGTGAACATGATGTGATCCAGGTCTGATGTTTTTTTTCCTTCCTCCCAGGGTTCAGTGGCCATTGCAGGGGCAGTGGTGCGATGGCTGAAGGACAACATGGGCATTGTGCAATCCTCCTCAGAGATCGGTACTTACACTGTAGCATCTTAGCTGAAATTCTTGCCTCACTGATGAACCAAATACATCATTTTTCTGGAGTGTGATTCTTTAAATGTTACTGTAGCGACCTAATTACTTCATTCTGTCCTTCATCATCCTCTGATTTCAGAGAAACTAGCAGCTGCAGCAGGCACGTCTTACGGCTGCTACTTTGTACCGGCCTTCTCCGGGCTCTACGCCCCCTACTGGGAGCCCAGTGCAAGAGGGTGAGACTGTCAGCCATTAAAACACATCTGAACTATCACAGTCATTTGACCCTGATATACATCTTTTTAATAGTAATGTGATACTTACTTGATTCTCTCTTATTAGCTGACCCAGCTGTTATTCAGAAAAAAATGCCTTACTTGCATTGCAGTTTGTATAATTCATTTAAATGCATTTTCTCTCTGTGTTTCCAGCATCATCTGTGGCCTCACTCAGTTCACTAACAGGAACCACTTGGCTTTTGCTGCTCTGGAGGCTGTCTGTTTTCAGACCAGAGAGGTGAGCAGCAACTCCTTTCTCCTTTTCACCATATTTGAATATTTCTTTTTGTCTTGAGGGTGGGGGAGTTAACTGAATAAAAACACATGAACAATAACAGCACCTAGGACTGGGCGATAAAACAATAACACTAATTAAAAATATCATAAATGAAAATTTGAAGAACAGTAGTGTGAATGCTGAAAACATTAAAACAACCGCTATAAACGACCACTATTAAAACAACCACAATAAAACAGGATTATATATACATATCAACAATTATATTGTAATATAAAATAATATCATTTTCCTCAATAGAAATATAACAAATGGCCAGTAAATGTTCAGTGTAATTAATTTCCATGCTTAGATAGCATGCACAGAACGAATCATGAATGGCCAGTCACTTTGTATGTATTGCACAAGTTAGATTAGTTTTAGATTTAGATCAGATTTATTATTATAATATATGAACTTTTTATCATGATAATATTTTTGGCTCTTTTTCCCAGCCTTAACAGCACCTGTCCAAAAGAGCAAAACAAAGACATATTTCACAGTAATACTGAGGCAACAGAGTCCACATACATGATTTATATACACATGTTGTTGTTTTGCTTGTTTTACACAATGAGCTGCATTTAGAGCCTATTGGGTGTAGAATACACAGGCTGAGTGGCACTGGCTGATCATCAGTACCTTGTGTGTATCAGATTCTCGATGCAATGAACCAGGACAGTGGTATCCCACTGACACAGCTGCAGGTGGATGGAGGCATGACATCCAACAGATTACTGATGCAGCTGCAGGCCGACATCCTCTGCATGCCCGTAGGTAAGAGGACTCATGCATCACGCACACACTCATACACTGAGACACTGACATATAATAAATATATATGTATTTATCAATGTTGTTTCACTATTTATTCCAAGATGCAGGCGACTAAATGACAGCAGTACAGTACAAAGAACAGCTGTGAAGTGCTGAAATCTTTGTCAATATGTGCAACCACTGACATGAGTCTTAACATGGACTTTACACCTCTCTACTTTCCCTGACTTTTGGCCCAATTTAAACACATACACACATGAATGACCCTCAACTTTGAATTGCAAGAGTAACGCAAGAGCACTGTTTACCCATGAACATTACATGCTTAGTCTGAACTGAACAAGGTCCATGTTAATCTATATTTGTAGATACAAGGTACATGTGCTGAGTTCTGTTTATTAGAATCCCTTTGATGATTTTTACAATTCATGAATAGATTGTCGTGCTAACTGCCCAGGAAAAATACTGTTACATCACAACATTTTTACATTTCAGTGAATTCAATCATTCACTTGCCCAGTTTGACATTTTTAGTTCTAAGAAAAGGGACTGAGATATTGTTTCGAATTCAGATTTTGTCTGTCTCATGTCCTGTCCAGTTCGACCCACCATGTCAGAGACCACGGCTCTGGGTGCAGCCATGGCAGCGGGGGCAGCAGAGGGGGTGGACGTGTGGAGCTTGAACCCCGGTCACCTTCCGCAAGTTACATCTGAGAAATATGAACCTCAGATCAACTCTGATGGTAAGAAAACAAGATCGAGGACCTGTTTTTAGATACTTGACAGACAACACAGTAATTTCAGTTTTATTTGCTGCCATCTAGTGGACATGACTGTCACCACAATTTCTCTCAATACCTCTGTATCACCTTAATCAATATGTCTGTCGCAAACAGAGAGCGAGTTCCGCTTCGCCCGTTGGAAGAAGGCCGTCCAGAAGGCCATGAACTGGGAGACCACAGAGCCCTGCTGCAATTCCAATGGTATGCAGCTGTTCATTTCTTACCTAAAAAAAAAACATATGACTGAAATAAGAAGTGATTCCAGCTCTTATGTATAAATCTGTGAGATGTCCGTGAATTGTTTGCCACTGTGATTGTGAACCATCTTGGATGCTCTCTCTCTCTCATTTACCGACAGGTTTAGGGAAGAAGATTAACGGCGCCCCCTGGGGGGTACCTCCCACCCCTCCCCCCACCAGAGTGGACCCCTAAGGTCCGACATTTACTGCTGTATGCCACGTGTGAACTTTTAAAGCGCTATGACACTAACTCTTTTGTGTTGTGACGGGTTTTACTGCGGTCACATTTTCTAGGCATCACTAACACAGTGTATTGAAGGGTTTGACTGACACAGAATTTTCTGAGGTATTTTCAGGTTAGAAAAGCCTCTGCAAACGGCATCCAGACCATCAGTGCAAACTAACATTCCACTGATGAATGATGGCAGCATCATGAGGAAGATAGATCCAACTTACCCATTGAAAATAGAATCATTTTTTTAAATGAACTAAAATACTTGAATAATTGAGTAAATGTAAAATGAATAAATAAAATCCATAAATTCTCAATGTAGGTGTGGTTGAAGGAGAACCTCCATTAGATCAGCTGTGGATGACATTACTGTCAAACCACTCAATTCTGTGTCAGTCAAGCTCTAGAGTTGATGTTGTATGGGTGTGCATGTGACTGTATTTATTACTTTTTTCCCAATTTCCTCCTGCTGACAAGAAGGGACTGTTGCTCTGTCATTAGCTTAGCTCCCGTTAAAGGTGGGTTTAAACCTGTGTTGTCAAGATTAAAACCATGTGGTCTCTTTAACCAACTACTATACAGTCAATCAGAAGTTTTAGAACACCCCATGTCTTCCCACTCTTTGCTTTAAGCAGTTCAAGTCCTGCAAATTACCTTAAATGGTACAAAGGTCAGCAAGAAAACAAAAGTTGAGGCCTTTTCAGGGATGAAGGCAAGACACTGGCTAACTTCCAGGTTTCCTGCAGCAATGCAAGTAAATGAAGCCTTAAGTTAATGCAAAACAATTCCTACAGGTGCTTCAGCTTTTGTTGTGCTGGAGCAAACTGGGTTACTACACCCTCTCGTGTAGTTTAGGTCATAGAAATCCAGTTTCTGTGTTCTGTAATCATTTAAACACCACTAGAGGTCACTGTACTTTGGGTTTAACTTAAAACCAGGAAGGTCTGTATTACTCTGATCTTTAGTATGTCAGAATATGGTGTCGTACAAGCAGCAACAGGTGTGAGTCAGATATTAAATGCATCCAATATGCAGCTGACTAGAAAATAATTAAAGCCAAGCAGATCTGGACAGTTGCTGGTTGTGAACTTTAAACAGCGTTTGGTTGCCAGAGCTGAGGGGTATTGGTGCAGAAAGATTTTTAAAGATCAACGGAGCAAAACCATGGAGTGCCAAGTATTTTAAATGGGCTAGAAGTGAATTTAACAAAAGACAAAGAGTTAAACAGCAGCTAACAGTCAGATACTGTGTGACAGAGCAACAGCCCCAGTGGGTTTTTCCTGTCTGGTTGCAAACTGTTTTGAACCATTTCTTGGAACTAACTTGCTTTGCCTCTAGACTCTGTATCCAAGCAGATTTTTGTCTGGTCTAGTTTATACATACTGGGGTATCTCAAAGTCTAATAGGATCTTTTTTTTTTTTTTTTTTCACACAGATCACCAGCAGTAACGTACCTGTGGTATAAAACCTTAATGGGAACATGGACAACTACTATAGACAAGACTGGAAGAGGAAATGTGCTCACACACATACAGGACTTGTCGGCTGCATGATGTGATGTGATGTGTGGCCTTCTAGCAGTAGTATCTCGCGGCTGCAATATGACTTGACTGATAACAGCGAATCATCAACCTCAAGTGCCAGCTGGAGTCATGTGACCTGTGGAGGTTTTTGAAGCAACAAGGGAACCACTTTTGATGGCATTTTCTTCTTCCTTCTCTGAAAAAAAGTGAAAGTGTTGTTAAATAATCCTGTAGAAACTATGAATTTACCTTTTAACTTGTAAAGTTTAGGGAAAATCAGGTGTTCACAGTCTGAAGAGTCACACTGTTGTACCTCATCACTGTAACAAAGGGGGACACTGTACTGTTTTTTTACTGGTTGTTCCAAACAGTGTTGATTTTTTTGTACCTTCTCCTCTAAACTAAAGGTCCAGACAGATGTTACATGTCAAGTGGTAATAATTTTCTTAAAAACAGTTAGTGCTCAGCTTATGTCCTTTTTAAAGTCGGGTTTGTTCTTGGAAAAGCTGAAGAGGATTGAGAAATACTGTCCTTGGAGTTTTAAGGGGATATTTTGAACAAAAAGAGAAAAATAGAATAATTTATTCTGGATCTCTACAATGAGCCTCAACTTTTTATTTTGGATCAAAGGGGAAATATTTTTGACATCAGTCTAAATGCAACAGTAAGGTGACACTTTGCAGGCTCTTAACAGCACTTTATAATTTATCCTGTGTATGGAGAGTATGATAATGGGAGTCCTGCAGGTTTCTTTTTTTTTTTTTAAAGGGGAGCGGTGTTTTTAACTTGACTGTTTTTATGAAGGGATTTTTAAAGTTTCATTGCTAAGGCCACGAAGAAACCCTCAAACAAATTCATAACACGGTACATTTTGATTCCATATGTATTCAATTTTATATTCATTTTTAAGCACAACCTTTTTAGATCCGAGCCATCGCACACACCTCTGATGCTCTGTTAAATCTAGAATGAAGACACTGACAGGAAGTAAAATCCTAAAGTTAAACATATGTATATAGATTTTTCATCAGTCAAAGGGAGCATTTGTTGCGACTGAGAAGAGATTTGTGATTCACTTTAAAGGGTTTTATAAAATGTGTAGCAAGAGTTCAGCTCTACTACAATGTACAGATACTGTAACGAATGAGATGAGTACCTGACTTGCAGAATAAAACTAAATACATCAGCACCTCATGTGGTTTATATCAAGTGTTTTCATTGTAAATTACATTCACAAATTGTTAACAAGTCAACAAATGACGCATACTTAACATATTCAAAGTTAATAAAGATTATTTAATACTCCTGCCAGATACTGAAGAAAGAGGAGGAGTCTCTGTTGATCAGGAAGTCAGTGGGACACACAGCATTCAGCTATGTTTGTTTACATTTACAAAATACTCTAAACAACTTTATTAGAGAAAAACTGGGTTTATAAATGATGTTTGAGGGAGACAGTATAATCACAGGCGTGCCCTACGCACTCCATGGCACTTGAAGTTCAAAGCAGGAAGTTCATAGAAGTCGTAAAAAGGGCAGTTCTTTAATGACAGTCTGGGAAAAAAAGTCAAGTTGCTTGAAGGGGTTCAGCGGGAGAACTGCCTCTTGTCACTCTTTCCTTTGTTGACGTGCCTAAAGATTTTGGATTTCTGCACGTTCTTGGACTTCTGGTATCCGAAACCTCCGCCGCCACCTCGCTTCTGTAACTTAACACCTTTGCTGCTGTGGACGTCTGGGAAAGAGCTGGGTTAAGGAAAACAACGCTGTTTTTTCAGCTATTCCTGGGATTCCGATACGGAATGCTGACACAATAAGAAAACATTTAACTTCAATGTTAACAAAACCAACAATGCACAGTGTGGAATGTGACTGTGTGTAGAACCACTACAAAGGATACTGAGATCAACATATGGGGGAACCTTGAAGCCAAATGACAGCGCCACCATTGGGAGGTTGAGGGTGTTGACGCTGTAGATCTGTTTGAGCGAGTGGGAGTCATAAGCCCTCACGTAGGACTTGTAGGCTTCTTGAGCCGACTTGTGGAGGTAGTAGTTCTTCTCAATTAGCTTCTCCATCTGAGGAAGAACACAAATATGAGATATCAGGCGGTCTTTGCAATTATTTATTTACATTTTTTTCAATAATTGTCTCAGACAATTTGAATATTGAATAGAATCTATTACACGTTACTGAACCATGTAAGATTGCTTACCTGAGACTGGATATCGGAGATTTTACTCCAGGAGAATTCAAACTCGCTCAACGGTACCTGAACGACATAAGATCAGAGTGAATGGAACCAAATCTTACTGGATGGTATCTAAATAACCCTTGATTCAAAAGCAGCAGACATGGTTACCTTGGCCTGTTTGAGGAAGCGCAGGAAGCCGAGCTCCTCTGGTCGAAGGATGAGGAGCGCGTGGCCTCTTCCGTTGATGCCTCGGGCTGTTCTGCCCACCCTGTGGATGTACTCCTGTGGACAGAGAGTAAAGTTGAAAATTATCTTCCCCTAACTCATTGGCTACAGTGACCTTGACGACTGATCATTTTACACCAAAAATGAACTTTAAATATCTTGTACTAGTTACAATACCTTGGGGTCATCTGGAGGGTCGTACTGGACGATCCAGTCCACCTCAGGGATGTCCAGCCCTCGAGCTGCCACGTCTGTGCACAGCAGGATGCCTGAGTCGGCGTTGCAGAACTGGAAGAAGGTGGTGGTACGTTTGGTCTGCTTCTGCTTGCCCTGGGACACGAAATGACATGAAGAAAATTTTCTTACAACAGCTGTGTCTCTGTGATCTCTGATGAGGCTGAGGCGTCTGAATACGGTTACGGATGCTGGCAGGTTAAGACTTACGTGGATGGCCATGACGGGGAGGTCGATGTAGTTGAGTAGTTCATAGTGGAATTTCACGGACATGCAAGAAGAGAAGAAGACCATCAGCTTCTTCTTACGGTTCTTCTTCAGGAAGGTGAAGAGCAGCAGGAATCGCTTCTCAGATGGGCACACCACGTAACCCTGAAACACAGGCGGATTCGCCTCATTAGTTTAGCATTCTACAGCGTCGGAGGCAGACGCTGATACGACAGGTGTGCGGTGCAAAGTACCTGCTCAAGGCCGTCAACGGTAGCGTTGTCTTTGTTGTCGTCCACCCCGACATAGAGCGGCTCTTTCTTCAGTGATATGCGAGCCAAGTCCTCCACCTTACGGGTCTGAGTGGCGGAAAACAGCATGGTCTGTCTCTTCTCTGGAAAAAACACAGGCAGAAACGTTAAACAGTGATTCAGAGAGAGAACTGCGGGAGCAAGGTTATGTTAATACTGTAGACATGCTGTACTTTAATGGCCATGGGAAGTAGAACACAGCCTGTTACAGCAGTTACTCGGGCTGAGAAAATTGGGTTTGAAGACAGAAAGTCTGCATCATGCAGGGACTTTACTGGGAATTTAGCTGGCGGGGATGCTCGAATAAAGATACTACTAGAGATAAGATACTAAGTTGCAAGTTGCATTTTGGAAAGGATCTAGTATTTCTGGAGTGTATTATAGACTAATGGTCAACATATCTCTGCCCTTGCTGTATTGATTTTGAAGTTTCTTCCAAGTCCCCTTACTTTACTGAAGCGCTGTGCTAAATTACTGGAGTGCTCCTTTAACAAAACAAAACAATCCAGTCACAGAGGGGAGAGAGCCCGAAAACAACAGATACGTACTCGGCAGCAATTTGATGATCTGCTTCAGTTCCTCCTCGAAGCCCACCTCCAGGATGCGGTCAGCCTCGTCGATAATCAGACACTGAAGGTTCTTGAACATGAACCCAGGGGTATTCTGAAGATACAAGGATACAAGGAAAGTGATTTTTAAAAACAAAAACTGTAGACAAAGTATAGTAGGAGCATGTCAATGAAACTGATATGAGACCAATTCTACAATGTGTAATGACAGATAATGACTAATAACTACCTGTAAGTGGTCCAGCAGACGGCCAGGTGTGGCCACCAGGATGTTGACACCGTTGGCCAGTTTCTGGGCCTCAGCTGAGCGGTTGCTGCCCCCCATGATCAGACCGTACGTGTGCACGTGGTGTGTCATGAGCTCCTTCAGCACGCCGTAGGTCTGCATTGCCAACTCGCGCGTAGGCGAAAGTATCACTACGCCGGTGCCTGAGAAAAAGGAGGAGGAGGAAATTAGGTAGGGACTCATACAACAAAGATTCACAAAGCTCAAATTACATAATGAAGCTTGATGCATAAGGAAATAAATGCTGTCCGCTCTCTCAGCTAAAGCCAAATCTATGAAACACTAGGGAGAAACAGAGAAACATTAATGGGAGGATTACCATTCCTGGGCATGAACTTTAGTTTGTAGATGAGCTCTATAGATGGGATGAGGAAGGCCAAGGTTTTACCACTGCCCGTCTTGGCTGCAGCCAGCACATCCCTGCAGCAAAACAAACAAAAACACTGTTTAAGCATCCACAACATCACAAAATGATTCTGGTCTTAAGTTAACAACATTGCTTTTTTTTTGGGCATCTCAGAAAGTTACGAATAAATGAAACAATGCTCATGCGAAAACACCTGAAATCAGCAGTGCATTATAGTACATCGGTTACACTTTTACAAATGATCCGCCAGAGTCTTCCCTCCAGACTCACCTTCCTTCCAGCAGGGGACGGATACTTTTGTGCTGGATCTCCGTCATGTGTTCAAAGCCCATCTCCTTCACTCCTTTCAGAGTGTTCTCGCTCACCAACTCAGCAAGAGAGGCAAACGATGTGTCCTCGAATGCCCCTGAAGACACAGTTAACAACTGTTATAATAACAGACAGGCTCTCCTATAAGTGGCCAGGATTAAGTGTGACAAAACAGCATTAATGAACATGAAGATAATCAAACTAATGTAGATCAACATGTCCTTGCAGCTACTCCTGTCAGAGGAATCACAGGTGACTCCTCCTAAAGGCAACCGCAAGAGTCTCTGTATGCCTTAGTTGACACCCCGTTCATGATGAAAACAGTGAAAGGGCAACACATAAAGGCAACATAGCTCAATTTAGTCCTTAGTTTCTGGTGACTGTGCGTGTGTATGTAGACCAAACGGTAAAGAAATTCAATGTTAGATGTTAAGAGAGAAGTTGGGGTGTTGGCGGGTACGATGGTAACCGAGTTGCGGTCTGTTCTGTGCCCTAAACTGATTTCTTAATTGTCATACAAGAAACCTAGTTAAATCAAACAGAGTTGACAGCTGAATTTCTGCCATGATTTGTTTGTCATGTATATGTCTAACTAGGTTAATAATGTAGTTTATTTGTGTGGGGAGAACGTCACAGGATAACAGTGTGGAAAGTTAAAAGGAAAGATCAGTGCTCGAAGCTATACATATTCAAAATAATCCAATCCAAAGTGAAAACATGGCCTTTTTCAGACACAGGATAGGCAGCGCTGCTGATTTCTTTTATCTGTTAAATGAATGGTCATTTTAGCATTGAAATTACTTTATGTTAAATCCATAAGAGCTTCATTCAAACGTGAAAGGACCATTACTGATAGAGCTGCAATGTTCATGTAATATTTGGCACACTGCAATGGGTTTACTGCTGCAGGATTGTGATAAGTTGGGGAAAATATCAATAGGAAGGTTTAGATTTTACACCTTATTTTACTTTTTTGTTGAATCACACCGATTTAACTAATGACTATTGTGAATGTAGGGGACGTGTCCAAGTAACACTGCAACAGATAAACTTTCTCATCCGCGTCTTAAATTTAGACAGTACTCCGTCACCTAATTTTTCTAAACTGACAGCGCCCAAAATTGACACCCACTGTGGCTGTGAGCTTTCTAGATGCTGCAGCTAGGAGTAGCAACATGGTTTGCTACAAGTCTGATGGTGCAGACTGAAACTCCACAATAAACTGTTTACAGCAGGCAAAAAAGATATAACAGGGGGAACTGAGGTCAATGCTAGTTAAGCCGATAGCAGTGCTCTTTGATACTGGAACCGGACAGGTAATTTATGCCTAAACTGGACAAAACTGTAAGTTTGAAATAAACAGGTCTACATGATCTGTTTTTTCATTCAGTTTCTTACCTCTGAACCTTGTACAGTGTACATTTTCTAAAACGCAGAAAAACTTGCACAGTAAAAGTAAGCAAACTGTGCTTTCTCACTACAGACTCAAGCAACATTGACACCTGCCTAAATGCTTCTTACTATCTGCTGGATTTAGCTAATGGAGATCCTCACTAGTAGTAAGACTGCTTAAGATTCAGATCCACCGGGAGCAGGCATTTATTTGTTTGATACCTGTTAAGCCGGATGGTAATTCAGGTTGATCTTCGTCGTCATCATCTCCCTCTTCTTCTTCCTCCTCCTCCTCATCTGCAGATTCCTCTGGTTTGTCAGTGGCCTGTTGTCCTTCTTCATCTGCTACTGTCGCTGCACCCATCTCTTCCTCCTTTTCCTCCTCATCTTCTTCAGCTTCTTTCACTGTTTTGGTCTTCTTCTCAGCTAGAATAAGAATTATGACATTAATGTTAATTAGCCATCACAAAACAATCTGTAGGCTGTCCAGTTCAAGGAGGCAGACTCCTCTAGACCGTACCTGGCAATTCAGCAGTGTCAGTCAGCTTCCGTTTCTTCTTTTTCTTCTTCTGAGGGGGAATTTTCTCTGTGGTGGTCCCTTCTGCTGGAGCCCCATTCTGCTTCTTCTGCTTCAGTTTCTTCTTGAGCTGCTTGTCTGCCTTACAAGCAGCTGCTGGTTCCTCACAACATTCCTCTTCCAGCCCGTTTGCTGTCAAACACATTACACCACAACTCATTTATCGTATTAGCAAGATGATGCAAAGACTTGTTGACTGATATGATGTGCGTCGTGATTATGCTTCCTCAGAATTTAAAATAATTTATTCGCCTTTACGTACGTCATTGTGACGTTAGTATTACGGGTTTTCTGCTGATAATTAAGGTTTTAAAAGAAAACTCTGGAAACCTAGATATGCTACCGTGCTACCTAGCTTAGTGTTAGCCAAGCACCGTGCAGACGTGTGGCAAATCGCAGTGACATACACAAGTATCTGTTATGATTTAATACTTGCGTGTGATATCCCACATTTAAAATATTAACGTTAAACGGTCGGTATGACATTAAACATCACGCCGTGAGAAGCTAACGCAGTTAGCTTAGCTGGTAAAGTTCGTCCCCTGCTCAGAAAACCCAAAACACAAGCAACAATAGTGTCTTTACAGCACATACCGGTCTCCTCGGCTTCTTCCCGTTTCTTTAGTATTTTTCGTTCCTTGTTCTTTTCATTTCTCTTCTGAATTTTCCTGCGGAGAAGCTTCATCTGTAGGTCCGCCATGGTAACGATGCACAGCACACGTGTGAATGTGTGTGGTGTCCAGGACCCTCCAATGGACCTCTCTGCATTGCCTGAATGAAAATCCAAGGGCCCTCGCATTTAGCTCAGGCAAACAAAATGCCTTGAGAAAAGGCTCAGTAGCGTGAGAGGAAATAAAAATAAATAAAATGCAAAAGCTAGAGTGAAGCTAAGAAATTAAAATAAATTGAATTAAAAATAATTTAAACACGTTGATATGGAACCAGAAGCGACAACCTGGCTACGAGTTAGTGTTTAAGGTTCCTCTCTAATGTAATACATAGATAGATACATTGATATTTTAGTATTTTTAAGGTATTTTAATCCGACTTTGATACAGCTGCATGGCATGTGTGGTATATTTGATGGTGATGATGTGAAGATGATGAAGAGATCTCCGCTGACACTGTCATGCTTGTATATAGAAGTTTATTACAAAGAAGTCCAGCATCAAAACAAGCACTGCAGTAGCCTGTGAGAGGATCCGAGCCAATATGGATCTCTCTCCCTAACAGCTCTAAACATCAGTATATATATGTTAGTTGTCTTTATGATTTATGATTTACTCATATTCTAAACTTTCCCAGAAACAGAGAGGAAGGAAGGGAAGGAGGCCCCTCTCCCTAACACTTACAGATTTACGTTCACAACTATTAACCTAAACATGAACCCCCAACAATAGAAAACCATACGTGGGAAACACTTGTGTTCAGAGACTCCAAAAGAATAACAACCATATATGAAACTTCAGACACTACACATGTAAAAAATGACGGCGGATAATTGTGTTGCATCAACTCAGCTATAGTCACATACTGAATGATGAAGTGTATGTCAGCTGATAATAGAAATAACAAGTACCACGGTTAGCTATTTAACGGTATCTTGGGAATTATTATCAGTTACTAAAAGTTTAATAATAGCTGATAGTGTCTGGTGGCCTTTAATTGAATCTATGAATGATTTGGTATTCATTACCTCCATAAAGCATCCAAAGACAGCTCAATAATATTTGAGTCTGGGGGACAGCAAAGAGATGGTCATATGCTGAAAAACACAATAGGGAGTGATCCTCATCATTCCTTATCAGGAAACAAAAGTGGGGGACATAACCTGCAGCTATTGGTTAAGTGAAATTATACTATTGTGCTTAAGTAATGTGCCCCTGGTTGCAAATATTACAAGATTGAGTTATCAGACTGGTTTATAGTTTACCTCTGCATGTATTAGCAGTTGAGATAGCAGTATACATCAGTGCACTTACCACACACATTCATTTCTGGAAACATGGCCATGTGACACTGTCATGTGCAAAGACGCTGCTTTTCCCACCACCAAATTATTTGAACATTATACTGAACATGGATGAGATTTCACTGCTCAAATTTTAATTATTCAGGAAAATAAAATACTATTTTATATGCAGTGTCTTTAAATCATACATGCTGAGTCCTAATCTTCATGTATATCTAATTCAGTGTTAATTTGAGCTCTTCAAAAGACAGTTTTTTTCCCCTATTTTTATTGTTTCAATGTTAATTCTAAGGTACTGAAAAGTGTAATTTTCTAGAAACATCACTCTGTGGTCTAGGGTGGATTCCATACTTCAACTCACTGATCAGATCAATGACAATCCATATACAATCTATAATCCACTTCAACAGAAGTCACTTAGCTGGAATAAAGCAGGCTAAACTGTCAGTGGGGGTGGGGGGGGGGGGTTGTCCCTACTGCCATCTGCTGGTCAATAGTGGGAACTGACAATATTTTATTCCTCAGTGCTGTTGACTTCATTGCTCAGAAACAAGGCACATTTTAGCAAGGGTTACATACACCTATAAAAGGGGATCTTTCCACACACACAGAGAGACAACGAACACAGAGGAAAACAAGGTTGAAAACGAGCATTTTCTCTTTAATAAGAGCAAATCATCCTTCAGCCTCATCGCTTTGAGTTGGGGCACACAGTGCCCACTGCCTTGTATTTAAAGCTCAGAATTGTCCAATAATCTGGCCACACTTGCAAGATCTCTGGCTGACAGACATCCAAAAATTACTCCCACGTTTAAGAGCACAATTAAGGTAAACGCAGAACAGGTATTACTTAGTCCGAATGGTTTTTGCGAGGCATAGATTCATAGATTCAATCTAGAAATACAAAGTCTGTTAGATATGGTCCTTGGTATTGCAATTTAGTGTCCTTAAGTCCTCTGATACCATCCTGGTAATAGCTAATTTCAATATGGTTCATATCTGAATCCATGTACAAAGTGCAACTAAGTGCTAACAAGTAACAAATGTCAGGACATCTGTATGGCAAAAAGGGTAATTATGAATAACACTTGGTAGGCTAGTATCTGATTTCTACTGTTATCTTTTACTGCTACTGACTAACTGATTTAAGTGTTCCAGGTCTTAAGCAGCTTACTAACCTACACCTACTAACTGTGTCACTTGTACTGAGGAAAATCAGTAAGCTCTATCTAAAGTTTCAAGCCAGCGGAAGTGCTTCCTCCTCAATCTTGACTATGTGCGGCTCTGTCTCTCTCTTGATCTCAGAAGCCTGAAAAATAACCTGGGAGCTGTTCTCAGTCATCCCCTCTGGTGCTTGGCCTTGCTGGACGGGCTGCAGTAACTGACCCCTGGACACTCTCCTGATGTGCTTAATCTCCTCCCATCGCTGCATCCTCCTCCCAAGCTCCAACCCTTTGTTCTTTCTCTTCAAAAACCTCTGCCTCCACGACAGGTCCGCCTGCGAACATGACTGTTGAGGCCTGGTGCAGCCCTGTGCGTTCTCTCCCAACATGGACACGGGCAGCACTTGATTGGATCGTCTCTGCGCGTCCTCTTCCACCGCTCTGAACACCAGGTCGGTGATATCTCGGCGAAGTCTCATGAGCACCAGAGGGTCTTTGATCTGCCGCATATCAGCCAACATAACCTCTGCAAACTGGTTCAGTATGCAGTGTTTGGACGTGTTCGGTGCAGCTCTTTGCTCTGGCTGATCAGCGGAACCTTCGTCGTTGTGATGGTGCGGACAGCTCAACGAGACGACCTCTGTCACTTGAGGCTGTGGGTTTGGACAGTGCAGAAGGGCAGGGTTTGGGGTGGAGGTAACAGCCTGGTGTTCGTCATTCAGGTCATGCCCAGTCACATCAGAATCCAGCGGGCTGCCAAACGAGCTTCCCATCTCCTGGTCGAAACTACCTTCAGTCTCCGGCTCCTCGTCGTCCTCTTCAAACTTTTCCTCCTGCATAAACATATAATACACAGTTAAGATCTGCAAGGAAGCATCTGCAGCCTTCTCTTGCATTCGTTTCCACTCACCAGATATGAATCACCTCGCCTGCGAACAATGTAAGGCCTCAAGAAATCAAGTTTCTCCCTAAGCATCTTTTGCTGGGCAGTGCTGACCCTCTCCGGATGCCACAGTACCCTCCCATACTGAGTGCGAAGTGATCTTGATCTTCTCTCAACATCAGATACTGCAAGGAAAAAAGGTCACAATAAACAAAATGTGACTGAACAGCAGCACTATAGTAGTTAAGAATTAGTGAGGATAAACCTACTTCTATGCCAGCCCGTTCCCATTTCACATATTTAAAAAAAAACTAATAATAAACTGGGTTCATACCCTCCCTGTGCTTGCATGTTTGTCGCAGACTTGATGGAGCACACACTGGGTCGACCTGCAGCATCAAGAAACTACTTTTCTCAACATTACATTCTTACCGGGTTTTCCAATGGACAGTGCGAACTCGGTCCACAGCTTTGTCTTCAAATCCTTGTCGTAGTAAGAATCGACCGAGGAATTAAAGAGGCATTCATGTCTGCGCCAGAAATCTATGAGCATGTTGTCCATTGTAGGACCCCAGTGCGGACCCCGTATCTGACCTCGAAAGTGTGTCATACGGTCTGTGGAGTAAACTCCCGTTGTTTACCATAATATGATGCACCTACGCTGGTTGGTCCTCTCGCGGATTATGCTGCTCTTCTTCTTTGGCTTTGCTTCACCCCGGATAGGATCAAGATGCAAAGGACGATTACTGCCACCACCTGATCTGGAGTGAGGACTGGCGGTTTCCGAGTTTACAGTGTGATTTGAAAAAAAAATTTATCAATTAGGCTAATTTATATTTTGTGCATAAAAACTGCGATAAACAATATCCGACAGTATTCATCCACATTTATATAAATATAAATGCGATTTATATACACATTATTTTTTAACTAAGATTATTATTAATTATTAATTATTATACTTTTTTTGTTATATGGTGTCAATGTGGCGAAGTGTCATTTTTATATTACAATTGTACAATACAATAGATAATTAATTATTATTGTTAGCCTTAATATAATATTTCTCAAAGCTGGAATAATAATAACACTTGATTTTGGTAATGTAAATATGTATATAAATATATATATGTAAATACATATACAGTATATATTATAGATCATGACTGTTCTTATTATTATTAAATCTCTTCAAAGTTTACAAAATAAAGAATACGGAATATTTTCCATGTTACAAAAGGGTGACAACACATTAATAATAAATGGACACATTAGAACACTTTGCAATGAATTAATATACATAGCTTCTGACACATACAATAAAAAAATGATAATGCACTTACATAGTCATTACAGTACTACATCTTCGTTGAGCTCGTGTTTGAGGTCATGTAAACCGATGCCGTCCTCCCTCGGTGATTGACAGCTGCACAGCCCTGCCTGTGGTGCCTGTGTCGCTCTACCCGGCCTCCGCCATCTTGCCTCTCCCTGCCTGCTAGAAGCCGAGTGCGGAAGTGGAAACGGCACTCTGCGGGCTCAGGGTTCCGCCTGTGGACGGTTTGCCAGATCCTCCCGCGGACATAACCTACTATCCATCAAAATTTAACCGTTTCCAAACAGCAGAGTACCGGGGAGAGATGGCTGGACGATTACCGGCGTGTGTTGTCGACTGCGGCACAGGGTAGGTTGTTCAAACCGGACCACCGTGCAAGACGGGGGGCTCGGGTGTCATGGAGAGGCTGAGCACGGTTAGGGACTGTCAGTGTCAGCAGCGGCAGCAGCAGCAGCAGCAGCAGCAACTGGGTGTGTGACTGTATATGCAGGCAGCTAGCCTGCGAGCTAATATGCTAACGAACAGCTAACTGTGACATATTATTACTACGTTCCCTTTGCATTCAGAAATTAGCCCAGTCGGGTCATTTGAGTTGCTCTTAAGTGCACAGTCGCCGCTTATTTTTCATGTTCGTTATCCTGCTCGTTCGCGAGTTTCATCTTTAGCAAGGTTTCATCACAAGCTAGAGTGTGTTTTCTTCCTGTCGAGAGGAATTCACTGTAAGAACCCAGCCAGTGTTTGCTCTTACGCCACCGAAACCTGACTGAGGAAGGATTCCCCCACATCTGGCTTCATTCATTTGCAGTTACTAAGCATTTATTGCTAATACAGTGTTCCCTTCTATATGAATTTACCAAATTTTCCACACTGACTTGTACCGCGGAAAGATATCCGTGACTTTAGCCAGTGCAATTCATAAATCTTTTTGCTTATTAGTCTGGATTTGAGCAGGCGCAGTACTACTTCCTATACAGCCTACACTTCCTCATTCACGCTTTTTAGTCCATATATGGTCGTTTCTCGGCATCTGAGCATGTTTTTTTGATTAACTTCTCTAATTTCTCCTCTTTACCGGTCCACTGATTTTTTTCCTATGGAATGTGTCTCAATTGTGTTTAAGCAATAATATGTGTAGCTTCGACATCAAACGACGTTTTAAGGGGACAGACAATATTTTAGGGCTAGATATCATCTTAGCTCCTCCTGCAGCACTGTTTGTATTGATCGGTGTGCATACTTCCTTTCCTGCTTTTGTATCAGGTAGATTTTCACCTCTGATTGGTTTTTCTTTTGAAATGAAGGTTCAAACCATGTGAGACATTTGAAAGATATTCTCCTGTTGTTATGCTGTATCCACATGGACCCACACAGTCATTGTTTTCTACCCTTTCTCAGAAATGTCTCTCACTTTGAGAGAGAGAGAAATGTATTTCAACCAATGCGGACATGTAGATCTGTACAAATAACAGTCTTCAGCTAGTGATAGGAATGCTCAGTTACTTTTGGGGTCTAAAAATGGTTTGCATTGCTTGCATGTAGAGGCTTGAACTCGTCACTCCTCACATTGCATACCTCCCCACTCGTCCACACCCCCCCCCCTCCCTCCTTCAGGCTGTTAACCAGTCTGCTGCTTCTGATCTGCACTGGGACAGCAAAAGAAAGTGCAGCTGAGAATTGGGTTAGCCTGTGCTGGTTTGTACTCATCAAGCAGATGGCTAATACTTTTCTGGCCAAGCCTTAAAGTCATAACACATATGTTCCAGTAGCAGTGTCAAACAAGACTTGCTTTTTTATCTGCACAAATAGCGCTTAGTCATGAAGTCACAGTTTAAATGTAGTTGGAGATTTGGTTTACAATTACGTCTTTCTGAGTGAAAACTTCGACACGTTATGGTTTTACAGCTTAGCCAGAGAGTACCAGCTATTGGCAGATGTTTCAGTGTGTTGAGAGAGTTCAGCAGCTGTCTCTGAGTCATGCTCATTATGTCCAAACAGTGACGACTCCACTTCCTTTTACACACCAACCTTCTAAGTGGCCTGGCTACTATGATTAGAATAGACTACTTCATCATGCAATGAAAGAACCACAGTCATATCTAGATTAGGATGTAGTTTAGGTTAGGTTGTCTTTTGTGCAAAACTGGCATTGCATTGTCAAATCAAGGCTTCAAGCAGAAAAGGCTTCAAGGCAGAAAAGAAGTCTCAGGTGTTCCAACTCAGTGCATTCGAAGGGCTTAGGTGGAGTCATTCTCCATCTGTCTAAAGCAAACAGATGAAATTTCATAACACAAGTCTGCAATCATCAATGAGCCTCAGTCAAAAGCAGACCTACATTAAACAGTAGTCGGCAGGTTTTCTGCAAGCATTTGCCAAATGCTTAATTGAGGTGAAAAATAACAATGTGTAAGATTCCAAAAAACGATACTGACATATAATAATTTGCCAAAAAATGGTGTGTAGTACTAGTGCATATAGTGCTCAGCTCCAGCCGTCCTGTGCAATGATGTCCACTGTCAGCCATTTGTTGTGTTTAAAGCTTGTTGAGGCAGGTTGAAGTAGACAAGCTTGGACTGTTCTGTGGTATGAAGGTGTTGTACTGCTGCTACTCTGTGTTGCTGTCAGCCCATAATGTTGTTACTGTCATGAGATAGCTGCTATTATCTTTGAGCACCAAACCATGTTTTGGGGGTTTTTTTTGGATTGTAGTGGCAAAAATGGGTGATGTCATATTATCACGTTCACAGCATTCATGGCCATTGGGCCCTCCATTCATAACTAATAATGACTGTTACTATAATATTGAGTCATTTTTTATGTAGCACTAGTGCGGCAGTAATCAGTTAATTCATTCATTAATCCATTTTGAGTTGTATTTCTTCAAAGTTCACTCTCCTTTTAGCTCTTTTTTGGCTTCCACCACCTGAGCAACTGTCCAATGCTGTCTGTCTGCCGTTTGGTGTTGGGCAAGCAAAGCATAGTGGGTGTAAAGGAGCATTTTCACTGAGAACAGCTGCCTGCTGCTGCCAGAAACAATGTCAGTAACAGCAGGGAACTGGTGGGTCATAAAACCAAAACACTGAGCTGAAAGATGCTAATACTCTCCATTGAGCTGGAAAAAAACTGCAGAGTCAGGTGATACCTCTCTGTGGGTGTGTCACTATGAGTGACCTCTCACACATTAAACGTAGTCATTTAATTCAGTGTTGATATAAAAATCTTGAGCAGTGCAGCTTTAAAGTAAAACTCTCACAGAGATACAGTACGTTGATAATGTAAACTCTGGAAAACGGGCTTTTGTATTGTCACTATTTATTCTTTATCTGGCGGTCTCATCTGAGGTGACTTGTATGTTCACTCTTGGCTTACGGTTACCTTCAGCCCAAACCTAAAAAGTTGGTGTAGTGTTGTGTTATAAAAAAATGTCAACAAAAGTCAATATCAATAATCTACTGTCCCTATTTCTGAAGAATTCAGTAAAAATGAACAAATTGAAATAAATCCTGCTATTGCTGTTAGTAATACTGCAAATAGTGGACCTGCCACTTTTCTGCTGTATTTGAACCATGATTTGAACATGATCTTCTGTATTGTGTGTTCCCAGAGTGTTCTTTCTCCTGGCTGTACCTTTAAAAAAAATCAACATTGGCAGCTCTGTTGGTTTTTTGGTGTGCTTTACAGATAGGTGAAGTTGTCAGAGTAGATTATACAACTTCATTCACGCACCACACACTCTTTTCAACTCCTGCCAAACAACAAGGTCACTCAGTTGAAGCTGAAAAAGTAGGTGGTGGTGGTCATGTTCCCACCGTTGCTTGTCAGTTAGTGTCACTTTATGTTAGAGGAGGTGACTTTACGCAACCCTTGAAAGCTAGACACACATCTCGGCTGTGAGTATCTACACAGATGAGAAGCTGACTTTGCTTTTTGTCTTGAAGTTACACTAACAGTCGTACACGTAGAGCATACATGTGCTTTTAGATCCCTTGTGTAAAAGGAGAGTATTTTTTATTTTTCTTAGTAACACAGGCAGGGCATATGTTCAGCTGTGATTCAAGAAACCATCGAATGTGATATTTGCCATTACTGTGTGGTCATAAAATGAGCCACCAGGTGATAAGAAGTTGTTATTCTGATGTTATGCACTGAAGTGGTAGTGGGCCACAATTATAGTGTGCTGTTTCTTAATCCTGTATTTCCTTTCTGTATTTATTTTACACAGGCATCTGCTGTTGCTCATATATGACTTCCTGTGCATCATAGTATGGTATCCAGGAAAAAGAAACTTTTGATTGGTGTTCAGGACAGGAAATGTCAGAAATGAGTTATATGATGAATCTGTAGACTTATGCAGATAAGGAAATGAAAGACACAGTTATGTAGGACAGTTGCTCTGATTTTGAAATTGTAATGAAGTGATTGTAAGACCCAGTTCATTTCTTTTTATGCCTGCTGATGTGGCCCCTTCAGGCTTTCTTTTTTTTTTTTTTTCATTTTTATAAAGTTGAATTCAAAAGGAGCCACTATTATGACCAGGATGTGGTCTGTTATGCCCACAGTGCTTTGGCAGTTGTCAGCAGTGTCCTCTATCAGTCCCTTGGGCCCTGTATGCAGGAAATATGGGAGTTCTGTCTGGGCCTACCCCAGTCAGGACTACATCTGGTCAGCATGTGCCCACAAAACACCATTCTTACAGAGCAGGAGAAGGCTGTAAACTCTCAGGTCTTTGATGCTAAGACTTAAGGTGTGCTCCCAGTTTATGCATGGAAGTGAATGTTTTTTTCATTCATACAGTCTCCCTCTTAGGTTAAGGTTTTGCTCACTTTTTATATAGAGAAGCAGGAAATACAGGGATTAGCAGCCATTATTGAGGTCACAGCTAGTTTATATTGAGGCTGGTCAGTTTATACAGAAGTGATCTTTTTCCCCCAGACAAATATGAATAGTCTTCAGTTCCCAGTGTGACATGAATGGCTCTTTTAATGGCCTCCTATTAGCAAACTCCAGAGCTGCCGCTGCTTTTGCCCCCCCCACCCCCCACCCCCACCCACTCCCCACCCAAAGGACAGTGATGGCATTGATCGAAACAATAGAAGATAGCAGCCAAAAATAATCTTTACAGCCGTAAACTTTCGCACATATAAATATAGTGCCAGCAGTGTAACTGATGCTTGTTTTTTTTGCAGGTCATGCAGCCTGATTCTCCATAGTGAAATGTGAATCTTTTCTCTTGCAGTTACACCAAATTGGGGTATGCAGGGAACACAGAGCCACAGTTCATCGTTCCATCATGTGAGTATTTCGCTGTGCATCGAATTCCCCAAACACCAGCCATGCAGACCAGCAGCACTAACAATGACCACAATGCATCACTGATTAGAGGAAATGGTTCAGCTTATTTGTGCTGATTTAAAAAAAAAAAAAAAAAAAAAATCAGTTCCAACAATGACAGTATCCATAGTGGTCTAGGTTTGACTTTTTGCTATCACCCAAGATTGTCCCTGTAACACTTTTTTCACCAATTTCACTCTATGTAAAGCTCATGTAAAGTTCATTGTAAAATGATTTTAAAACTTTTTTCAGATCAACTTAAGTACCTAAAATGCACAGTGCACAACTTTGTAAGAGTGTTCATCCACTCTGTTGCTCTCTCTAATGAAGTCTCTTTTCTCTGTCAGGTATCGCCATCAAAGAGTCTGCCAAGGTCGGAGACCAGGCCCAGCGAAGAATGATGAAGGGGGTGGATGACTTGGATTTCTACATTGGAGATGAGGCAGTAGACAAGCCCACATATTCCACTAAGGTACATGACCCTGATGGCTTTACTCACCCATTCGTAAACAAGAAGTAGACTAAAGGAGAGACTCTCCCCCTGCAGGTGTGTGTGACTGTTTTTCTTTTGTATCACCCAAACATGGAGGAGAGCAAATTCACAGGGGCAAACACAGTCTGGGAATCCACTCTGTAGAATAATTTGCTTTATAATAGTTTTTCACTAGATATGTAATTTGATATTATATGGGCTATACTCCATATCTCCAGTATAGCCTGTTGTTGATTTTATCAGATGTAATGTGTAAAATGCAGAAGCACGCACATAGTTCCTCTTTGGCACCGGCATAGACATCTCACAATGAACTTGTCATAGCAGGAAAAGCACAGGTGTTAATAATATCATTAGCGGTGGCTTTGCTCCATATTGATGTCCCAGTAAGCCAGTTATCCAGCAGACACAATACTAGAGCTGTGCTCCAAATCCACCTACTAATTCTAAGCAGGTTTTTAGAATGTAGTGTGTTCCTACAAGCAATGGGACAATATAAAGTGTGCTCAAAACAGTCTGAATGCATATCAGAAGAACTTGATTGTGAGTGTGATGTTGAAGGACACTATTCTCCTACAATCCAATGCCAAAAGTATAAGAAAACACCTCAGAAAATAAGGAATGACTATTAAATCTCATGAAAAACATGTTGTTGTGCCATTGTTAACATTAATTGGCAGTTGCATTTTAAAGTTGCAGTTTGATTGATGTCTAATGACAAACTTATTGTATAATTTCACATTAGCATAAAGGTATGTTGATATCTTGTACTGTAAAAGTTCAACAGCAAAAACAGCTTTCTAAAACATGAGTGCTGTAGTATATGGCGCATAATACGTATGGGCTCAAATTAGGGTCTGAAAAATGTCGAGCTTGTAAGTTTGTAGTTGAAATCATCCTTTGTAAACATGCAAAATAAATCTGTGTGAGAAATTCAAGTTTCTGCCAGTGTAGCAAAGAGTTGTATTCGTAAAAAGGGAATTTGTGCACGCCTACAGCAGAGCCAGGGGGTAGCCATGGCTACAGTCTGGAAGACCCCACTCGCTGTCCCACATAGCACTACATAGCCAATTACAGTTTCCTCTGGAGGGGTCTGTAAACAGTGAACCTAGAATTTATGAGATGAAAGTAAGAACAGGAAGCAAACTCTAAAGAGCAGAGATTCAAGTACTGGAAGCTGTGATAATAAAATAATAACATTATTAATAGAAAAAGTAATAACATGATTATTAGAAAATATCACTGCTTCTCTCTTACTGCCTGCATATCCACAAACTATCTGACCATAGAGTAAACATCATAAACTAAGAGACTGTGTGTATAAGATCTGTGAACAAATGATATCAATGATTAGGTTACACAGAGACACTGTGAAAGCCCAAACTTGTGCCATTCCTGAAGAAACATTGAACACCCTCGACTGAACTACACTGAACTACCTCTATCCCCAAGTATTATTGATGATATCAGTCAGCTGCACCTGCTGACTCTGGCATAACGTCTGCATGATATCATTACACAACTGACATACTGTGCATTTTAGAAATTGTTGTGGCAGCACAGTACTTACAGCAGAAACTGTCTTACATTGTCTGATCCATGATCAGACTCCATTATGAGAGTCCTCTCTGTTGAACTACACGTTTTCTTCAATGGTTTGGGGGTAAACTTGACAGTGACCAAAGAAAACATAGGTTGCTGAAAAATTTAATCCAAAAAGCAGTTTGAGAGCTAAATATATTAGAGGAAGTGTCCCAGCAGTTTCGGTTCACTATTTCTGCATCTTGTATTTTGGTCCTGTTGTCTCACATACGTTATTCTAATTACCTGGACCCTTGTGTCAACAGTGGCCAATCCGTCATGGGATTGTGGAGGACTGGGACCTAATGGAACGCTTCATGGAGCAGATCATCTTCAAGTACCTGAGGGCTGAGCCTGAGGACCACTACTTCCTCCTGGTAAGATTCTTGAAAAATGTGGCCAGTCTAGTGCTAGCAAGCACAGAGTTTAGCTGCAAATAGAATTCTTAAAATCTTCTTCTTCTTTTAAATATTTTACCTATTTTGTTTTGTATTGTTTTTTTTATGTTATTTTGACAATTTAACTGAAGCTACACTTTGTGATACAACATGACAGGAATAAAGTCTTACTTCAATTTTTTTTAAATGACTGATATGGACAAAAGTCTTTGGAATCAGTGCAGTATTGAGAAACCAGGAACAGCCGTTTAATTGCTACTAGACTCCACTGACAAAAACAGTAAGCAGAACATGGGAGTTGCTGTAATACCGCTGCGTCTATGGGTTGGTTTGTGTCATTGTGTGGTACTTTTACTTAAATATCTGAATACTTCTTCTATCACTGAAAGTCACACAATAACAAACGAACTAAACAACAGAGGCAGTGGTGTAGCAAAATCTCATGTCCTGCTTGGTAAAATTACTGTTTTTGTCAATGGAGTCCAGTAGTGATATACAGCAATATTTTTGCTGCAGCTGTTCGCTATGGCTGCTTACACTGTTCTTGTTGAGTACTGCAACAATTGCAAAGACTGTTGTCCCTATGAATCATATACACCCCAAAAACATGGGAAAATAAAGCCCTGGTTCATAAATGCCAGAATTACCCTTCAATGTTACACTAGTAGGCCAGTTAACAGCCGGGCATTCCCATATGTATAGATTATACATATCACAGTATAGTGCTAATGATAAATAAAAAATGTCCCCGCATTTGAACTCTACTTTTAAGCTGAATTTGTTACAGACTAACTGTACTGTGTGTGTGTGTGCGCGCGCTTTTTATTCTCTGTTTGCAGACAGAGCCTCCTCTCAACACACCAGAAAACCGAGAGTACACAGCTGAGATCATGTTTGAGTCCTTCAATGTACCAGGGCTGTACATTGCTGTGCAGGTGAGATATACTGGAACTTGTAGTTTGTTCATGACAAGGAAATACACACAACCCCTTTACATACTTCTTTCATCTGATTTAGAATGTTGCTATCCTAATATGTCCTTCAAGTCTTCATCTTATCACCTTTTGGTCTTGAGTGCTGTGTCCTAATGTGGCCAGCTAATAATAACTTTTGCCTGTTTACATGTAAACATACAGTTAAAATATTACCAGTGTGACATTCTCCTATGTATTTGTATGTGTGTGCCAGGCTGTGCTCGCTCTGGCAGCCTCTTGGACATCCAGACAGGTGGGAGAGAGGACGCTGACAGGCACAGTCATCGACAGCGGAGACGGTGTCACCCACGTCATCCCTGTGGTGAGTTTAAAGATTGCAGTTTACAGCCTCCTCCATTACCCACTGTCTCTCACACATACAAACAGTTTCAAGTTTGTGAAGAGTCAACATTTACCTGTAAATATTTAACATTTTGCATTGGACATGCTTTTATTGAGTTTATTGAATTAATTGTGTTGAAGTCATCAACTGCCATCTTTCAATACATTTGTGCCAATCTATTTTCACAGCAGCCAGTCATTTATATTCATAACATTTCACAGTAGCAATGTAGGACTTTGCGTAAACATGCATTTCTTGAGTGGCCTTGCTGTTTTAATTTTGGAGAGAGACGTGGTAATAATTTTTTTTGCTCCATTCAAAACAGCATTTTAATTGATTACGTGTTCATTATGTTCATTTTTAACCTTTAATAAACACAAATGGCATACATTTAATTAAGATTAGAGGCAGCAGTGTGAAAGAACAGTGGATAAAGAAGTGTTATATTGAGGTTTAATACTCTATGTGGCCAAGAATGAACAGAAAAAAATAAAATAAAAAGAATATTTCCACCTGTCTACTTGCTTAGTAACCGGATAGTGTTGATGTTTAAAACCAGGCCACAGTGCTTCAGAGGTTGGAAGGAATTACTCAGTGTTAGGAAATATGCTTGCAGAATACATTTAGAGGCAGTGTGACTGAATCAGCATGTCTGTAGCCACTGCTGAACATGTGCAAAAAACAAGCCAAACACAATACCACTGGGATGTGGAGAAGGATTCGAACTAAAACACAGATCAAATGGAAAAATAACAAGCTGTAACATCTGTAGACACAGTGTCTCTGTCTATTTTCGCCACTCTTGTACTTTTCTGTTATGTTGCACATTATATAACATCAGCTCTCTTTCTTTTTCTCTCTCTCTGTCTCTTTATTTACTCCTCTATGTCTCTTAGGCTGAAGGTTATGTTATTGGCAGCTGTATAAAGCACATTCCCATCGCAGGACGAGACATCACCTACTTCACCCAGCAGCTGCTGAGGGAGAGGGAGGTGGGCATCCCACCAGAGCAGTCGCTGGAGACAGCCAAGGCAGTAAAGGTGGGTCCTCAGCCGCAATTCCCATCATCCACTTTGTCTGCTAAAGAGGCAGTTATTACCCCACTAGTGCTGACTGGAGTCACATTTATGAGTACATAGGTATATTTATCTAAACAAAAGGTTAAATCACAAAATACCGTAGTGATTACAGTGTCACTGTCCAGTAAAGACCATGTATCTCCAGATATAAGGGAAGTATTAAATCCTACTGAAAGAATCCTCCTGCTCCTTATGTTACATTAACCATTGGATTATTTGAGAAATGCATTGTTAGAAATAAAAAATTGAATAGAATATAGCATGAAAAAGTTTGGAGATGCATCATTTTAACATGACAGTGATGATAAGTTAATTTAGGAATTTATAATATACATAATCTGTAATAATGTCAATATATTCCATATATTTTCTAAGTCACAACATGAATATTATAGAAATATTAAACAAGACCTGAAATTATATTAAATTATATATATATAACAAAATGAATAACACATTTCATGTCTTGACTATTTTTATTTGAACGAAATTGGAATTGGATAAGCTCCTGAAAAAATACTACTTGAATGGCAAGGGAGCCACATTTCATTCACTGGCGCAAGAATGCATCAGCCAGAAAAGATGCATGGGGCTGTTTTTTCTCTTCAAACTCCAGCTCCATTTACCATAAAGGCAGTGATAGGGTCCTCATTTTAAAAAATGAGATGGGAAACTGGAATTTCTTTAGTTTATCTTCATGAGGACACCAGGTGGCGCTTTTGGTCTGCCTGTTACATGTAGCTGAAACCACTGCTATTGTGTTTTGCTTTGTTGGTTAGTTTCTCATAATCGACATTGTTCCCCAAACTCTGCTCAAGCTGTAGATGATTTTTTTTTCCCATTACAATCCGCATATGATTAAAGAAGATGAATGATAGAAATGATTTTTTTGCAGTTTATGCTTTGTATCTTCAAACCTTCATCACCAAAAGTATTTTAGATTTCTTTAATTAGTTTCCAACTTCCCAGGTCACAAATAGATTTGATTTAATGTTGTTTTCCTTCCCTTATTTTTGCTTCTTTTGTCAGTCACCACATTTTATTGATTCACGTCAATTCTCCACAATTGCCCCATGTTTATTAAATAGCTTGTTATCCAAGACTTTGTTCTCGATGTCAAGGACCATTCCTCATTACCCTGAGGCGCACAAACAAGAAATAATGTGAATTCAAATAATTAGCATTAGCGGCGAGGGGAGTGCGCGTCGAGCATATTGCCAGTCATGTCTAGAAATGTTGATTCCACTGGGGTCTGGCTGGCAGTGACAACCACATTTCCTCCAATTGAAACTAATGACATACATGAATACACTGGACTGCATGTTCTGCTTCCACATAGTCACTGTTACAGAAGCAAAATCAATTACAGTTTAAACAGTCTTGCTCTCATTATTACTCCTTCAATATAACCCGTTGATAGCAAATATACAATATATATAGCTTGCTTTGGCTTGTTAAGTCACATTGACGGATGATATACATGGTGAAGAAAATGACTCATTAGAACACTGACTGTGTGTTAGAAGAGCTTTTACAATCTATACTTTAAGGGAATTTTAAGTAAGGATTGTTGAAGCTGACAACTTTACTTGTGCTCTCCCCATCAGGAGCGGTTCAGCTACGTGTGCCCAGATCTAGTCAAAGAATTCAACAAGTACGACACAGACGGCTCCAAGTGGATCAAACAGTACACCGGCATCAATGCCATCAGCAAGAAGGAGTTCACCATTGACGTTGGCTACGAGCGCTTCCTGGGACCTGAGATCTTCTTCCACCCAGAGGTTGGTCAGTGCTGTGTGAATCAAGGGGAACACAATTTAAGATTGCTGAAAACTACAAATACTAGACAGCCCATAAATAACCACCAACTTACCACCAAGTACCATCTGGATCAAAGGACCAACAATTACAATCCTTCACCTTTCATAAAGAATGATTTTACCTGCCGTCTGTTCACACCAAACCCGCCCAAACTTGAACAGTCTCAGCCTGGTTTGGTCCAATTAGTTGTGATGTCTAAATCAGATATTATATAATAAAATCATTTTGACAGTAATAATATCTTTCCCCACTTTTAGTTAGCAAGGCCTACCTTTTCACTGTCATATTCATTTATTGCTGCTGTTTTATACAAATAGTAGAGAGCAGAGATCTCTAATTACACATTGCTCAGGCACATTTTGGTTTGTGTCAACTACTGTGGTATCTTTGGCACGTACACGGCACAGGATGACACGTCTTTTTTGTTTCCTCACCATCCCAGTTTGCCAACCCTGACTTCACCCAGCCTATCTCTGAGGTCGTGGACGAGGTCATTCAGAACTGCCCTATCGATGTCAGGCGTCCTCTCTATAAGGTAAGACATTTATCATTAAGGCTGAAAGACTCTGACAACTGTAAATATTTAGCATTTAACAAGACTGTTAAACTCTGGCCAAGTCAGGTCAGGTTTTATCCATTTCTAAATAAATGAGCTCAATTACAGACAACAATCATGCTGTATTATTTTCAGTTGATATTTTAGCTTGTATTAGAATTAATTCCAAGCAATAAATAGTTTTGTTTTATGTAATTAGCAGGGAAGGGGCTTTTTGTCAGAACATTGAATCGTACTAATGGGACTTATCTTCATAAACAATGCCCAGCTTGTTGTACATTGCTCCTAATTGGGTAGAAACTGAAATGATCAAAAGGAGAGAGTGATAAGTCTCTGTGGTATCAAGTGGTATTTCCCATCAGGGTTCTGCCCATCGCACTTCCACCAAAGTGTAGTGGGTTGTTTTCCCAGAAGTCAGTAGCCAGTCGCAGATTACAGGGGTTATGTACTGCTCATTTCTATATCCTTTATTTAATCATGTAAAAGTCTCGTTGAGATTGAAATCTCTCTCTCAAGAGGGACCTTGCTAACAGAGCAGCATAAACATTGTTAGAACAATAAACACGAACAATACAAACAAACAAATAAAACTGTCACACACTGGAAACGAGTGAACACGAGTGTGAGAGTGTACACGCACATGTATATACACAGATGAGAGGGAACCACCCCAGGGCTACAAGCTTTTTAATCCACATTGCCTTTTCTTCCACAGAACATTGTTCTGTCAGGAGGCTCCACCATGTTCAGGGACTTTGGGCGCCGTCTGCAGAGAGACTTAAAGAGGACGGTTGATGCCCGACTGAAGATGAGCGAGGAGCTGAGTGGAGGCAAACTCAAGGTGAGAGTACACATTAATTTACAGATCGATACTGCTCGACAAAACACAATTACTTTGTGAGGAGGAGAAAAAAAAAAGTCTCTTGAAGTTTATATGCTTTCCCACTACAAATGCAGTTGGTACAGATGTGTTGATTTTAATAGCAAATTTGTATAAACCTAATAGGGTCTTGAAATTTTCATATGAGACTGGAGATGGGAAGAAGTATAAAGTTAGTGTTTCCTACCTCCTCCTTAGCCAGTCAAATTGTGGAGGCAATACCTGTGATTCATCTTGATGAGATGCTAATTGTCATCCAGCCTGAGGCTGAGCTGAGTGGCATTTGTAAATCCACCTCAGGCATGGAAGAACCAGATGGTGAATGTAGCTAATTCAAGTCCGGAAAATAAATAGAAAACATGCACTGCACTTTTAATTTCAGTTTTATCCATTTCCATTTTTATCCAATATATCTATAAAAACAGTGAATACTTTCCATTGTATATTAAGACTTAGAGACTTAATTGTGTGTTGTGTTGTAAAGAAAGTGTGTGTGATGATGACATCTGTGAAACATGGCCAGTATTAAGTTTCCTAATATAACTGTTTTAAAGCATTTAACATTTAATCCACTTCATTTTGCCCCATGTCCTCCCATTACTACATCCATCCCATTTCTACTGCATCACACTGTAGTTACCAAGGTGACTGAATGTAACTGATCTCTAATTTTTCTCTCTGTCCTCACTTCTCAGCCAAAACCAATCGATGTCCAAGTTATCACTCATCATATGCAGAGATATGCAGTGTGGTTTGGTGGATCAATGTTAGCATCAACTGTAAGTATTTCAAACATGCACTCACACTACTTCGTCAACATGTAGCAGTTAAATGTTATGACAGGAGGAAGATATCTGCTTTTAGATTAACCAGCATGATGGCTTCTATCTTCCATGACATTGAAAGGCATGCAGTACTTAGGCTCAATCCTTGCTTGTTGCGCGATTTTTTTTTAGTCTGACTGAGTGAAAGTGAATGCTGTGGATTGTTGTGACCTTTCATTATCCTTTTATCCCCTTGTTGAGTCAGTTGTGTGAACAAAGCCAATAATTTTATCAGCAGGAAATTTGGTCCTGAGCAAATGTCTCTGAACCTGCGAAACCTCAGACACTTTATTATGTCTCAGTTTTCTCAGTTTAAGACCTAATTCTCTATATTTACAGCTATGTAGAAACTCAGTTCAGTATCATCATCATCATCTGAGTGCTTTAAGTTGCAGATCATTGCTTAACAAAAATGTTAAGCATAGGCAGTTAAAGGCCTTCAATTTTAAGAATCTGTAGTAATCATAACATTTTGATGCAATGAACAAACAATATATTCTGGTAAGCCAGCATATACTTTAGGTGCACCCAGGATGTTTCACTGTGCTATCTGGTGCTGCAACAGTACTACTAAAGCATTACCTTTTTTTTGTCAATGCCCATACACATTGGTCATTGGTAATTTGTTAACAGTAATAAAAGATGCAGATATTTTTTTCCTAAATTCTGCATCAGAAAATGCAGAATTCAGCTGTGCAGTGACCATGAGGGAAGGATATGTTGTGACTGAGAAGGCCCAATCAGCAAGCAAACCTGGGTGTCTGAGTTGTCATTTCCAAAAGTCTCAATTTCTACCCGTCCAGACTAAAACACGCTCCCCGGACTTTTCAAACTAAAACGGGTCTGGCAGCATTTCCAAAAGTCTCACTTTTAGGGGCTTGAAAACATCAGAGTAGTATTAATGCCAGGTGTAAGCGGCGTAGAAATAGCAATGTGCGTTAAAACCAAAATGCATCAGTGTGGATGTAGCCTGCGTAGACAGGCCTGTATACATGTTTGATCGACAGCAGAGCCATCAGGGGCATCAAAACACAATTTAAACAGACTTTCATGGCACACTGTTGCTTACACACCAAGCCCAGTGTTGTTGAAAAATAAAGACTACACCATTTAGCATCTACACTGACCACAGCTAATATTTGCATGTACATTTCTAAACTGTTCCACGCGTTATGCAGACATGACATGCAGGTTAATTGGTGATCCTAAATAGCCCATAGGTGTAGATGTGAATGTGAATAGACTCTGTATATTAGCCCTGTGATAGGCTGGCGATCTGTCCAGAGTGTACTCCACCTCTCACCCAATGTCAGCTGGGATTGCCCCCCCCCCCCCAGTGATCCTTAAGGATAAGTGGTACAGATAATTGATGGATGGATGTTTGCAAGTAATCTACCAGGGTGTGCTTGAATGTATTTGCCTGCTGCCGCATGATGTTGAAGAGCCCTTGGACCCACGTGCTTTTTTTTCTTCTTTGCACATTTAAAACTAAATAATTAGATTGCTACACGGCAGACATTCTCTGTCCATGTAGACAGGGATACGACTGCAGTTTGACATGGGGTGCCACCATGAAACCAAAAACTACAATAAAAATTTCACTTTAAAAATGTTGCATTAGCTCTCCAAAAACATCTGCCACCTGTTAGATCTGAAAAAAGTTTGTTTGAAATGAATAACATAAGCATCATGCCTGATCAAAGTAAACAACACCACCTGCAGAAAATGAAAATGCAAATATATGCAACTTTTTTTTAATGTTGGTGTGTCCTGTGTTTTTGTTTCTTGTTATATTGGTCTATTCACCTTCATGTGTATGTTTCCACAGCCTGAGTTCTACCAGGTCTGCCACACCAAAAAGGACTATGAAGAGATCGGGCCGAGCATCTGCCGCCACAACCCCGTGTTTGGAGTCATGTCTTAACTTTGGACCTCCCAAAGTCTAACAGCTGGGGATGAGGGGGGGTAAGGGTGTGGGTGCGGGGTGAGGACTGACGAAGTTAGGTCAGGCTCAGGAGGTGGGGGGGGGGGGGATGGTGGCGCTTCTGTGCTTTTTGATTATTCGTTCAGCTATGGATGTGTGAGATGCGAAGGAGATCCAGAATATAAAAGGAGAGGGGGAAAAAAAACAAAAAACAAAAAGAAAAGAGAGCAGACCAAACACAGAGAGGCTGGAAGATTTATTGTGAATGTTCCTTCTTTTTCTTTCTTTCTTTGTATTTTCTTTTCAAAATGAGGGAAAAATGGTTCGTAAGCCAAAACAAGTTTAAGAACATTTCTGGATCGGTTGAGCAACATGCAGTGAGTGAGGATGATAAAGATGATGATGATGATGATAATGATGATGATGATGATGATGAATATAAAGATGGTGTTGGTGGAGGCCTAAAATGATGACATTGATAGTAATTTCCTGACACCAGAACATATTATTTATGTTTATAGAACATGAGTCCAGGCAAGATCCCATGACTCTTGAGATCATTGACAAGTTTAGAACATATTATTGTCTGCTTTTATTTTCTGCAAATTATTTCAGCTTCAAATGCACATGTCTGTGTATCACGGTAAGAGCTTGTTTATATTTCATACAAAAGTTTTTATATGTAAAACTTGGGAAATCAGGGGTTAAAAAAAAAAAATTTAATCAATTCCAATATGAACAAGAGACTGTTTAAACCCAGGATGCAGCTTTGATACTCAGTATTTTTTGAGTTTGAGTACTATTGCTCCCCACCTGTGTCATCGCTGTCTGCCCTTTAATTCTTCATACATTCATTTGCATCTGCTTTCACTTCAGACAGTGTCAGGTTTCCACCTCTGTGATGCAGAGAGAGAAAAGAGAGAGGACTTACTAAGGTTATAAAAAAAGAAACTGAATAAGAATGACTGTCAGACCAGTATTGTTAGACTAGAAGTTTTTTTATTATTAAATACCAAATTATTCAAAGAATGGGATTTGTGTATTTAATGCCTTGCAACATTCCAATAAAGGCTCAAATTTGTTTCTAAGTGCTGGTGTTGGTCTTTTCTTCTTCCCTTGAATTCTGCTCAGTTTGCTGCTGTGTTCCATTACAGATCAAATCTATGGGTTATTTTCTTATTCAACACTTTTGTTTATAAAATGTCAACAACAATGATAAATATCCATCTAACATTACCAAAGTACGAAGTAATGTCTTCAAATATTCTGTTCTATCTGCCGACAATCCAAAGGAATTTAAGTGTTATGTATTTTTTTTGATAAATTGTTCAAAAAGTTAATCTGTTAGATTTCAGTGCAATGTTAAGATTCCACTGATCAGATTATTTTATTTTATCCCCCTGCGTGATCTAAATACAGTTTCAAAGCCTTCTCCACATCCACCATGATAAAGTTCCTGCTCAGAAAATCTAAATCTCTCTCTTAAATTTTATTTACACATTTTTAATTTAGAAATTTGATATCTTTCCCTATAAACTGCAATATTAACCCTACAACAAAATGATCATTAGCCTCTGAAACGTACTTATATATCTTCAACGCTGTTACATTTTTGTCAGTTGATAATTAAAGGCTTACTATGGCTGTTTTTGCCAGTGTAGTTTTGCTTTGGCTAGTAGTTCATAGTTGCCCTATAAAGGCCCATGTAGTACCTGGCAGTTTTGTAGAGAATAAAATGGATTTATAGCTGATTTCATGATGAACTCTCCACAAAGTTTTAAGCAGTTTAAAACATTTTCTTGGTTGAGTTGATATTGGTGAGGATAGAGTTGCATGGCATTGCAAAGACTAATATGATATGCTGCTTAAAGACAGCAATTTAGGTTGGCTGAAACCTGAAGAGGCAATAAAAGCTCAAGAGATCATTTTTATAGCAACAGAGAAGGTGCATACATGAGCTTATGAGCTCAGAAATGAATGTGGGGTGAAGGTTTAAGTCATTAACAGTGAACTAAAGTTGTTTGCATCCTTCACAATTAACTACCATGCTGTTACAAGTTTGTGTTGAGGGTTGTGATCATTACTGAATAGTTTGCATCACTTGAAAACATTCAGCCCGTGCTTCTGACTGACAACTTCCTTTTCGGCAGGAATAAACAAGAAATCATTTTACTGGCTCTACTCAGGTCTCGCAGAGTTACCCGTGTTGGCGCTCTAGCCAGATTTCCTCACATTCCCTCTAAATCCCTGAACTTTTGTTTACTGGGCAGGAGCAGACTCTTGTACTGTAGAGGAGTGGGAGCGGGCTGAGTACCCCCCAACAGAAGGAGCTGCCACCATCACAGCTGTCTGCATATGAGATAGCAAGGGCGATGATGAAAAGACTTGTTGAAGAGCTCTCGCCGCCAGAGTCCTCTGGGGGATTTTGACCCCAGCTGCCTCTTTTCTGCAGAGCTGGAGCTCACCAAAGTGAGACTGATTGAAGAAAGAGTGTTTTTCAAGAGCAGCTATCCGCGTGTGATGCCATAATGTCTCAGTAAATGAGTTAGTGATCACTACCATTAATTTCAAGCATTTGTATGATAGTGCAACACTTGGTAACCCACCGACCAGCTTCTGGTCAGTGGATGGTGCAGAGTGAGTTCTGTTCTCAGAGTTGCCCGTCCATTCACAAAACTTCAGTCCTGAATACATTTTAAAGCTGCACTAATCTATAGTTCTATTTTAAATGGTAAATGGGCTGCACTGATATAGTGACCACTCAAAGTACTTTACACCCTTTCACACACCAGTGATACGTTGGGGGCAGTCTGCGGGTCATTATCTTGCTGCTTAAGTACCAGATGTTTTTCTTAGGGAGGTTAGCTAAATGGAGAGTGAATATTGGACTTAAAACATCACCTCACACCTTGCGAATGCAAATTTTACGCTGTTGTCTGCTGGACGGGCAGTCACTCCTATGTTCCCCGGGTCCTATGTTCCCTGTATTTATATAGTGCAAAATGGGAACATGAAAAAGGGTCTTATGTTTTCAAGTCCTACATATGTGCGCTCCCAAGGTCCTATGTTTCCCTGGGTAATATGTTCCCAGGATCCTATGTTCCCCAGCTCTATATAACACATTATGGGAACCAGAAAAAAAAGCTCTGTATTTGTTTGTTCCCCATTTGGGAACTCATCTAATGGGGTTTTCTGTTCCCCAGTATTGCCATGTGTGTTAACAGAATACAGAAATGGGGAACATTGGCCCCTGGGAATATAAACAGGCTTCACTATTAGCTGTTTGCAAATTCTTTGACCACTGGCTCAACTTTATAAAGCCATTATGTCAAACATGACTGTGGTGTTGTGGAGTAGTTGTGGAGTTGTGGACCCAAGGCAAAAAAAGATAAGAGTATATGAAGTACAATATTTCAGGTTAGGAAAAAAAAATCGGGTGCAGTGTTAACCACTGTCACCTCACAGAGAGATGGTCTGTGCCACTGTGCAGGGCCTTTCTGTGTGGAGTTTATGTATTTCTTCCAGGTTTTGGTTTGCCCCCACAGTTCGACGACATGTGGTTAGGTTAAGTGGAGGATCTAAATTGCCTGCAGTAAGTGGCAGTCTGTCTATGTGTCTTCTAATCCAGTAAATGCTCGGATAGGCCTCAGCCTCCTGCGACCCTGCAAATAAGCAGGTATAGTTAGATGTTAGGTGGATTTTCACAACTTCATGGAGTTGTGAAAGAAACAGTTAAGGTTTTTTGGGCTGCTTAGAAAACTTTGTAACCAATAATATATTAAGAAACCCTCACTTTGTGAGTTTCTTTTAATTCTTTCATGATGAAATGCATCTCTGTTTTGCAATGTGCTGTTTGTCTGTGAATTCCTCTAAAGTCAGATGGAAGTTCAATGGAAGTTGTTTCTGACTGTGTTCAGCGGAAAATAACTAAAGCATGAAAAGTCGCTTTCTATCACTACTGACCTTTCAAGCAGCTCATTCACGATTCTGTGTGGCTCATGTCTGCTCTGTCCCACTTTAACTAAACAAAGATACACAGAAACTACTGCCACTGCTAGCAGGTTGACTGCAGTTTTACCAAATATTGACAGCTCTCATAAAAGAAGTGCATGTCTGCCCAAAAAGTCACTATACTTGTCAATAGGCTCAAGCTCCTAAAGGGTTCTTAAAAGTTGCCAAAACTAGTGAGAAAATCTCTAGCACTGGCTTTTATATTGGTAAGCTATTTTAACTATAACTTTAGCAGAACCAGTAGCATAAGTAGCAGGTGTTTTATTCTTAATTATGATTGGATTTAGCTACTGCCCTATGTGTTTTTTCATTTACAATTAATAGCCCTGTACAGTGTATTTGTGATGGATTACAGTTATATGCGCAACACTAAACGCACATGAGAAACTGCTGATTTCAAAACTGAGAGACAGTTTATGGTTTTACTGTAGTATTTGTAACAGTGAACGGGCCAAGTAGTGATGGGAATAAGGAATCTTGTGGCTCCTTTCGAGCAGTCATCGTTCTTTTCTCTTTTCTGTCCTTGAATGACTGTCTGAAATGCTGCTTGGTTTTTGAGTTACACTACATTTTTCTAGCAAAAGTTACTATTTTAGAGACAGTTTTGTTGTTTCTGCTCCTTGCACTCGATATATTTTAGGTAATATCTATATACTTCTGTTTTGTATTGTTATGTACTGTGTTGTCTTTCATTGTTGTCACCTGACTGTTTCCCATCTGGGATAAATAAAGGATAAAGGACTGAAAGGTTGGTTATTTTTAGTGACTCTGTGGCCACCTCCCAAGCTGTAATGTTGGGGGGGGATGCCAGACAAACAGTGTTGCTATGTCATTAATATGTTTTGAACAAGCTGCAAAGAGACTGTTGTGTTAAACACAACATAAACTGTATTTATAAACACTCACATGTTGGGGTTGGGGCAAATAATTTGAGTTTACATACAAGGCTGGAATATTAGTAGCCTATGTGCTGGAAGTACCAGCTATAAGCATAGGTGATTATTATTAGTGATTAGCATTTAGCAGTTCACAGGCTAGTTGGACAGGTAAGATGGAGTCATTTGATAACTTTTATTGTGACCTATATGTGTTTTGTGTATAATGGCTGTGTAAAAATGACATATATTGCTGGTAGACATGTAGCCATGTTAGCAGAGTTAAACCTGTCAGCCAGTACAGATTTAGTGAGGTATCATTTGGTCAGCAGAGATAGGCAGGTAACAAGGCTAGCTACGCTACCTAGATCAACAAGTAAATGCAGCTAAAGGTGTAATACAAACTACTATTCATAGAGGCATGTAAATATTGTTGAATATGTTTCATTTGGCTTTTGTACATCTGCAGAGATATTTGTTTGGTTCACCTCAGTGTTTTCTGTTATGCACAGACTGTCTTAATAGCTTAGACTGGCTGTGTCAAGCTAGCTTTAGCTTGACATGGCTCCCTTGTTAGCAGCAAGTTCTCTGTGGCATACACTGCAATAAGTGAGATGGCAGGCGTTGCGGCCCAGACTTTATCATGCCAGAACGCAGTATCTGCCATTAAAATGCATTTTGGCTGTGGTTTCTAGATGTATTTCATAATGCTAATTTTACACACTATTATGTATATGGAAAAAAATGTTATTATAGAAATGTCAGAATTTCACAAAGCTCAGTTTTGGCTAATTTGTTCACAGTAGTAGGGGGAGAAGACAAGAAGAGAAATTCAGTGCATTAAGAAAGTTGTGACTCCATGTTCTTGTTGTACATTAAATTCTAAATGCTATGTTTTCGCTCTGAGACAGTGGATAGCAGACAGGCCAAAACAAGCCAGACAAAAACATACACAATGAGGAGAAAAGGGGGAGATATACTGCAAAGTATTACAACACTCAAGAGCAAGAGTTGTCAGGTTGATATGCAGTAAAACTACGGTGTGGTTTAAAACAGCACTACAGAGAGTTTCATAATAATGAAAACTCTGTAGTCACATATACAGTATGTGCTCTGCTGAATGGGAGTAAATCAACCAGGTTCCAAAATAATGTGGAAAGCCTTTCCAGAGAAGAGGAGGCTGTTATATCATCAATCAATCACATGTTGTATGGGTGTAATGCTTAGGTGTCTGTATACATATGGTGATGTAATGTAACTGTAAATTTCTCCTCTTCAGATGTTAGAAAAATTTCCATTACACAGCTGTATACTTCATCATCGCTTGACAGTTTTTCTTAGTTGTCAATTTGGTCCTTGGAGACCTGTTGTAAAAGTTTTGTTTTTAACATTTTGATCTGTTCAGTATGAATGACAAATGAACTTGAAGGCGACAGCCTCATCTAAATGGAGGGGGAGTGTTGCCCCTATGCAGGTAATCGCTTCTTACTGAAAGTCAAACAATACAGCACAACACGAGGTGGAAATCTGCATTTAAATAGTGTTATCCTCCTGACAGGAAGTCAATTTGGAAAAAAGCTGGCACCTGGGCAATTCTTTTGTGTGGCGTTGTTTTCAGCAGGCAAGGACGACTCAAGCTTCTGACGTCTACATTTAACTTGACAGAATTTTTGTTTGTAATGCATATCTTGTATGTGGTTGGAAATTAATTCTTGTGCGTGTGGAAATGTATTTTAGTGTGTTTGGGGTTTGGAGAAATGTCTTTGCAGAAGTGATATTTTAGTACTCCATGTTCAGGAGCATTACATGCACTATACACTAAAACTATGCATTTCTCTTCTTTATGATGGTATAGCATACCAAATTATAGAGCTAATGTTTCCTACATTTCAGTGTTCCCTGTATTTATTTTCAGTTTCATGTATGAAATTCTTCATTTGTCCAACAGATGTCACTCTCTCTGCATCGCTGGATTTTTCTTTTCCTTCTGAACTGATCTTATGTCTGTACCTTTGCATGAACATGAAACCCAGTGGAAAAGCAATTTGTTTGGATGTATAGGTAAAATGCATGCAGCATGATTCACATGGCTCAATGACAGCAAAGACATCCAGTGAGTGTCTTCATATGTTTTCATAAGCTCCTCTTTCTTGCAGCAGTGTAGGTGAAAGGTCTTCTGAGTGGAATTAATGTCCAGGCCAGCATCTTGTACAAAATGCAGGCACCATCCATAGAGACTGCAGCAAGGTTAAATACTGATATGTCATAGCAGTCAGATTGATTTGACAGGGCATTTCCTTTTGGAGCCTACCTTGCCACAACCTAAATTGCCAGTGCTTTCACTCCACGCAGCCAATGTCCTGATTCATTTGACGGCTAATGACACATACACTGCAGCGATTGCTGGTCCTTTTGCTTCATAGAGGAAAGTAATGTCTTTTTATCTGCAATAACTGACCAGAAATCCGATGTTGACTCACTTGAGTGAGTGTCAGTCACGGAAAGGCTGACAATACTTGGTAAATGTTGGCTGCTGTAATATCAAGCAGGAAACAGCTGGTTGCTACTGGGTTTTGCTGATGCAGTCCACTGAAACACAGAAGATGTGCCGTTTACCTTGCAGCTAATGTGTCTGGTATTTATTATTTTCTATATGAAAGAAATGATACTGTCCTTGAATGTAAAATGGGAATAAAACGAAGGCTTTTCATTACATATGAAACAATTACAATAGGTAAGTGGGCTGGACAGCAAAGAACAAACAAACACAGTAACATTGTAAAACATACATGATTATACTACATAGCTCTACTACGTAATTTTGCTTTGCGCCCTGATTGTGTGGTGTAAAACAAAATCAGCCAAGGTATTAGTTTAAGAGACACACGGAAAAGGTCAAATTATTGAAAGGAAAAGGTATGAGGACAAGGCACTTGCAAAGCTCCAGTATCTCGCATGTCTGCCAGTTCCTAAATACGTGGAGCTAATCTTGGCTCCCCACAAAATTACAGTAAAAGTGAAAAAGAATTTTATTTATGTATTTATTAGTAAATGTCAGCATGGTTTCCATCGTTTCCAAATCATTAGCAGAATCAGTTTATTTTTACCTCCTCAAAGCAATTTTTATTGATGCTTATGATACTTACCAACACTTGCACGTACACAAGGTGCTTGAATATACAGTAAGTGGCATCGTTCATGCACTTGGCTATGTACGTGTTACTGTGTGTACTTGGAAAATTAACAAGTATATTCACCTGTGCCGTTACTGGTATATCTTGCTCGAGAACTTCTGATTATGCACAACATAAACATTGGTGACATTAAAGGAGGTTATTAGCTATTGTATATTGAGCAATATTTCACAGCTCTGTGATTTCTTCATCAATTTCTGTGTAATTTGGTATTTACAGAAACAATATTCTGAGTCTATTATTTGAGTTTAGTTAGTTGTGTTGACTTTATAAACAGTTGGGATATCTTTGAAAGCGCTCCTCCATTGAAACTGTAATAAATTTCATTTATTTTTGGAAACTATACTTGTGTAAGTATAGTTCAATTGTATGTTTGCCTTTGAAATATTTTACCTTTTTGCGTGTCTAGCTGACCTGCTGTGCCCTGACTGAAAGACTCTCTGGGTTAACGTAACAGTTAATTTGAATTGATTCATTGGTGGCATGCTAATTGAACACTGTCTCTATATTCCTTAGAATTATTGGCCTATTAGTTTCCAAATTTCCACCATTGTTGTTTGTTCAGAAGCTGCCGTTGACTCACTTCATTTATTAATATACTGCCCCTACGTTCATGGTGGTTTACGTGTTTGAAGGCCGCTTCTTTGTGCTACATCATGCCTCAATATATCTTTTTCAAGTTATGTCAACTAATGCTGCAAGATCATAACAAAATAGACACTAAAATATGACATCAGTCAAGGGAAAGCACACACTGTAATCAGTTAATAAACCATGTGTAATCATGCAATTCCCTCAACTTATTTGAAAGTTATGATTCTCCCCTTATTAAAATCAGTAAAAACAACTTGCCATATGCCACATACACTGGGATCTATTTCAGCACAAATAGTATATTGAAAAGTTTTATTTTTCTGCCCGACCTTTCCTCTAATCTCTTGTTGAAACTACCCATTCCAAAATGTAGGAAAATAGAAAGACTGTAGAAGTCTTTCTTTCTACAGAGTTTTTGTCTTTGGTCCTCACTGGTCTCACTGTTAGCTCTCAAAACGACAGAGTGAATAAACCTTACACTTTTAAAAATCCTATCAATTAACAGAATACACCAATGTTTTGATTGTGTTCATCATTCACCAAGTGGCTTTTGAATTAATGCTGTGGTATTCAGTTGGTTGTCACTGCCTAAAAGCAAAAGGTTGTGAAAAACACTTGTTTGCCTTCTAGTGGAAAGTAAGATGAGAGGATTCACTCTCATATCTCTCCACTAAATATGAAACTACAGCCGCAGTAGGTTAGCTTGGTTAGCTTAACTGTAAACATGGGAAAGCTGCTAGCTCTGTGTAATGGTAGTAAAATCCACCTAACCAGCACCTCTAAAACTCACTCATTTCTGTGGCTTCAAAACCCCTTCAGTTTTTGCACATTTAATTGTGTTGTGCATTTAATTTTCAATGAATAAATTTGCCTACATTGTACACTCAATAACCCATAATTACAAACATATTTAAAGACATTTATTCAATACTTTTGTAAATGAGAGATATAAGTATTCAGACCCTTTGCCTCAGAATCTAAAGACTTGTCCTGAAGCCACAAGAACAGAAGAAGTCAAACAATCAGCCTCATTATGTAAACTGCTTCATTTGGAAGTAAACCATGTTAACTGAGCAAGAATGTCAGTAAGAATTCCTTATTAGACAGAAATATGTGTGCGGCCAAATAAGTGCAACAAGTTGAACCAGGAAGTCAGTCTGTAACTTGTAATGGTAGATTTTGTGATAATTTTACACATTTTTCACCGTGAACTCAGTGACTACAATATTATTATAACTGATAGAAAACCTTTGAAAAAGAGACCCAACTTGTAATAAACCTGAATTATCCTTTAATATTATCAAATAATATTGTCTATACCCTTTTAAAGCACCAGTGCAGGCTCATTGTATATCACTGTAAACTACATCCTCATAAAGGCTCAATCCAGAGGTTGTTGTTGATGAACCTTACCAGTGTTGTGTCATTCTCAGGTGCCCTTGACTTGAATTTTCAAAGCACACATCCTTTTTATTTAAAAAAAATAAAATAAATAATAATAATAAAATTGTTTATCTTCATACATTTTGGGTTATGGTTACTCCAAATTGATAACAATGTGGTTACACATTACATTTATGTTAGCTACCAAGAGCAGCGCTTGTAGATTTAAAGGGAATGGTATCTATCAAAATTAAAGTTGTCAAACACAAAGGCCTTGCTTTTCTCTGATCTTACGCTGTCGATTTTCCTCCAGTGAACTACAAAGAGCATGGTCAAGCTGAGGAGTGGAAGGAGGACATCAAGGTTGTTGGATTTTTTTTTTTTTTTTTTTTTTTTTTTATCATTTGGGGGCTGAACTTGGAGGAGTCAGAAAAGATAGAGTCAGGAGAGAGGAGTAGAGATAAAAGCGGCCGATGTCTGAGGGTTGTATAGAAGTGGATAAGATAGAGTCCAGGAGGACGTATCAAGGAGACAGGCAGAGATGTAGAAGGTGATAGGAGTTTGAAGGAGGGATGGATCCACTCCTCTTGCAGCTGAGAGCAATCAGGAGATGGGAAGAAAAGAGACAACTCAGAGGATCTGTCATATTCTCTCCATCACTGCCTCTCATATCTTTGTCAAGATTATCTCCTTTTAAAAAGTCGTAGATAATGCCGATGTGAGCACTATATAAACAAGATAAGAACAGATTCAACATAGCATATGAATCTTAATGTGCCCCATAATGTGATCGCTGCTAGCCAACCCAAATCAGCACTGAAAAAGAGAGTAACACTGTAAATGAAATCTGCTACTGTTGCTGTTCATGTTTTGCATTATCATTTCCAACAGAATGTCTAATTATTCTTCACAACCCTGCTGAATTGCCAAGGTAATATCCTTGGAAGAGAGAACATATTTGCATAAGGATGTTAATGTCTCTGGCTAGCGATTGTAAATAGGGTGGAGGCAGTTTTTGAATATCTACAGGAGGTAGAGTGTCAGCCCCGCTCAGTTGGCAAATTTAGGACATAGAGGAACAGATGGTCAAGCTGACCTTAGTGAACAATTCCAAAAGCTAAAGCTGTGTTTTCCAAGTAAAGGGCATTATGGGATGTCACATTTCAAGAGTACTCCTGCCAAACCGGATTATTTGTCACAGAAATAATCATTATTTTATCCTAATATAATGCAGCCAGAAAGACTGAGCTAGTGTTATTCAATTTTTGTGTAATTGTCAACAACTGTCACTAAAATTACCAAAACCAGTCATGCATTTGACTGTTTCATGGTACTTTCTGACTTTCCTATGCTAACTGTAGCCAAGTTTCCCATCTGGGATAAATAAAGGACTGAACTGTGGCAATAATCCCCAAGTCCATTGGTTCTTACTGAAAATGATCAGAAATGCTGCATTAACACACATTTTTATATTAACAATGGATCAACTGACTACATATAATGTGAAAGGGGGTTGCTTGTCTTGACAAACCAACATAGAATAAGAGTTTCTGAGCAGTTTAGTATCTGTCTTTCTTTTTTGATCTTATGGCCCAAAAATGTTGGTTGACTCTTACAGCTCTCATCGGCCTGATTCACCAAAGAGCAGACAGACAAAGTTAGCAGCTAGCTGGTAAATACTGGTGGTGCTTTTCGCAGCTAAAGAGCCAGATACTTACCTCCAGAACTGGCAGAGACTAAAACAGAGCTTATAAAAATGATTGGATTTATCAGATGAGCAGAAACAGGACAATGAATAAATGCTAATATTGCTTTGTGTCTGCTGGATGTATAAATAGGCAATTGTTTTCTAAAGCATTTGCCATAATTCTATGAGATGATAACATTGTGTTTACAGCTTGTTGCTGCCCCAAGTTGTCCAAAACAAGTCACAAATATATAATTCAAAGTCATATCTTAAAACACTGAGGTGCTGGTTTTTGGGAATGTTACATTCCTAGGAATTATTTAGTTGAACAATGCTGAGTATTGCACTGGCAGCATTACTGAGTCCCTGTGACCACTTGATCACAAGCATTTTTGTTTCACTCTTATCACTGCTTAATTGCTTCATGAGGCACACAACTGTAGACATCTGTACAGTATTAATACACTATCTACTTCACTTGTTTAACATCTTTAAGGTAGACACAGTAGTACAAACGCATCATAGATAAGCACTTAAAGGTCTGAAGTAACACAGCTCTTTAATGGAGTCATAACAGGGTGCGGCATGTTACAACAATGAAGAGGTCTGGCAATCAGCTAACACAGCTCCAATTTCATTTATCTAAACTGCACATTCACTTGGCTAGAGGAGGAAGAGGACAGAGGGAGAAGGAAGAACAATCGTTAAAATGTCAGGAAAATATATTTTAGACTGAAACATAGCATTGACAATACACATATATGAATATACTACATGATGTATATGGGGTTTCTTCTTTCTTTTTTTTTCTTTTGCCACTTGGCATACAACATGGCTCATCTTTTTTCACCGTTTTTGCAGTGACATTGTTTTCACTTCCCCTATTTCACAAGGTTTTAACATTATCTTCTCTCTGACATGTATTTCTACCATTAAAAGGTTACTGAGCAGTCTAATGAAACACGGCCATGCCTGGCGAAAGCATGTTGCAGTGCCACTGGCAGATCAAAGTTGTTGCAATGACAACAAAAGCCTTTGAGCCTGGTGACAGGTGTGGTAAATAACCCTGTCTGTGACCCTGGAGATTCCTTTGAGCATGCTGCTTACAGTTAATAAGGTGTGAGGCGAGCTGTAGTGTTGCTGTCAGGGCAGCAGGAGAGGCAATGTCAGGTTTGGTATTTGGGGGTGGATTTTAAAGACACACAGACTGGTCTAGGGTTGTGATACAAGTGTCAATGGTTGAAAGGCGTGCATTGTGACCAAAGAGACGAGCGAGGCTGCAAGCCTGATGAGCAATCTTTTCTGAGGAGCCATGTGTAGGGACTGTGAGTGGTTGATATGTGCTTGTAAAAATAACAACACAAGGAGGAAATGCTGTGCAGCACAACCTCTGTGTTACATGGAGGAAAGAGGAGTTATGCTTCGTGTGTGCTTAATCGATTAAGAGAAAATGAATAAGCAACAATTTAGGATTTCAATTAAACTTTCATTACATCCAAAAAATTGTTTGTTTATCCAATTGTTATGCTAATAACTTTGTTTTTTTGCTGATTATTTTATATTTTATTGATTAAAATGCATTGATTATTAGAAAATAGTCCTTACAAGCTTAACAAACATTCATAACATTAGTTACAGGCAACCCTATCTCCCAAAAATGATGTTGTATCATTGCTTAATTGTTACAAATGAACTTACAGTATCAGGGCAAAATGTTGATAGGATGTGCTTACTTTGTCAATATTTTACCAGAACAATAATTTTCACTAACCTTAACCAAAACACACGTGTCATCTAAAGTAACCTTGCATGGGATGCAAGATATGAACGTAGATGGAAATGGTTAATGGACTGCATTAATAGAGTGCTTTTCCAGTGCTTTACACTACAGGTCACATTCACCCATTCACACACTCACACATTAATACAGTGCTTGTTCTACATACACAGTGCTCTAACATACACACACATTCAAGCACCAATGCTACATGGGGGGCAATTTGGGGTTCGGTATCTTGCCAAAGGATACTTTGCTTGCGGACTGGAGGAACTGGGGATCGACCCGCCAACCTGACTTAGGTCACTGGACTGAGCCACAGCCGCCCCACATCATTAGACTTCGACTTTATTGTCCCCAAGGGGAATTCTTTTTCACAGCATTGTACTCGTTTAACATACACAACAACAATATACTTAACAGTACTTCACATAAAAGACATACTTTACCACCACCCATCCACCCTTACACATAAAACTGTTCTGATCACACTCAGGGGGTCTGTTGTTGAGGGATGTGATGGCTGAGGGAATTAGGCTTCTTTGAAAACGAGCCCTCCTGCACCTCATTATTCTCTGATGTCAAAGTCTTGTGCTTTGTACACCCATCTCCAGTCAAAACCCTTTATGGGTTTTATGTTGTACAACTTGTAGCATCTATAGTACACCGTGAAATCTAAAAAGAACCAAGTTGGTAGCATATAAATAAATTCTGTATAGGAGACAGGGGTTGTTCAGCCCTAGTTGTGTTCACCTTTGTGCTTATTGTGTTTTCATACAGGACTTTGCTTCCATCCTAAATGAAAAATGCCAAAGTGAAAACATCAATATTTGGATTTCTATAGTGCTGTCAATCTTTTTGCTTATCAGTTCAGAAAGAGTCATTTAAGCTTGAGTGTATTTGAGAAAAAAAAAAAAATAGTTCTGTGCCTTTGCCGCAGTCAGATAACTTTTAATACCGAGGGCAGGATGAATTTAATCTGTGTGGAAGTTCATCGAAAATTTGTTGGGACAGGGTGCATCCACTGGACCACTGCATATAAACGTGGGTAGACATTTTAACATTTGACTGCTGATGTGATGTTAGACAAGAGGCGATGCAGATGCAGGCAGTGTCTGCAGGAAACCCGCAAATGTGGCTGGAGAGAGGCAGGATGTAATATAGAAGCTGCTGTCATCGGTTATTGGCTACTTCAAATGCTTCTGTACCCAACTATGAATACTGTATATTCTCAGTCTGCAAGAGTGAGCTTGCTAATAGAAAAAGCAAATGTGTTTGTTCACACAGTGGGACTTTTCCTGGCAGTACATTCAGAGAATGTAGAGGAACTTGTACAATTGTTTATACACATTCATACCACCGCTACTAGCACATATAGTATATACCCTCTGGCAAACATGCACACACACAACATAGTATTAATGAGAGCTGAAGGGTGTGACTGATGTATGTGTTAGACGTGTTACCTGCTGTAACCCATACCTTGAAAGTCATGGGAAATTGAACACAGTTTGCCTGCCTTGTTCCATTCAAACAGGTCAGGCTAGACTGCCCTTTTCCCATTCAAGTCTAATCTCAACTTTCCTCCATGTGTGTCACCTTGTACAGCCTGTGGTAGATGAGAACACCGAACGAGGTCTGAACAAAAATGAGTAGTGTTCAGATAAAAGGAGATTGCTCGTGTTTTGAAGGATTACTTTTTGCTGGAGGTGACGTTATTTCAATGCCAATATTTCAGATAATGTTAGACAGATTTTTGTACATGTACATTTGAAAGACACCTGTGACTTTTTTCATCATGCAGCTGTTCCCATTATCTGTGCAACAGTAAGTATCATATCAATATAATCCTGCAACCATTAGCATCTTTTATTCTATTTAACATGCTTCACAATGAAAACAAAACTCGGACAATTTGCTAAAAGGCAAAAAAAAAAAAAAAATATATATATATATATATATATATATATATAAAATAAATGCATTTCCACAGAGTGTTTTAGTGTCTTTTAGATAATTGTTTTGATTTTATGGCCTGCATATTTTGTGTTTTACTCTCAGCACTTTCACTGACCCTATTTGCAATGGCAGCAGGCAGCTGTTTTCACCAAAAAAAAAGCTCTAACAGATCTGTCACAGTCTACCTGCCCAGCACACAACTTCAAATGAATGCTAATGTTGTTCTGTGTCTGCTGGATGTGTACAGAGGCAACTGCTAACATGTTAGCCGTAGCAACTTTATAAGCTGATAAAAGTTTAAAGCAGTTGTTTTCATTATGCCCTAATGGCCAAAAATAAATAAATGAATGAATGAAGTTGATATTTCTACCATAAAGTATGTCCTTCAGTCAGGTCATTAAAATAGCTGGATGACAGAGGCATGATTACACTATTTTTTTTCTCAACTGCCTTAAAACAACAAACAAACAAACAAACAAAAATTCTCTGCCCAGGGATCTAAGCAATGATGCTTTGACTTCCTTTCTTGTTAATGTCTGAAGGTGAATATTCACCAGTATATTAAACTGCACATGAAATGCAGCCTTAGATTTGCCATCCAAACAGGGCTGGAATTAGATTATGTGTTTAATTCCATGGTCTTATATTTTTAGTGTGTGTTGACTGATTTGATTTATACTGATTTCACCAAATTCTTTGACTGTGTGTGACCTGTTTTATTGTCAGAGAAAAAAGACCTTGGTAAAGCATTAGCCTGGGTAAAGCATCTAACTTTACAAAATGATTAACTACTTTTAATAGATACTTTGACTCATAGCATACAGATGCTGTGTCTTTATTGGGATTATACCGAATATGTTCAGAGTAAAACAAAAAATACTTTGAACAAATGCATGAAAAGGGCAAAGCTTATTATGTCTTCCAGTAACAATAAGTAGAGAAATGATTTCCCTGCAGCTGCAGTTTCATAGTATTGACTCTTTGTGACCTCAGTAATCTTGTTAAAACTGCTGGTCATTTTGTAGTTTTAGCACAAAAAAAAAAAAAAAAAAAAAAAAGTCTTCATCTCACTCCCCAATTTTCTCATGGACAATTTGTCAGCTAAATGTGAATGAATTGTTATGGGCTGAGGGGATAGATTGAATACCGTCACAAGGGGTAGAGCAGTAAGGCACAGCGGTTTGAGAGAGAAGGGGCAATCAATTGTGGCTTTTTGCCAGAGATATGGGCTGTTTATTCAGAGAGAGGGGAAATAAGATAGGTCTCGAGATAGGATGGAGGAGACACAAAAACACACTGAGGTAATCAGATTTCTCTCACATTTCCATACACATGACCCTTTTTCAGAGAAAGCCTTTAAGCTAGTGGCTTTGACCTGACTCTGCAATGTGATTTTCTCATTCTAAATATTGAATTAAACAAAAGATTTCAGGTTGTTTCATGTTAACCCATCAATTTGTAACAGATAATATCCAATAAATTATACATTCCACGATTGTAGTGGATGAGTGTTCCTTGATTTGATATTCCAGATTCACACAAATATCAAACACCTTTGAAATTGCCACTGAAGAGCTATTTATTCTTATTTTTATTTATTTATTTACTTTTTTTACATGAAAAACCCAAGCTCCAGGTTCACTGGTGCATTTTAGAACTGCAATTTAGAACTGCTAACAAACGCCTCCATTAGAAGTGTTTGGCTATATTGTTTGGTCACTTAAAATTGGTAAAGACCTACCAGCTAATCAATGGAGGATCTGGGGAACAAAAATTACACTTACTGCCTTTTGAGAAATTAACCCCATCATCCTGGACACAACTGAGCAACACAGGTATATATCAAAAGGTTACTTGGTACACATCCATTTAGATCTTTTACTCTTTCAAACAATTACAGCTTTAGAAGTGTATGGATGTGCCCACAAGTGATTCCGGGAGTTCTGGTCTCATCCCCCTGTTGGCTTGCCAACGTTGCTTACGAACAGCAACAGGAGCCTGGCACCGATTTCTCAGAGACAAACACAAAGCAAAATGTCCTGCAGGTCTCCAGTGAGGTTTTGGTTTGTGTTCAGCAGGACCAGCTTCTGATCATCCCGAGTGCTGTGTCTAAACCCCAGCAGGTTCTGGCAGGCTGCAATGTTTACTTGGCCTTATAGCATCTTGTGTGCTTTAGAGTTAATGTGATGTCATGGACAGTTACGTGCCTGCATGCCCATAAACTGATATGGGTCCTGTGAGGGTAAGAGCAAAGCAATTGGATTTTGAATTTCAATTTAATATATATATTTAAATCTAATATGGGTTTACATGTGGGTTTCTTTTGGGTTTTACAAAATGTGACATCATGAAAACAGTACTTTAAGATAACAGTGTTATCTAATACTCTCTTAAATCACATAGCCTTAAAGGATAACTCCAGTATTTTTGAACGTGGGCCTTATTTTCCCATGTTTTTGGCTATAATAACACAAATAAACTAACCGATCATACTTTGACATGAACAATTTTTTTAAAAAACATTGCAACAACTGTTAACAGTTGCTGGGTACAATATTCTGCATTGATTCCAAAGGTTTTTGTCCCTATCAATCTGTCAATCATCTGGAGTTATCCTTTAAGATTCAGATCTATGTAAGCGTTTATCACATTTCCCACACACAGGAGGAAATGAAGACAACACTAAAAACAATAAAAGACAGGTATGCAAAATTGCTTAAGAGCAAAGAATTGGTTTAATATTCCTACTGCTGTACTAGAATTGAAAAATGATGCAAATAAAGACAGCAGGAGTCAATAAAAGTACATATGCAAATGTGGCAAGCTTGCAGTTAGACTATTATTGCCTTTTTCTCATTTCTCTGTATTAACTTGGCATTTGGTAACTTGTGGGAAAATCAAATGGGAGCAATAGAAATACCATGGGAGCAATAAAGCCATAATTTACAACAGGAGGACCAATAGGGGGGAAAGTGATGACACAGTGTATTTAATCTATGATCACATCATGTGGGATTGTATAAAAATGATGGCCTAGCATTATTAAAAAAATTTTTTAAAGTGAAACATCTTGTAATTACTCTCATTTAAAATATTTCTTCATGTATATACATGTACAGAACACACGCAGTGGGAATACATTGGAGGGGATTCCCACGAGTTACTGGGCCTGTACATTATGCAACAGAGCATTCAATTCATATGCTTAGCCTACAAAATATTCACTAAATAAATTTACCTCTTTGACCAGGTGTAAAGCTCTGTTCTCTTTATTTGCTACACCTGTCAAGCTTTCCCTTTTCCCCTTTCAAAAATAACAGTGGCGGATGTACCACTTAAAATTTGATTGTGATTTTTTGAACAAAAGGTCTTCAGCTTCACACTGGGCTGAACAAGGCTGAAAGAATGCTAAAGCTACTTGTCCCTGACATGTTTAGCAATTCTGGAGTTGCTAAACACGTCAGGTTTTTCCCCTGCTGCTGGTACTAATGAATGAATGAAGACATACTGTCATATATTAAGAGTATACACTACACCCAGCAACAAAATATAGACATGCTACACTCTACGCCACGTTCTTCCTCATGGCATGGATTCCACAAGACATTGGAAACATTCCTGCTCCACGTTGACATGACTGATAACATAATTTCTGCAGATTAGTTAGCTGCACATTCATGCTGCCAATCTCCTACCACATCCCAAGGTGTTCAGCTGGATTCAGATCTAGTGAGTGGGGAGATCGCTGAAGTAACTGAACTCATTGTCATGTTCACCAGTTTGAGACGACTTTGTGACATGGTGCATTATCATACTTGAAATAGCCGTTAGAAGATGGGAAACTGTGGCCATAAAGGGATGCACGTGGTCAGCAACAATACTCAGGTAGGCTGTGCCATTCAAACCATGACTGATTGGTATTAAGGGCCCAAGTGTGCGCCAAGAAAACATTCCTCACACCATTACACCACCACCACCAGCCTGGACTGTTGACATGAAGCAGGCTGGGTCAATGGATTTACGCTGTTGATGCCAAATTCTGACCTAACCATCTGTGTGCTTCAGCAGAGCTCGAGATTCATTAGACTAGGCTGCGGTTTTCAATAGTCCAGTCGTGGTGAGCCAGTGATCACTGCAGCCTCAGATTTCTGTTCTTGGCTGACAAATGTGAAACCCCATGTGGTCTTTTGCTACTTCTACTGATCAACCTCAAGGTTTGCTGTTATTGTGCATTCTGAGATGCTTTTCTGCCCACTAAGAGAGTGGTTATCTGAGTTACCTTAACCTGACAGCACCAACCAGTCTGGGCCATTCTCCTCTGACCTCTCCCATCAACAAGATGTTTCTGTCCACAGAACTGTCGCTCACTGGATGCTTTTTGTTCTTCACACCATTCTGAATATACTCAAGAGTTTTCTGACTGAAAATCCCAGGAGATCAGCAGTTACAGAAATACTCCAACCAGGCTGTCTGGCATCTACAATCATGTCAGGTATTTCCCCTGAAAATGTTGACTCATAACATGCTTGGTTTTGATAGTTTGATATTATATCTGTCTTCGTCAGGAGCAAAACAAGCTAGCGCTAACCTAGTTTTCACCTTTTTTTTTGATAATATGCAGAGACTATTTTTGCAGCTGGCTTTTGCAGCAACTGGATACAGAGCCTTAAACATCACTGCATGAAACCACATCAAGGCTAAAACAATGATTCACTATGTCTAAGCAGATTGTGAGTAACCAATATGAAGTCCTGCAAAAACATGAAATGGTGTGTTCCATCAACCCACAAAAAATACCTGCATCTCTTACACGTGCCTCTGTGGAGCTTTCACACTAATAAAGCATTCAGTGTCCACACTGTTGAGTTGGGGAGTCTCTTAGATCAGAGCTGGTCATTTCCTCTCTCATGTTGCATTGGAATAGTAATTTAAAGTAACAGTCAAAGTGCCATGAACAAAGGGAAGTGAACACCACAGAGCTCTATTCTTCAAGGATCCATTTGATGTGATTACATGGCTCTATATCTCATTATAAGGATGTTACTTTTTTTTAAATAAGGAATACAGCAGAGCAGAATGATGAGGTTTCTAAGCAAGACACATGCTCTTTCCTGCACCCTTATTGTTATTATCTGAAGGCAGCTGGAGACATAATTGCCATTTAGGCTGGTTTGTATCAGGTTCATTTTGATCTTTCTTTGTTCATATTTTACTGTGACTGTAAGTCAAGGGGAAAAAAACAACAAGGGAATAAATAAAACAAGAAAATCACTGTTGGCCTTAAGATAAGATTCCTCCCCACTGCTTGTCCTCCATATGATGCTGCCAGATCTTCTCTTCCCTGCTGCTTCCTTCCAGTTCCTCAAACATCACCTTTTTCTGACAATACATAATACATAAAAGACCATTCACAGCCCATTACTGCTGAACATATGCTACACTTACTCATTCTTACCGCTTTGATGTATCCTTACTGCAGGTGCTCTGATGTTAGATTAGTCAGAATCTGACTAAACAAAGTAAGTGGAGATCACCCACCATTATATTAAATTATAATTATACCAGCCCAGTATCCCAAGGAGTTATAGCCATGTTGGATGATTCTGCACCTTATGATTTTTGTACAATGTTGGTGTCAACACAGGAAACTCTGCCCTTTATGTAGTGAGGTGCAGGAGAAGTTTGTGTCATGTCACAGACCTACCTTTAATATTTTTGTGTTTCAGTTGCCTAATCCTAACTTTAACTGTAATTTATTTACCATAACCATGATCTGATAAACCATCGATGCTTTGTTCGTGCTTAACTTAAAATAGTTTTAATGGCCTGCATGGCCAGTTTTAACTGCACGTGTTATATCAAACCAATTAGATGTTATGACCCTTATGTTTGCTGCTGCTTCTGTTATCTCACTAATTGGTGAGAGCAATGGCTGTGGATGAACTGTCCTCACAAGGAAATTATCAGCACTTGTCATTTGTCCAAACCCTTAACACCTTCAACCTGTGTCTCAGCTTTCATGATCTGTGACTCTGACACATCCCCTTCTTGTCCGGCATATCAAACCAGACAGGAAGGTTTCTTTTAACCATGACGATAATGTTGGGAATGGGAGTCTTCTGGAAAGATCTGGAAAGATGCAGATTATAACTTCTTTTGTTACTGACCATTAGGACAGTGGTTGCTCTTGTCATAATAGTAGAAAAGTGGAAAAACCATTGCTTTAAGCTACAAATCTTAGCTCATCGTAAAGAATTTAGACACTTCAAATAGTTGCACTTATCTGTGATGTATAGTGACTGGCTCAAGGCACTGCAGCATAAGGCAGCACACAAAAAAAAGAAGAAAAAAAAAACTATCTCTGAAAATAAAAAAAAACACTTCTGCAGCATGAAGAAACACACTGCAAACAATGAAAACAGAAAATATAAAATACACACTACTGCAAGTTTCATACAAAATCCTGCTTTTTTTTGGGACACTAAAAAGTTACTACTACTACTTAAGAATTAATTAGATTAGATTAGATTTTGAGCACCATATTTGAAGAACCAAACAATGTCTTGTTTGTAAAACCAGAGCAGAAAAAGAGCCACTTTTTCTGACAGTCAAATAAATTCTTGATTTACTCTAAGCAATGCATTACCCTGAAATCAAGATGAATTTTTATGAGGCCTTCAGTGGCTGCAGCGATGCCTTTGAAGTCGAACTGTGAAAACTTAAATAGAGTGCACGCACACTTGTGAAGATATAATATGCAGTGATTCTTATGATGATCTCTGTGCTGCCAAACACAAGGCCCCGATTTTAAAGGCCATTTTCAAGATTCACCAGCTGATGGAAAACTAACTGTGTATCTGCAACCCACTGTCACTAGGCAGAGACATCTCACAAGTGCAATTAATTCTCTATCACATAAAGTTGAATGGTTGATTTTTATAGACTCACAAACTGTCTAGAAATCAAATAATTTCTTTTGAACTGTCTTTTATTTTTCTATAGAGTCTAATTCACATAAAATATGAACTATGGGACATTTTTGCTTTACTCTAAAGTGTGTGGCAACAGGAAACATGCAGAGACGGTGGATTGTATGCAACAAAGTCATAAATTCATTTCAGACATTTATCACATCCTATAGCAGGCACAGTGCAATGCAGTGTGATACAACTTTGAAGTATAGTTTATTTTCAATTTGACTGAAGAGAAATCTTCAAAGAAAGAGCAATAACTGTGGCTGTGTGCCGATGACATCTAACAGTGTTAAAATCCAGTGAACCGGACGTAGCCATATTTTCACTCATCCATATCATGCACATCTTTCAGAACAGATGTGCTTTAGTTTTAATCGGTACGGCTGTTTACACCTGTTGTATTGGTTACACACATAACCCAAAGACCCAAAGCATCTTTTTAAGCTTTATTCTCCTCTTACTTATGCGCATAGCTGTATTTATATTGTGTTGGGCTTTGAGACAGCATCAAAACACTAATGAGTGTTTGCTTCACATCTAGAAGATAAAAAACTACAGTGTGACCAGGGGCATGGCCCAAAAACTCAGTCCCTGTGTTTATGAAGTCTTAGTGGGTCCCCATCCCAGCTTAATACATCAGTTCTCATGCATATGTAAACAACTGAGTTACGAATAAATAAATTCTTATTTCATAGTCATTAGAGTAAACAGTAATTAACTTTATTTAACAATACCACATATACTAAACTTTTAAGCAATTATTATTTCATAATGATGTTCACTTCTTGATGTTGGATGCATCTGCAAATGGCTAATTGTTATATCTTAAGCTATGTTAGCTAACAAAGTTGAATCCACATCAATATGTTGTAAAACAGCTGCTAGCATGTTGCATTTGCTCTGCTTTTGAAAGGACTTTATTGATAAATGTTTACCTCAAATTACTTTTTTTTATTGGTCTGTCTTGCTTTTCTCTTTTGGTAATCTTAATTCAATTTTTAGGAAGACGTAACTTTTTAGATAACTACTACCTTAGAACTTCTTTTTTAAACATTAGTGCAAGATTGGACTAAACTATCTGCAAGCATCTCTCAGCATAGAAAAGGGTCCCCTAGAGGCTCCAACATTGTTCCAATCCAAGAGTTTATTAAGCCACTGATGATAATGTACTTATGAGGCTAAGGTGAACATTTTTTATTTACAGATAAAATGCCAGAACAATGAGCAGTGTTCATAGCAACTGCAATAATTTTATCCTTTGTCCTTTAGTACAAGCACTGGGTAAATGACAAAATTATTCAGAGATCTACCAAGAAAGACTGCTTGAATGTATTTGGTTGACCAATGCCACATAACATTGTGTTGAGCCAGATTCAACTTTTTTTGTGTGAACACAGCCTAACCATTGTTGCCAACAAGTCCTCCAAATTAAACAACAGAACAGGTCATTTTCTAGTGTGGCACATGGAAGCATCATCTGATCTGATACACCTATCAGCGTGACGACATCATTTGCCTGTGCCATTAAAAAGCATTATTAGTCACTTTTACATAATAAATCTGTTTTATTACAATGCTATGGTTATTGTCTGATTATGTTTATACACAAAAAACTACTTGGTTAGTTTTAAAGGAAGGATCATTGTTTGGGTTACATTTGTAAAGGTTAGGGAAACATTGTGGTTTGGGTTTATTAAGGGTAGGGGAGTTTCGTTGTCATGGTTACAATAATTACCACATGCTTATGGTTATGGATCTTATAATGGGTTAAAAAAAAACATCCTACATTGACTGTTGGTTGGTAATGGCAAACGAACAATGGTCTCCTATGTTAAAGTTGTTTTATTGACCCATCCCTCCATTGCTCTTCTTGGAAGGACATTCTGATTGGTCCTTGTGTCTTTAGGAATGAATACCAGACAGTTATGTAAAGCCTTTTGTAATGTAATTATGAAGAAGAGGGGAAATTATAATAGCATATGTCTGAATTTAATGGGCAAAAGTTAATATCGACATATACATTTTTAAAATCTTCCATGGGCACAGAGAAATGCTGATTTACAATATAGGACTGAGTGAAGAAGTCAATATAATTCTGAATATATACAGTATAGGGTTACACAAATGAATATTTTCCACTCAGAGATCACCAACTTTTCTAACAAGTTGATATAATGTGTGCGAGCACTGCTTAAGCAATTTTGGATATCAGTATGGGACAGATTTAATTTACCATATGAAGGGCTATTGGCCTGGAATAACTACATATTTCATTTAACACAACATTGATTATTTGTAAGGCAATATTCCCGCCAGCACGAAACTGTAATGAACAATGTCATTCGAGTTGAAAGTCAGTTAAGGCCTGAGTGCTGCTTTGTGCGTATAATGTGCAAATGCTGAACAAAAATGGATTCTTAGAATCTCATAATGTTTTTGACAAGGGCTGTTGGTAACTCTTCCCTTGGGGCGCCTTATGGAGTTATGTCACACCCATACTTATATTTATATATTTACAGCAGTATCATTCAGGAAACATTTGATGTGATGAAGCTGTATTTATCTTACACTACACTCCCAAAGAGAAGGGCATTTTACAGAATTCAATCTAGCTGCCTTTTTACACCCAAAGACTCTGGAAAGGGAATGGTTTTGTTCTCAGGAATGTAAAAGAGCTCAAAACACCATAAAGAATGCTGAATACATTAGCTAAAACTGTTATTGCCTCAGTACTATTACATCTAACTCCCATGGTGATTTCCTGTTAATAGAAAGGTGTGTAGCTCTCTGTGTGCTTTATCCATGTGTGGGTTTGTGTGGGCGGCCATTTACAGTATACCTATGGCAGTGTGTTCGTTTGCATATACTTGGCATCATTATTTCTTGACCGCAGGTCACCCTATATAAAAAAAGTATACATTTTGCTCCATGGTAATTATAAAAGCTCAATTATTTTCTGCTTTCGATAAGCATGATGTCTAATGGGGTTTTATGGATTGGTGTCATTGAATAAGTTCAGGTGTAATGACTTGACAGGTGAAAATGCCAATTTACTGTAGTGTATCAGAGTTGACCTTATCGAGGTTCAGAATTTCATAATTCCGCAAAAAATAGCTGTTCATTATAAGTTTAATTTGACACTCCAGTGGTGTGTGTCATGGTGAACTTCTCATTAAAGAATCATAATTAATCATAGTGTGTGTGTGTGTGTGTGTGTGTGTATGTGTGTGTGTGTGTGTGTGTGTGTGTCCCATTTCTAATATTTCCAAAATAAGTCATCTTTTGTTCAGTGCCACTGTATAAGTGACTAGCTAAACAAAGGTCTCTGCTCGGTGTTACAGCAGAGTCGCACAACAGAAGAGCTGGTTTTATGAATTCAGCCCAGTCTATTTGTTTCAGCCACAGTCATCCCAACATGTTTACAGTGAACGCTGTCATTCAGGCAGCGGCCTGGGGAGGTATAGTTGCAGGGCTAGAAAGGATACCATGAATGTGCACAGCTGGGGGTCAAATTGCTCAAGAACCGCTGAAGGATGACAGAATTCATGTTGCGTTCAAACCACACATACTCCCGTGCTTCCTAACCATTTACAGCTGTGTCAAGTGCATTGTTGGGTAATGGTCACAGAAACACACGTTGTTAAACTGTGGTTGGATACTGCAACAAAATCAATTTGGCTTTTGTGACCATAATAGAAAGTGAAAATTCAAGGTACATCTATCTAGAAAAAAATGTTCTATCTCCAATAAAAGACCTTTTTCTCTCTATAACCCCATGACATGGAAACCCATTTCTGCCACTTGAAAAGAAATACAGAAAAAAAAAAAAAAACAAGCGATAAATTTCCTATATATGAGATAGCACGTCATTCTGTGTATACTCAGAGGTTTAAGACAGTATCTGCATGCTAACAGGCTTACAATCACGACTGTATGACTACTGTGCGTGAGCCAATTTGGCTAGCCTCCAAGTGGTCTCTGGCATATATACAAGTGTCAAGAATATCAAAAATGAGCAAGAGCTGGTGTCAGGTCAAGTCAGGTTGAGTCTAGCATATGGGTTTGTAGTACTGAAAGGTCTTAGCTGTGGAGCTTCTACAGCTATGGTAAGGCCAGAGGGGAAGACATTTATCAGCCAGTCACCACCTTGGTAAAGATACCGGGGTATAAAGCATCAGAGAGTGACGGGGTCGGTAAACATGTATATGTGGTGTATCAACCCACTCTCACAGTGGTTCCTGTCCACATCCATGTACATGGACACGAAATTGTATTTGTCCATGTACA